>JAOTOM010004761.1:0-437500 GCA_034440615.1 Ashinkailepas kermadecensis | reverse complement strand
CAAGGAATTTTGTTTCACCGCGCAGATTGCCGGCGTGATTTCAGTTATCGTGGTCTTGGTAATCATCGACAACGTAGATGTATATTTACTCCAAGGACCAATATGAGCAATTGGTTTCATTTCCAGCAGATGACCTCACCTAACCTTGATTGATCTGATCAACGTAACTGCTGAAATGCATGCAAATTGCAAGGTTATGTGTTAGACTGATGCTTAATTGGCCGCGTAAAGTGGAACAAAACTGATTCATCCGGCAAATTTGGATAAAAGAGTGATGGCTAGCGTTTTCACAATATACGGATTGTAAAGGTGAAAGTAATGGTGACTTAAATAAAGTAACAAAATAAGAATGAAGAAAGTATTTAAGTCATAGGAAATGCTTACGCTATTAAGCTTAATATATCGGCAATCATCAAAGGACAAGTTGTCGTATTTCTAAAAATGACATAAATGATAACATTCTTGATTTCATGATGATAATTACAACATAACCGCGTTCTGCTCCCGCCTTCATATTATTCTTCAATATGCAACGTATTAACAAAACAAACCACCAGAAACATAAGTCATGATAGTTGACATTAATTGCGTCTGCCGCATTTGGAAGGCGCTCCATGTACCTATCAACGTGTTCTGCATTGTGCACCTGTCATTGTTTCAGATGAGATGAATTTCAGGTAAATAGCTAAGGAGACAGATGATTGCATATGGACACGAAATACAGAGAAAAAAAACTAAACACCGACCTTGTTGACAACTTCTCCGAGAATTTCTTCATCTCTCCCTTCATGAATTTGAGTCTGACTGCATCTCCAATCTTATGATGACGGCGAAAATGCTGCGAGTATCTGCAGTTCTTGAACACGAACCCACACAGGTGGCACACCAAATGCGACCGTGTGTGACCTGGAAGGTAAGTAAAGGAGCATACTGAGTTACAGTGCAAGCATGTTCGAAAATCCACACATGGTCCATTTCGATGGCAAGTATAATCGATACACATGTAAAACTATAGCATCGTTGAAAATAGTAAGCACAAACGCAAGCCAATCAGCTTGGAGATGGACTGGAACAGTGCTCTGACACCCCTCAGTCTCCTCCATGGTTACAAAACTGATGTGATGTGCCATGATATTGAGTATCCAGATTGGCTTATAATGATTAAGGGTGTCCTACTCGTGTTGATCTAATGATATGTCGGCAGTGTATGTTCCTCGTGATGGGGAAGTTTTCATTTTCTGCAATCTTCGGCCTATCTACGCACATTGCATAAATAACCAAGAGCTTAATACTGTCCTGAAGCCTTGATCACTAAAAACACGATTCCTTCGTTTCGACAAACTGGTGAGTAGTTTGTCCACCGGAATATTTGTCCACTCCCAAGAGGGCTTAGCCTATTTAAAGAAAGATGACTGTAGGAATGGGGGCATACTCCTCACACATTTAGGAATCTTATACCATTTTAACCATGACAGTGTCAATGTAAAGAGCTTACAAAGTCCCCTGCGTTTTTGGCCGTTCCTTCGCCTCGATGCGATTTCATGTATGGTGGAAGCGAGAGAGGGGCAAGAGGAGCGTCTGTCCTGAAGTTCAAGAATTTTGATGTGGACTTTGCGCCTTTGCATGGTTGGTTACTTCAGAATAATGATAATGACTAATTAAAATAATGCCTTCAAAACCGGGCTGGTTCTGAAATAAAAAGCAACTAGAGTCGTTCCCTAGTGGCTTGATCCAGAACTGCCCTTTACATGTGACCTATGAACCGGAGGAGTTCTTTAGATGCTAGTAGTGCTCAATCATCCTACAATAATGTACTTTTACACCATTGCCCCTGCGATCTGTGGTATATCCCATCACTTCAATAGGATATCGCTGCGGCGTTATTTCGTCTTTAAGCAAATTTGGCAAAGCTTAGCAAGTGTGTCAGTTAGTTCATTAAGAATACGCTGATTAAACCAGGGGATAAATTATGAGGAAGTTCCAGGAAGGGGGAACTATAGGTCATATATTTGTTCGGTCAACATATTCAATGTGACAACGAACTACATCGCGCCACCTACTGTGTAACTATTAACTATTGTTAAATGTATGGGGAAATCTTGGAACGTGTTCGCCTTTCAACTCAAACTGACGAACACTAACTGTCGTCACACCGGGAGTAGATTGGCATGCGTTCATACATATATGATGAAGCTATCCGATGCAGGTGTGGGGAGGGGGTTTTATAGGTGCACTCATTCCTTCTTATTTCTATGATTATCTTCAAGATTTAGCGCCCCGCGGCTGCGGCTGCCATTCATCCGCGTGATGTGCTTATAGTTCTTATCTCCCCTAGGTGTGAACGAAGTGCCAGCGGAAGTGTGACCACGCGCGCCCTACGGGCGGGTCCCCAATCGATTTTGGCCTCCCATTGTCTCCATGTATCCCCCCTCCCTAATGATTTTCAGAAATTGACGCCCGTGATTAAGTGGTACCATATGCGCCGGCAACGTAAACTTCGTGATTATTTGATGAAGTATTTCGGACACGGGTGGGACATTGTGTCTTCGTGACAGGACTCTGTAGTAAAAATTAACTGCATACCTTCCAAAGATTTGAAGTTATTATGAAAGCAAAGCTGGTTATAGCCTGGCCGGACCTGTCCAGTTGAACCATTTCCGCTTCTTGAAACAAAACCCCTTGGCCTGCAGCCTCGCTTCCTATGCTGTAAAATACTAAAGTAAGTATACCTGACAATTATATAAGTACCTATATGCAACGGTAACTGCTTAGCGGTAAATGGCTTTGATGTTCTTACCAGACTTTTTCTTGGTGAGATCCTCTGTCGGGAGTGCACCCTTGACTGCTGCCAAGATATCATCCTGGAAGTGATGACAGGGTGTTAGAGGAAATTAGATGGAGTTGCAGATGATTGAGGTGGAAACAATACACATCAATCAACGACGTTTCCCCATTGCTTTATCATTGCCTGGGTGTGGGATGGGGGGGGGTAGTCTGGTTGACTCGAAATGTGGTTCCGCACCCACCAATGATCGCGGCAACCGTTGAAAACTCTTTAGTAAGGGCCTTGATGCATGGAAAGGTATTAGGTAAGTAGTCTCCACATTCATATCAATATATATATATATATATATATATATATATATATATATATATATATATATATATATAATATATATCCATTTCCCATCCATATATCCAGATTCAATATCCAATACTCAAGGATGAATTACATAACAATTACGGTGTAGTTCCATAATTCCATCCTTCGGTAGATATGATGTCAACAGGGAACGGAAATCCTTCGCACAGGCCATGATATATAGGTCACCCTAGCGACACGACTTTCATCTTGGCGAATGGCCCGGCAAATATGAATATGCATTGGCCGGATTTTTCGACAAAACTATTAAAGCTACATACGTACTTCTATTTGATATCTGAAAGCACTAAGGTCAGGTCAGGTCAGCGCCGGTGGTCAGGTCAAGTATGTTAAAACCTAAACACCCTCGGTACATCACTTTTGAAATATAAAAGTTGTATTCTCAAGAATAACTGGTGTGATACTGAAACATACTTGTAAATTTTATTGCTCCTCATCTCGTGACTTGACCTTAAATCACGCTGGGATAATATGTACATTGATACAACGAACACTTTAGCTCCGCCTGACTATACACTGTTTAAAAATTAATTCCATAGAAAGGTCAATTAGGATTCGATCATACGAGGTGAAGTCATATCACGTTATTGGTGGGCCAACCAAAGTCATGTTGCACGACGTAGGTGTACTGAAACCGAAATCAGATGTGGATTCACGAGGAACACCAAACGCATAAGATATATACGCATAAGAGTATAAGATCGCATTATGTAGAACAAACATAATATTTGACCTGATCTTGTCATCAACTTTGACATACTCGGGGGTGGAGTCTTTATATCCCCCCCCCATGTTTTCCGTGATATAGAAAAACGGAAGCGCTCAGCCCCGCGAAATTTGCAGTGTTTTTCCCTTCATCTCTTTTGTTTGCGTCTGATGTGAAATCTGCACCCTCAAGTCATGCGAGGTCATTGACCTAGCTCAGGTCAGATAAGCACCTTCAAAATGTTTCAACGTCGATAACTCATTTTCATGAAAACATTTAAATGAAACTTCCTAGGCGAAAAAATGCAAAAATTGTCGTCACATCAGTTCTGTGATTTTGCCCTTAATTAAAATTTCGCGATAGCTAACTTCTTCGCCTTGATGAAAGAAAAACATGATAAGTTTGGTGTTGCTATGTTGCAACAACTTTGAATAGTGACACTTCGAAGATTTCGCAACATTGCTCTCTTTGACCGGTTCCAGATCCATGAATTTCATGACCTTGACCTGATATGTATGCAAATATGTAGAACCGACGCATAAGAAGACATTTAATGTTTGGTGTCACTGCGTGCACTTATTCGGCCGCTATCCCGAAAAAAACCTGAGTGGTGCTCTCCAATCTCCCCCCCCCCCCCCGCCCAGCGAAGTTTAAAGCTTGTGGCGCTGACTCGAAAGAATTAGCCTACAAATCAGCTGATCAACCATCTCAATATTTTGCCTTAGCCGCTTCTTCACCTGTGAATCATACTAATGGTACGATTAGGTAAGGCATGATGAATAAGATGCAATTGCAATGAAGGTAATATAAAGGAAAAGATCGGCTTGATAGCTGCTATCAATACCCCGCAGAAGACAAGTATTCACCTTAGTAGCCGATGCCTTCACGACCACCATGACGTTGCTAGATTCGTACAACGAAGTCCAGGTGTCAGCTGGAACTGCACGGTGACAGCGATTAAAAACATACCTGTCACTGAGCGATACATCGGACACACAACGCTTGGTATATGTACATTGTGCATGCCCTTCGGGAGAAATGCTTTTCATGTACTGGATCCGGGAGTGACAACGGGGAAAAGCCATAATACAGCTGGGACTAGGCGCACACATGAAGTCAAAACATAGTGGTCAAAATATAGCTAAAATAGTTTGTGATAATTGTTGCAGCAGTTGGGACGACAAGACCATGGGTAGAGGGATGAGTGTTGTTATGGGCATCGTTGGAATGTCAACCAGAGGTACCGCAGCAAATAAAACGGAAACTGAGAGGTGACAAATATTACTTCATGCAATGGCAAAGAACATCACATCTAGCGGATGTCCAATATGCAACGTAAAGACAGTCAGCTTCAGATCAAGCACGACACGACCAGTTAATACCTACCTAAAAAGCACACCAAGAAGGATGACTGCATGACCACCGCAGTCGATGCGCCCCTAAAACCTTAATAACTAACTAAGAATGACAAGATGTTTGCTAGTATTACTGAGTACACATCTTATATTCAAGAGCCGTAAAACATGCCAAGACGTGGCGGAATATATTTTACGAATAAAGGTATGATCCATATGAAAGGTAAATATTGTGAATTTATGTTTCCGATTGCTTTAATTACCATTGGAAGTGCATGTCGCGACGCTTGAAGAAGGATCAGGATGCGGATGGTCTGTCAGGTCCTGGAAGTCACACGAAGGAAATGTTATCAGCTTTGCATACGTCATATTAAGATGTGAGCAGGAAGTCTTATATGGTATTAGCTTTGCATGTCTATATAATATTATGTTTCGATGCATTGTCTCCAGTTCGTGTCTACCAGCTGGAGTAAAAACAAGAACCTGCCTGATGCATTTACATTGTTTAAACATTAACCCGGAATCAATTGGTGCCCTTCGCCGCCTTCCACTAGCCAGGAAGGATGGCGATTTTGCATAACATTGGAAATCATTAGCAACATAAATCAGCAGCATCAGAATCATCAACAGAAATAATTAACCAATGGGAATCATAAGCATCGTAATTTATAATCTGTATAGCAAAACATAGCTTGGGAGCAAAGTTACATTTTGGAGAACCAGAGTTTCAACAGTCGTCATAGATCAGAACACTGGACTGAAATACGGACGGCTTTGTATGTACAGCCACACATTAATCAATCATTACAATAACTAAGCAGGTGAAACGGTCCAACAACTGTTGTCAATTGACTATGCAATTTCAATAATGCCAGCTACTATTATTGAGATCTATGATTCAGAAAATCTGGCTTCTTGCCACCAATCAGATAATTTGGACAAGCTTATTGCTATTTGTCTGTTAAGGTATATGTATCCTTTGAAGTATATTCAGACCCTCAATGGAGCGAATAACATCGAAATCCAATATGTATATATATATATATATATATATATATATATATATATATATATATATATATATATCAGTATCGGTAGGGGCCCTCTGAAAGCAAAGTACCTGAAATCCATTGAGTTTTGAAGAAGTTGGGGTGGATGGCTAACCATCGAGAGAGTCTTCTCAGATGACCTCCCCCTTGACCAAATCCTGGATACACCTGGTTTTGCACAAGCGTTTGTAACATATTTTGACATTGAACTTCTGCCCTGACGTAAGATAATTTTGTATACTGTGATATTTTGAGTACTTATTGATATATCCAAGCTCTTCTTAGCCATGTCTTTCCTTGTACGTAGTTTTTGCTAAGTACTTGAGAGCAAGTTGGAATGCGCTTTTTTAGGTATACCCAGCCTAACCTTGAACTGTCCGGGCTCCTGGAGCCTGAAAGCAAGAACGCAATTGCTGGCCACAGGGCGCGCTCACCAATTCCAAGCCTGCCATCCACCAGAACAATATTTTGGTTCGGGACTGACCTCGGAAAGACCCTAACATGGACAGGTGGACAGGGCAGGACATGGATATATGGCTACAGTGACATATTCGCACTCCCGAGGACTCAGAGAAAAGATGTGAGTTCAGACACTTACATGCGTCCACGAGTCGTACGTTATCTTCGGCGGAGTGTCGGACGACATTAAAACCGGAATCTCTGTCATCAACAGCGGAGTGTCGGGAGTCATCCCTGGCTGGGAATCTGAAGCATTCCCTGGCTGGGTATCGGGAGTCATCCCTGGCTGGGAATCTGAAGCATTCCCTGGTCGGGTGTCGGGAGTCCTCCCTGGCTGGGAATCTGAAGCCTTCCCTGGTCGGGTGTCGGGAGTCATCCCTGGCTGGGAATCTGAAGCATTCCCTGGTCGGGTGTCGGGAGTCATCCCTGGCTGGGAATCTGAAGCCTTCCCTGGTCGGGTGTCGGGAGTCATCCCTGACTGGGAATCTGAATAATTCCCTGCTCGGGTGTCGGGAGTCATCCCTGGCTGGGAATCTGAAGCCTTCCCTGGTCGGGTGTCGGGAGTCATCCATGGCTGGGAATCTGAAGCATTCCCTGCTCGGGTGTCGGGAGTCATCCCTGGCTGGGAATCTGAATCATTCCCTGCTCGGGTGTCGGGAGTCATCCCTGGCTGGGAATCTGAAGCCTTCCCTGGTCGGGTGTCGGGAGTCATCCCTGGCTGGGAATCTGAAGCATTCCCTGGTCGGGTGTCGGGAGTCATCCCTGGCTGGGAATCTGAAGCCTTCCCTGGTCGGGTGTCGGGAGTCATCCATGGCTGGGAATCTGAAGCATTCCCTGGTCGGGTGTCGGGAGTCATCCCTGGCTGGGAATCTGAAGCATTCCCTGGTCGGGTGTCGGGAGTCAGCCCTGGCTGGTTGTCATACGACGGCTGCCCATCATGGAGCTGCAGCTTCCGCTGCTTCCGCCCGATCCTGGAAAAAAGGCAATGAGTGGGAATGACCATACAATTTGCCGACAAGTATCCATTCCTAAATATCGATGCAAATTGAGAAGTCAACGGATTTCCTGGTCTCCCTATTGCAAATTAGCTGAACCTGGTTTGCTAACATATTGCATTGCTTTATCACGCTTTCAGAGCATTGAAGGATATTAACAAACCAGATTAAAAGACTACTCGGGTAAGTAAGCGTATTTGAGCACCATACTATTTGAGGTTATGCATGACCAGTAATACATTTTTCGTTAATTAGGGTGCAATATACCACCTTCTGAAGACTCAATCAACATCCTTCTCAAATAAGTATGGACATCCTACTCCTTGATGTGTGCTTGTAAAGTCTTCATGTCTCCTTTCTAACAGTATCTCGTTTATTAGTGTCATGTTCATACTACTGAAAGGAATGGTGATACACGATCATTTTGCAGCACAATTTCAGGTAAAGGATTACCTATAATACAATATGGCGTACAATACCAGTTAATACCACAGGCATTTTTCACCCTATCCGAATTATGGCTTCCTAAATTATTAATATCAAAACAAATGAAAGGGTACAGTCATAAGTATACCATTGGCTCAAATTTGAGTCTGAAAGTGATAAAAAGCATTTTAAATGACACTAATTCCATGAGAAATATCGACATCCTACTGTGCTCATTTCGACATCTCACACCTAACGAGAAACCATTATTTTAACTCTGTGCATGACTATTATAACCTAAAACGTTGCATGCATCGTCTGAAGTTCAGCTTCGATAGATAGCGACTGTTTCCTTAAAACACTTAATATTACCTTGGTAGGATGGACTTGTCTATAAAATTAGATGCAGGTTCCCATGTTTCTTCTCCATTTCCCCACGCCACTAAATACTGCTTCCGACCCTGCAAAAAGAGGAAATTAGACTTATTTGTTGTGCCGTAACACATAGCAAATGGACACGTCAGGCTTGTCTTGCGCATGCTCCTTTACCACTTGTATCACCAGCAAACTCCGATCCTAGGTGGTTGTTCAACCTTCCTGTCAAATGCATAATATCCATATCTTTACAGTTCTTGAGTTGTAAACTGTTGCCACGTGTTCGTGAGTTGTCTTCAAATATGTACCATGAAGTCATTGGATGAAGTACCATGAAGTCAAATATGTACTTGATCATTAGATCAAGTATGCCATCTGCGCATCAGATAATGTCATCTGCGCATGATGTAATCATTAGATCAAGTATGTCATCATCGATGTCCCCAAAACAGCCCAAATATGGCCTTGAACATGGTCACACATGCTTCCTGGTAGCAGGTGTTGGTAATTGCATGCGTATGTGCGTAAGAAGAGGAGGATGGGCATGCCACAGCTGTTGGTGGTGGAGAGGCCGGTCATTACATCTTTTAACTTTTAACAGCTGGAGCGAAGAAACACGTTATTTTCCAGTACAAGTAGAAAATCCACCAAATTTAAGATCATGCTAAGCGTTTTGACACGGGCACAAGCTGCACGAAAAATGTCAAATTACGGCATGACATTGACAAATTGAACGTACAACCACCAGTGAACTATGCTAAGCAGATTTATAAACCTGGCACTGCCTCCAAATTGTCCACCCATTCTACTCCAATGTGCATGACTTGAAAGCAGATTTAGAATATGCGTTCTCTAATCCAGTCATTATACCAAACATTGCAGGACATTCTTAACTTTCGCAGTGCAGGGTTTGGACCATTTCCCTTGATATTTTCTGAGGGAACTAATGAACCTCCCAAGCTATCGCTTTGAAATTTGGCGCATCCTTCAGTACATCATCGTTACACCTTCTGTCAAGCTATTTCGTTCTAGGCTCTGAAGAACCGGAGCTAATGCGGATCAAATCCAAGTGACAACCTCGTCCCAATACGGTTTTTAGATGTACATTGCAATATTTGTGTAAGAAAACCATGCAAGGTGCAATGCAGGTTGAAAAATCCGTGCATAGATCGAATAGAAAATAAAAATATAGACGTACCAAATGCGACCTCAGGTCTGGTCCATACGTCAACATGTTTGCGGGGTGGTGTTCAACGAGACAAATATCTCCTTGCGCATAACTTTGTTACTCATCAATATTTTTGAAAACTCGGAACATATGTGATCACATATTATGATCTCAAAATGTGTTGCTGCACGCTTCAAGCTGTTATCAGTTCAGCTCACTGCGAGATGATCTGAAGCGTCCCTAAGGTGTATTCCAGACACTCTAGAGGCCAAATTATTAACCATTACAAAGTAAGATGGTTAAGCCAAGGTACTTTTGCACGTTGAGTTCATGCCTGATGTGACTGTAATCCCTGGCTTCGATTTAAAGAGATTTAATTTTGCTGACTTCTGGAGAAATTTGTGGAAAAAAATCCAATAAGGAATTTTTCTTCTTTGTTTTCAATTTTTGACCTGAAGAACTGAACAAGAGGTGGAATTCATGGCTTAACTTTCTTGGAACTGATTACCTTTTCCTGAGTAGCTATCTTTTCGGATATCGTCATCTTTGACGGTTCATTACATATTTACAAGTATTTGACCCTGACGGGATCGGTGATATTCACCGTTGCCCGTGTCACCTGTGTTAGATCAAGTCTTCAATTTGCATAACATCACAATTGAAGAATGAAATCGCATTTGCATTACGACCAAGGTTCGGAAGCTACGGCGAAAACTGACTCCATCCCGACATTGATCTGCTTGGCCTGACCTGGAAGGTCAACCAAAAAAGGTATAAGAAGTTCAAGCATGTAGCTATGTCACGTCGTTTACATAATCTATCTAACTTGCTTCGAGCAAAGGTTCGTGGGGGTGGGGAAATTGAACCTCTCGCACTGCGTGTGGTAGAACATCCTCCTGCGCTGCCAGGGTTAAACAGCCCCAAAATTACGTGTATGACGGCAGCAGGAGTTCGATATTCACCTTCAGATTCATATTCATATACATGAGGTTATCATTTCGCCATTTTCTCATCAAGGATGATCAATAACGTGTTGCATTTCCACGTAACTGGTCTTGCTGGACATAGTCTCGTTTGAACAGAGATCATTGATGCGACCCAAGTTTTTCGTCTTCAATTTTGATGCGAATCCTCAAGTACACGGCCACACTGAGGATTCCCCAAGCCAGGAACAACATGAGCCCATGAGCCATAGCCATAGCCCATGAGCAACGACCGCGACTGGCCATCCGATATCAGCTTCAGATAAAACTGATGATCCAGGCCACGACCAGCACAGGTCATCACCATGTCACAGCCACTTGTATCACACCAACTACAAATATGGGTGGCAGCGGATGCGAACGAATAAGGTGATCTCTGAAATGATATCTAGAATGATGTATAGCTAATCGTTATTGACATATTAGTGAACAAACCCACAAACAACCACACTATTATGATGGTTAAAACCCTATAGACCTACACATGATACAATATATAGCTTCATGTTCATTGTTCAATCGATTTCGCTCATTTTCTCGTGAAGAAAATGTTGGAAAAGATTTTTCAATAACGTGTGACATGTTCACGCCAGGATATTCTCGTTTGACCCATGGAGGTTGAGTTGACTCACTTTTTCAATCTTGATGTGCATCTACAAGTACACGATCGTTAACTGCTCTGAGGGTTCCCCATGCAAATCTACCCATGAGCAGCACCGGGGACTAGCAATCCGATATCAGTTGTAGAGAAAACTGACTACCCAATTCATGACCCAGCAGTTCACATCCAAATGCATCATAAATACCGCAACCTTAGGCTTTAGCACATAAGACACAATACGGGGATCTCAGAAATGACACCTGGAATAACATTCTATACCAGTATCTCAAGCACAAACTTCCTTGGGAAGTGTTTTAGTCGTATGACTCAGGAAACTGAGTTACATTCCCCTGTGTAACCAACAAGCGAATGGACGCTATATAACCGCAGCAGTTGATGTACCATAAAGCATAATAACGAACTAATACAACATTCCATTGATTTTTCTTTTTTTCACAAGGAATGTTCAACAACTGGTCACATGTCCACGTCACGGGTTATTTGCTGGATTGTTGCACTTGACCAAATCAACTGACGAAGCCGATTAGCCCATGCATATTGCGTATCATGCTACACAGTGTCTCGTGTTAAAATTTGATGACATTTTAGCCATTTGGAAGAGAAACGTGATTTAAAACGTTTTGAATAAACATCCCAAAACGGATATTACGAGCGAGAGAGATGCTCGATCGATACTCCCTCGTATATGCGAAAAAGTTCATCAAAGCGACCAGGCACGACTTGGCTAGACCGAATGTCACAATTTTCAAGCCTTATAACGTTTTGTTGCAGAATATAAAGTCCTCATTCCTTTCCTCAAAGCTAGGCCTGGCGCTTGGCTTGCTTTTTGCGGCTATTACGTCAATATTTTATTTCAAGAGGTCACATTCTTTGTTCAATGGGAAGGTTTTATGGCGGAATGTATGCGGTACTGGTCCAACCGGCACCTGCTCAGCGCCAGCAGGCCGCCGATTTCGTAGCCATGACGACATGCACCCTGTGTGTCTCGAGGCCGAGTAACCGCTCGACCACGTCAGTCGGGTAGTGTGCCGGGCTGAACGGTTTTATGTGGCTAAGCTAAGCGGGAAGGCTGTGAGATGAAGACTGTAACGCCAATGTTGAGTCGGCAATATGATATAGTATACATAATTTTGAATTACGCGCACCATAGTCGGCAGGTGAGCCCGATTTCGGTAAGTTTATAGTGAATTTCGGCTAAATCAGATTTTTTCAATGCATATATAACACAATTTGAGCAATATGTTCGCAACCGAGCCCCTCCGCCGAATATAACGCACTCATTATAAATAATAAAACACTGTGCCGAATTGCCGAAAGAAGCTGTACTCATTTCTGAATTACTTGCACATCCGCGACAGTTGGACACAAGAGCGTGGATGTTTTCACTCGCAGTTAAGAAAGTGCAGTTCACAAGTTCCCTGTCGCGATATGGTGCTCGATCCTGTACCTGCAGCAGGGAAACTCCATGGACGACCACTTGCCTTCGTTCATCCGGAGACCCCAATGGTGCCTTCTACTGGTTGATATGTTATTCCAGGTAAAATTTCTGAGATCTCCGCATTGTTTCTCGTCCGCTGACACCTATGGTTGTAGTATTTATGAAATATATGTATGTGAATTAGTGGAGGTTTCTGTTGGGTTATGACCTGGGTCACCATGTTTCTCTGCAACTGATATCGGAATGCCAGTCTCCGGTCTCGATCATGGATTTACTTGCATACAGAAAGTATCGGTGTGGTTAATGGCCGTGCACTTAGGGATGCACATCAAAACTGAGAAGCCGGGTCAACGACATGGGTGAAGATCTCGGCCGGGTTAGGGGCGTCCAGACTATCCCCTGGTTGTATGACCTGATTATGTTAGCATGCCATCTTGCCGATACAATCTGGACATTTTCAGCTCTGCACCCTCCCCCTAGTTTGGCGAGAAATATTCAGGCTTGAACAGCTCATGACTTCTCCATGTGAAACAGGAAATACCCAGCAAAAATCCACAGCATGGACATGTGACACCTTATTGAGCAGAAATGACGAGACAATGAGCGAAATCGATGGACAATTAATTACTCATGAAGCTACACTGGGTCCAAGGTTAGACCCTAGGCTGTCTTAACCATCACGTTGAAAAGCATGACTTTTTATTGTCTTTTATACTTTTATCTCAGACGATTATCGCGGAAAAAATATCGGTACTTTTTCCGAAATCGCATTTTTGGTTCACGTTCGCGGCATGCTTGATGGTAGCCTATTTGATACGTGAGGTTGTGACCTGGTGGTGACCTCTGCTGAGCCATGACCGGGGTCACCAGTTTCATCTGCAACTGATATCGGACTGCTTTTCGCGGGAGTTGCTCATGGGCTTATTGGTATGGGGAATCCTCAGCGTGGTTAAAGACTGCGTACATGTAACTACACATCAGTTTAATTAAAAAACATGGATCTATTAAATGACCTAGGTAAGTATAACAAAACATTGTCCGACAAAACCGACAAACAAAACAATGTACAATGTCCGACCTCGACACGTGACACGTTATTGAGGATACAGAAACGAAATCGAATGACACGAGCATATCAAGCTTAACAATTTCCTATGTTAAAGTATTTAGTGTTTTAGTCCTTGGGTAGAAAACATGATTATTTGATTTTATATTCGTATGTCAAATATGATTATAAAGATATTCTGAACATCATTTCGGAGGTCATCTGATCGCTTAGCATTCGCTACCACCCATAAGTGCATTTATATTATAAAAGTGTCTGAGGCATGGTGGTAAGTGGGTTATAGCCTGGGTCACCAGTTTATACACGACCGATATCGGATTGCTAGTCGCCGGGGCGGATGTAGAACCATAAATGTGACTAAAGGCCACATACTTGGGGATACACATCAACACAAAAAAAATCTCGACAACCCAATGACCTATGTAGGTAAGATGTCCCGCAAAAACGCGTGACGTGGATATGTGACACGTTATTGAGAATACTTGACGTTAATATTGGTGAATTCGATTTTCTCATCAATATAAAACTGAGCGTGAATATACGCTGAATGACTGCTGCCGTCACAAACAACAAACACCATGAGTTGGCAAAAAACATTAAAAATATACATCGTTCGTTTAAGCTCAAGTTAAATAAGTTGGTTAGTTAATCCACTACAGTATTCCAAGAGGGCCAATGACATTAAACACAATTTCACGAAGGATATCCAATAATGGGTGTACTACCCATTACGGTTAGAAGTGCTATTTCCCAACGTAAATTGCAGAGGTCCGCCACTTGCAGTGGTTCCACCATTACCTACAAGCCAAAATTGCTTCTGATGCACATAATACATACCTTTCTCTTCCTTTGGCCCACAATTCTTTGAAATGTATACACATCCATTGTCTGTGAGGCAACGAGGCCAACAGAATATCTGGAAAAGAGCGAATCCATATGTAAGCACAATGTCAACACTACCCCCAAATAATTCAATAACACATTTTCACACCATTTTTATATGTTCAGTTAAACACTTGGGGCATGGGGCGTGGCGGATACAATAGACAGGCAGAGGATGAATGATGAGAACAGTCTGATATTTTAGATCCTTTCAGTATTGAGTATTGAGTACCCTTTATAGATATTTGAGTTATTGAGATTTGAGATTTAAGACCCTCTGAATCTTGGGATGACCTCCAGGAAAGCTCTGAAGGATTACCAAACCAATTGTCTAAAGAAAACAAAACTGTTTTGCAGTTATGAGGCATTCAAACTAAAAATTCATGATACAGTGGGTCTAACAAAAAAACAATATAATGCACTAGGGGTTTCTCAAACATCTTGCAGCTCACTAAGCTTGTTTATATTGAAATAATTCGACTTTTAAGCCACCAAGATGTCTGGAGTATCAGTGGGCCACCATAAAAAGAATTCGCAGCACATTGGGGATCCTGCACGCACATTTAAGGGTGCATTGGGGCCCAGACGCTTTTGGTCACTCATAGCCACAAATTTGTAGGTACTATATATAACGTAGGCTTGCATTTTTTTTTTAATGATAAGGGAATTGAAAGGCTTCAATATACCAAAATCCGTCCTAAAAATGAATGGATCCCAGCAATGCAATCTGAACATTATGTTCCCTGCGCCAGAAATTACAGCTGACATGTGCAGGTACACTCCAAATCCAGAACTAAAATACATAGTTGAACTCTGGAACAGTCTGGTACACATAGATATGTACCTAGGTAAATAAGCATCTGCCAATCTGCCTGCTGTTGCTGGGACTTCCATTGATGGCTCCTCCACAATCAAAAGTGTGGGCCATGCCTCTGTCTAAAGGCTTGCGGTGGGGGCAAACCCAGGATCTTATGCATTAAGCTTATGTGATAAAGTATGGCTATCACCCACTCTCCCTCCCCTCTACACACACACACACACACACACACACCTTTTTAGAAACATTTGAATCATTTCTATACCAAGGATTATCTTAAATGCCTGGCTCCCACAGTGCTGCTTCAGCCTCCTTCCAAGTGAAGCCAAAATATACACACCAAGAAGACTGACCTGCTAATGACCAAAGTTCAATGAGAAATTGAAGAAATCTTTTGAACAACTTGCCCTTACCCTCGCCAAAATACATGCGAATGTTTGGCTTTTGGACCCACAGTCAACAAACCTGAGACGAGTCACTGTACCTCCAGACGACCTATGATTTCACACAGTAGTGGCATATTCCAGAAGATTTGGAACTTTTCGTATGAAGTGAGTATTGAAATTTTGGTATTTTTGCAGTTTAAGGTAACCACAGACAAGTTTTACACCCATTCTACCCCCATGAAGCATACAAAGGAGTTAGGTTTGGTCAGGTTAGGTTAGCTTAGGCTTTTGCTGGAAGTTTTTTAAGTTGGAAATTTCCCCCTCAAAAATGATTTTATCAAAAGTAACCCAGATAGATGGACATATAGATTACCCTAGGTTAGATTACTTTTTTTTACTCTTCACATTTTTTAGGGAGAAAAATGTTTGGAAATTTTACATTTAAAAGAAGAATTTGCTTTCTTGCATGGCCGGGTAGGCTAGGCTAGGCAAGGTTATGTTGCATCTTTTCTCTTCATCTTTAACATTATTTTATGATATATTGCCCAACTCCATTCAAATTTTGTGCTGTTATTTTGATTCCCAACTGAAAAGCATGCATTTATGGAGGAAATGAGTAGTTACATCATGTCGGCGTGGCGGTGTGAAGGTGTCCTGCTCCACGCCAACCTACAGCTGCATCGCATTGGGGAGAGGAGAAGATCCTGATGTGAGATACAGGCAGGCTGAATCAGACTGGGAAGATGACTGAGTGCGTTAGATTATGAGATGTCTTATCTGACCATGGAGACAAGGAAAGTCGCTGATATTTGGCTAATGGGCCAGAATGTAATATTCTGGGCAGCTGTTTCCTACAAAGCCCCAGGTATTAAAACGCGCGAGTGATCAAGTCTGGTCGGATCAACCTAAAGCCCAGGTATTAAAACGTGTTTCGCCAACAAAAGGGCGAGACACGTACATTTCGAACCAAAAATGTGGAAATGTGTTCCACGCTTTGCTAGTATTACAGAAAACAAACGAGGACATTCACCATAAGAAGATGCTACGCAGTAAGGAAGACCAATTCCCTGCTTAATACGTATGACACTTTGGAGAACACGAGTCACTTTCAACACAATAATTATCGTGTGCAAGAGGAAATGTTCGAAAATGAGCCAGACGAGATTCTGCACAGCGAGCACAGGAACGCACTGTCAATGATGGCCAACGAGGAAGACAAGCCGTTCTACACATTCAGCGAGAGGGTTCGAGCGGAGTCAGCATGACATCGGTGAACGTGAAGCTGGCCAGGCTGGAGGCCCGGATGTCAGCATGACATCGGTGGACGTGACGGCTGGAGCCCCCAGCATGACATCGGTGGACGTGAAGCTGGCCAAGCTGGAGGCCCGGATGTCAGCATGACATCGGTGGACGTGAAGCTGGCCAGGCTGGAGGCCCGGATGTCAGCATGACATCGGTGAACGTGAAGCTGGCCAGGCTGGAGGCCCGGATGTCAGCATGACATCGGTGGACGTGAAGCTGGCCAGGCTGGAGGCCCGGATGCGGCTTCAGGAAGAAAGGGAGAAGTAGCGGACGAGAAAGAAGCGAGGACGGTCATAGCAGGCAAAAGGATCGTCGTATTGGAGGAAAGTTCGTTGTCCTCATCGTCAGATAATGATGGACGTTTCATTACCCGTGAGGTCAGCTCCTCGTCGTCCTACACTTCACGGGGGAAGAGACCCGACAACCTGATCAGCGAAACAGTGGCTGTCATCTACGACAAACCGGGCATTTCGTATCGCGATAGAGCTATGTCGTGTGCTGTTGTCGTCAGATCCTTTGGACATGGAATCACTTTCAGCGTTGTATCGTGATATGAATTAAACTGAAGGAAAAGTTGATATTTTGTTTGGGGGGGGGGGGCGGGGGAGTGGGGAACTTGTTCATGTCTGAAGGTTAAATACAGACTCCAATGGCACAAAATGATATATTCTAGGAATGTACACCAACGTTTTAGCTTAATGCCTTCATCAGGGTGACAAGTACGATATTAAAAAAAAATATCACAGTGTTTTAAATTTATCGATCGACACGTGACTACATTTACCACCTCCTACAGGCTGGCGAAATACACACAGACGAAATATCCGAATGCACATGTACACAAATGAAAGTAAATCGATCAGTCGTGAGTAATCATTGAATTATATATATATATATAACCGATTAACCACGACTGATCGATTTATTTCCATTTGTGTACATGTACTCTCGGATATTTCGTCTGTGTTTCTTTCGCCAGCCTGTAGTAGGTGGTAGATGTAGCGTCACGTGTCGATCGATACATTTTAAACATTGTTCCATAGGTTTTTAATATCGTACTTCAAGGCCTATCGAGTAAGGTTGGACAATAGCGTCAGCTGCTGGGGTGTCATTTAGCTACATATATGACGCGTGTGACGATTGTGATCGATATAAATGTTTTATATGTGCGCGCACCAATTGCGCCAATTACAGTGCGGCATTGTTGTAACACAAGCTAAATAGTTTCCGCAAAGAGCCTTCGAAATCCATCAATCAGTCGGCGAGTTTACTTCAGGCAAATTCACCGGTTGAAAATGATCTAAATTTGCTCACGTGCTGCCACGCCAGCCAAGCTCACTTGGGAGGGGTTTGATATGTGGATATAAATACAGCTGTTTTGTATTGAGTTGAGTTTCACGAAACCTATTCATTCAATTGTCACAACAATTATGTACTGTAATTGGTAAACTTGGCGCGCGCACAGATAAAAACTTATCTAGATCACAATCGCCACACGCGTCATATATGTAGTTAAACGACACCCTAGCAGCTGATTGATATTGCCCAGGGCTGATCGTACCTGTCACCCTGATAAAGGCATAAAGCTGAAACGTTGGTGTGCATTCATTAGAATATATCAGTTTGTACCATTGCAGTCTGTATTTAACTTGTCCAGTTAATTAATAACAATATGTCTGAAGGTGTTAAGGATAAATCTGTGATGACCCTTTTTTAAGCAATTATTAAGCTTTTGGAGCTCCTAGCAGCAGGGGTCAAAAATAGCGCCGTCCTGGCGATAGCGTCGGCGACCAGGTGCAGACTCACCAGGCTGCAGTGGCGACCAAAACCAGAATTTTTATTTGATATGTCCGTCAACATTTGAACCATAAATGATAGAATTAGGCGATGTATCAGATATTTTTATTTAGCAGCAATGATCTTTTTCCAGATCAAAAGTATACTATGAACGTACCGCTAATGCTACCAAAACTCCCATCCCTCTAACCTACCATATTTATACTAGAACCTCCCGTCGGCACAGGACGGCGCTTTTCTGACAACCACAATGCTAAACCAATGGCATACCGTGGTCGCCAAAATCGCCGACGGAACGCCGACCCGCCGACCAATGTGGTCGTCGCCTAGGAATCTAGTTGTAAATGAGGAATTGGAAATCAGGCAACTCTTGGCGGCTTGTTCAGTCGTTCGTTCGAAAATTGGTTGTTTACGGTACTTGTACCTAATCGTGATGGTGAATTAATGTCGCGTTTTCGTGAATTGATTGCTTGACTGCCTTGATTCATATTGACATTGCCGAGGTAGGTACCTAGTTAGATATCCAGGCGTGGACTCCATTCAACCATTCAAGATACTTACAGGGAGCCAGTTTGCTCCTGGAGGTCAGAGGTCAAATTGGATCAGGATACTACAGAAAGGTATGTTGATGCTCCTACCTACTTAGGCACCTAGGTAGGAATCAGTGTCCAGAGTGTAAGCATTGGTAAGCTTGTTTTTTTACTTTGGATATGGCATTTTAAGACAAAAATATTATAAGAACATGTTTCATAATGGGATTAAGATGATGTAGCATGTTGCCTACCTAACCAGTTACCTATTACCAGCACAAGTGACAAGTGCATGCATACTTTTCAGTTTGTAATGAAGATTATATCAACATATTGATATTTAGTTGGGGAAATATATAATGAAGAAGAATGTAATATGTAAAATAAATCCTAATCTAACATAGCTGCTGCTGCGAGGTGATTTTATGCTTTATCCCATGTGTTATGTCAAGGCTTTCATATTAACCTAGTCTTTTTCTTTCTTGAAAGAAATATATCAGAGTCGAACACTATCTTCAGAAAAAGGAAAAATCAAACATTTTCTGCAAAAAACAAGAAAGCGTAACATAATTTCATTCCATTTTGAGCAGGAATGAATGGTTCCATTGTCTTAATCATGTTCAGAAATATGATCTCACAATTTTGAGTATAATTGCACTTTAAGGTATGCATGAGGGAAGTTTTGCACACATTTTACCTCCATGAAGCAAACAATAGGGTAAGGATTGGTTGGGTTAAGCTTTTCTTTTAAGTTAAAAACATTCCTTTTTTTAAAAACATTTTTCAACAAAAAAGTCTTTCTTCAAAAACAGATTGAGCTAGGGTAGGCTATGTTAGGTTTTTGAATTTGAAAATGTTTGAGAAAAATTGAAAATTTCATTTTTGCAAGGAATGCATTTTCTTACAATGAAGGTTAGGCTAGGCTAGGTTAGGTTATGTTATGTTACATTTTTATCTTTCTTTTGCACATTATTTTTATGCTATATTAACCAACTGCAAGCCTTTGTTGGTGTTATTTTGCCTACTAACTGAAAAGTATGCATGTGCACAGGAAATGAGTGGTCACATCATGTTGACCCCCTTCATAGAGATTGCATTGGAAAAAGAAATTCCAAGAATTCAAAAATTTCCTTAAGGTGCATATTTACCTAATATTGTCCCGAAGTGTCATGTCATTCTGAAAGTTTAAAAAACATTTAGTGTAAAATTTTGGGTATTATTCTGCTTTTATGTATTCACAGGACAAGTTTTACACACATTTTACTGCCATGAAGCAAAGAATGTTGTTAGGTTTGGTTACATGAGGTTAGTTTAGGTGTTTTTAGTGATAACAATTTTCCCTTTTTTAACAAACAAAAGTGTTGATTTTTCCTTCAAAAGCAGGTTAGGCTAGGTTAGGTTAAGTTTTTCATTTGATGAATCTTGAGAAATAAGGATGAAATCTTTCTATTTTTTAATATTTCTTTTCTCATGGTAGCTTTGTTAGGTTATGCTATTTCTTTTGCTTTTGAACATTATTTGTATGCTATATTACCCAATTGAAGGCCACCTTTTTAGTGTTCTTCTACCTGCCAACTGAAAAACAAGCATTTGCAGAGGAAATGAGCGGTCACATCATGTTAACCATGTTCATAAACCATTGGAAAAGGAAGGTCCAATAAGTCAAAAATTACCTCAAATCATAAATTTACCACCTTTTGTGGGGACAAAATTAACTTTACTTTTTGTATTTCATTAAATTAGAAATCCTAACATAAGATATCCTATGATAACACCTTTGCTTTACAGAGGAAAAGCATGTGATTACTGATTAGCATGTCTTGTATACAGTCTAAACTACAAATTTCTGAAGCTCCTAAGATGGCAAGTGGAGAAGGTTTAGATAAAGATACCTATATGGAAGAACATTGGAATGTAGAGGTGGAGCTGATTTGGTCTGCTTACTTTGCTTTTCTTTGCCATCCACCTTGCCATGCCAGAATTTGTTATGCAATTTCCAATTATTTTTAAAAGAAAAAAACAGCAACTCTAATATGTACACAGATTACAGCACAATGATGTTACTTTTCTTTGTATAGGTATCATCCAGATACTTTGAATGGGATATATCTAGGATAGATGGTATTTTTCCACTCTGGCCATGATATGGGTCTTCAGCATCCAAATCCGGTGTGAAAAGAATACATGCATATTATGCTTGATTTCAAATAAAGTAATTGTACTAGAATTGTGGTGCACTGTACAATCATTCCAGGACATGCACAGATGTGTAGAGTTTGGCTTGAAAAATATGCTTTGTTCAGGCATATTTTTGCCCAAGTTACTTATTCAGATATCTTGAATAGTATATATATAGAATAGATGGCATATATCCACTCTGGCCAGGATATGGCTAGGATATGGGACTCCAGCATCCCAATCCAGTGTGAAAAAAATACATGCATGTTATACTGGACTTCAAACTGAAATAATTGTGCCAGAATTCTGGTGCACTGTATAATCATGGCACAAGTAAAGATGTGTTCAGTTATGCTTGAAAGAAATGCTTGGTTGAAGCATAATTTTTGCCAAGTATCCCTGGATATGTACCATTATTTCTTTTTTCTGGAACTATGCTAGATATGTCTAGCGTAATATGTATTCTCAAGTTGCTTCAACATGGGCAACAACTTAAAATCAGGAAAGTTTGGTTAAATACATTTCCCTTCAATAAAGCTGTCATGAGCTGTAGCATATATGTACATGTGATGTAAGTTTGGTACTGTGTGTCAAAATTCTGATGGAATTCTTCAGTTTCAAAGCAAGGAGGGTTTGACATGGTTGAATTTGTTATTTAATGTTGCATTTTGAGAGCAAAATGTTTAACTTTCCATTCGAAAATTGTAATTTTGTCTTTCTGAACCATTAACTCCTTTCTGTATTTTCCAGTTAGCTTGGGCATGTCAATCAAACAGGAATAAGTTTGCAGTCATTTGCAAACATCTCAAATATGTTGGTGAAAAGGTCCCATATATTATAATCCCATATATTTCAGATAATTCCTCATGGAGGATAATTTTGTGGATGACAAATATCCAGTACGGGAACATTCTTTCAACCCTGGTTGGACAGAGTACATGTCAGCAGTCAGCAGGCTGGATTTGTGCTTTGCAATCCTGGATGTGGAGAGGAAATTTTTGGGTGTAATTGAATATGGAGAGGATGTTTTTATTCCAGCTTATGTCATCAGAATCTCGGCTTGTACTTTCCAGTAAATCTTGAGCACATCACAGAGCAGTTCATTGTCAAGAACCATTATTGACCTACAAGTGAGAATAATGAAGAAGATTTCCTCAAGAGGATGACGCTCTGGATGCACCAAATCCAGGATTAGCCAATTTTTCCAATCCCGGCAGTCACTGATCTGGTTGTATATGTACCCCTACCCTTTCTGATTACTATCGATCGCATATTCTTCTATGCTCAACTGAGTGGAGTGATGCCAGGGTGCAAGATTTGGCTTGTGGGTGCAGTATATTGATATATTATGTCCAGCCAAACATTTTAATTCAAATTAGCATTATTCGCGTTGATCTCAGTTAACCCCACTATCACCTATTATTATATTCCCTGCATGCATTGCGTTTTGTGTGAACCCATTTCTCATCAAGGTATGCGGGATATCGGCCATTACGTCGGACCTGGCTCCGCACTGCAAGAGCCGAACTAAGAGCATGGATTCGCGCGGCTGCTTCAAGGACAGCAACAAGAAGTTGTCGTACAAGATGGACAACATCCGCATAGTCAGTGACCTGCGCGCCATTCAGGCTTCGCCGACCGAGAGTGTCGTCGGCGCTGTACTGGCGGCTGCGTCTCGCCTGCATATTAGCAGGTTGATTTCCAACACCGTGCCACCAGAGTCCGTCCGCGCCGCTACTCCACGTCCTGAAGAAACTGCCGTGCTCGCAGTGCAAGTCTCGGCACTGGTGGTACATCTGCGGCTTATCTACATCTGTTTGGCACACATCGCGTGCTGACCAACAAAACGTCTCACATCAGTTGATCGTTCGGCGGAACGCCCCGGACGTGGCACGCAGACTGTATCACAGAAAGAGTGCTGCAAAGAAACCCTTGCTTGAACAATTTAACAACTTTATACTTGCAAGCATTGGGGAGGGGGGGGCGATGGAATGAACTGTGATTTCCCGCTACAAGTCATCGAGGCACCTTTAGAGTTTAGCATATCCTACGTCTGTACAGATGTGGCAAAGTGGTAGCAACTACTTGTGATACTTGTGATGACTATTTGAGGCGTCCGCTGCCGCACCTGTGAGGCGACTACTGCCACGGCTGTGAGGTGGCCACTGCTACGGCTGTGAAGCGGCCGTTATTATGTTTGTGAGGCGGTCACTGCCACGGTTGTGAGACGATGGCTGTCATGGCTGTGAGGCGGCCACTGCCACGACTGTGAGGCGGCTGCTGTCATGACTGTCAGGCGGCCACTTCCGCACCTGTGGGGCGGCCGCTGTCATGACTGAGGCGGCCACTTCCGCACCTGTGAGGCGGACGCTGTCATGACTGTGAGGCAGCCACTGTCATGACTGTAAGGTGGCCGCTGCTCTGGCTGTGAGGTGGCCGTTGTCAGGGCTGTGAGGAAGCCGCTACCGCAACTGTGAGGCGGCCACTGCCACGGCTATGAGGCGGCCACTGCTGCGACTGTGAGGCGGCCATGGTCAGGGCTGTGAGGCGGCCGCTGCCGCACCCGTGAGGCGGTCACTGTGATGGCTGTGAGGTTGCCGATGCCGCGGCTGTGAGGCCGCCACTGCCGCGGCTAAAACTGATCGGCAATGGTGTGAAATGTTATCTTAGTTATGGCCAATTTTGCACCACTGAAATTCATATGGATCAAGATTCCATCCATATCAGCGTATCTTCATGTTTCTTCCACAAAATATATTCAGCTGAAAAATGTGCTTCAGAAGATATTAAAGGAAAGGGTTTATGCCTACTAGTTCTGTTACTACCGTCCAAGTTTAGAAGTACTGTACCTATCAGTAATTAATAATTTTTCGTTGTTTTGTATGTGATGTAAGATGACAGCTAATGGGAATTATAAATATTTATCTGGACTAGAAATGTACTCTATTCTATACACGGTAGAAGATTGTGAGTAATTGATGTCCGATTGTCGAAGATCGCTTGGGATTTTTCACCTTTATGTGCCGAACTCCGGATTGTGTCATTCTTCGCTATCTTCGAGGGAATTTTGTTCATCCTCTACTGTCTCCGAGCGACTTTGTTATCCGAGCGACTTTGCTATCCGAACGACATTCAGGAGTTCCTATGGGAAGGGCGACACTCCTTTTGGTGCGGAAAAATTTACTCAGGGCGCCAAGCGACACCTATTTTTGATGAAATAATCGAAGAAAGCATGGATAGCCGTCAGATCTGCAAAAAGTGGGTAATCATGAAAAATCATGTTTCGAAAATTTCAAGTTATCCAATCCCGAAGGACAACCGCCCCTTTCACCACCCAACCCCACCCCGTCCCCATTGGACCCGTACCTGATTGGCGACCAATTTCCCATAATTGTATTTCGTCGGCGACCACCGAAAGGCTTTTTTGAGCCCTGCCTAGCAGTCCCGTCGTCAGATGGTATATTCAAAGAGAAGACAATTAAGGGTTTTTAAAACAAAATTTCGAACTCGTGGTACGCGCAGTGAGGAATGTGGCACTTCACTGGAGTACAAAACGGCAAAGACTGTAAAACATAACAACTGAAATTTCCACGTAGGAAAAAACGGTAAAGCGACTGTTAGATTATTACATACATCACAATTGACACTTCCCTAAGTCTCCCCACCCCTCCCCCAAGACTACTGCCCTTCAACAGTAGTCACTCTCCAGATGGTCGACCATTATAAGCCACCTATCTCGATTCAGCTCTGGTCGCGGACAAGCGCCTGAAGGAACATCGGAACGCTCTCTAAGGCCCAACCAGAAAAGTCCGCAGTTGCTGAACACGCTGTAGATACTTGGCACGATATCAATTGGAACGACGTGGATATTCTAGGACATGAAACACAGATTAGGATAAGGAAGCTGCTAGAATCTTATATTAGAAAGTCGCGACCAGAGCTGAATCGAGATAGAAGCTTAGATTGGTCGACCATCTTGAGAGGCAGTAGTCTTGGAGGAGGGTGGGGGAGAATTGGGGAAGTGTTAATTTTGATGTATTTTATAGTCTCTTTACAGTTACTTTACTACGTGGAAAGTTCAATTGTGATGTTTTACAGTCTCTGTCGTTGTTTTACTGCATTGAAGTGCCGCATTCCGCATGGCTCGTGTCCTATGTTTGAAATTCGTTTTTTTTTAAATAATTAATTGCCTTCTCCCTGAATATACCATCGGACGACGGAGCCGCTAGGAGCTCCGGAAGCTCATGAATTGTTTAAAAAAGATCATCCCACATATGTCATTATCATTCTTATAAACCTATTAATATGTCTCTGAAAGATTTATGTGTGAAGGTACATCCAATTTTCATACTAGCACAAAAACGAATCAAAAGGTGTGAATGAATCAATCAATTGTGCTTTGTTTCCTACAAATTGTTGCAGGTATCGCCCCAATGACATGATATGCAAGTCCGATTACAAAAGGCAATTTATGGGTCAATTCACGAGACATCTAATCCTTGGATAATCGGCCATATATTGACACAAGGTTTTGTTATGAAAAAGAAGGAGGGCGTGTTTGGAACAACAAGTTAACTACCATCGTTGCTGTGGACGGCCGAATCTATATATATATATATATATATATATATATATATATATATATATATATATATATATATATATGGATGGATAGATGGATAGATAGACCATATATAGATGGACACAATACAATTATTATTAACACGGGAGCCAAAGGGCCCCTCGCATAACGCGCACCGGAAGGGAATTCGGGCCTGCCCTTTAAGATCTCAGAATCTACTAGAGCTAGATGCGCAAAACTTGGAGGGTAGATTAGGGCTGTAGTGAACTCCCCTCAGCATCAATTCATGACCCTAGGTCATTTGCCTTCCGGGTCAAATGAGGTCGAGATCGCCGTCACCCCGCGTCGCCACGCCACAGCACCGACGAACCTTTGTGACCTTTAGCGCTCTTCGGCCCGTTGATCAACTTTGCATCTTCCGTAGTTCCTATATTTACCGATTTATTTCGATTTTTGCGATTTTTACTTTTCGGATTTGATTTTTCGATTTTTTTTTTATAAAAGGCGCTCCCTGATTTTTTCCACATGAGACGCTGATCAATTTTTGACAGTCACAAGATTTCATTACAATATGTCCGCCCGTTTATGAGATGTCGAAAAACAGGAGGGCGGAGCGGATTGCGCCCCCTTCGCTGCACGTGATCAGCAATTGCCGACATTTCATGTAATTTGTGTGGTATTGCACATTGCAGGTATAAAATTAGTTCGCTATGTAGCCAAATTTCGTTCGTCGAAATGAAACAGTATGAGCGCTATATGAGCAATGAAGTCGTTGTGCCCAATCCTCAAATAGCTGACAAACGAAAACGAACAGTTGAAGCAAGTATTCGATGCCGAAATTATTAAACTAAATTCAACATTTACATGCATTACTTAGTACCTGCCGAATTAAATTATCATCCCTATCATATCGAGTTATACGCACAGTACAGCAGATACAGGGTTCAGACAGTAACAATTTTTTCTTTCATTTATATTCATTGGCTTAACGACAGAGTACGCTGAATTGTTCGTGCACTGTTTTTGTTCTGATAAAGAACATAGATGAAATTGGGCATGATGAGCGAATTCTGAATTCATCAGTTCCATTGGCACCCTCTGGTTTTTATCCGGCAATCGGGCTGAATGCGATTGCCCTTTCGAGGCGTGTCCACAGACAGACCAGATAGCAGCTACACAGGCGCGGGTGCAATTGACTTAAACTGGGGAATTTGATGTTTCCTTCTTGGCACGATGCCTCATACCTACACTTCGATAAAAACATGTTACGTTTCTTTACCATTTTTTGGGCCGGTGGCGATGCGCATCCACTTATCAGATGAATGTAAATTGTTGGAATTGGATTTAAGCCGGAAAAACCGGCGGGCTTTATTCCACCCCCGACTTCGCCGGTAACGGTATTCCCAGAGAGGCCGCGGAGACTGGTAAACAAGCAGCCGCCCACCAACTCCCGGCGCGCTCGATACCACCGGTTAGTGGTCACAGGTGAGCACGGGCAGGTCACCTGCTACCTGCCAGCAGGTCAGCAGGGAAACGGCAAGCATGAATTAATCATCAATGGAAGGGTAGCCAAGCGTGGAAAACGGGATGTGGAAAACGGGATGCAGGTTTTTCATCTTTGGGATGATTTTTGTGGGAAAGTGGATGCTTGCCTTAGATGGGCTTCATCTTGGCAAGCAGGAAACGGAACTATTCAATGGTAGATATGAGGAGGTGCTGTACAGCTGTTCAGAGCAGGGAAACTAGACAGGTCGTGGGGAGAACAAACTTTTGAAGTAGAGCGCACTGCTGGAAAGAAAATGTGCAGCTTATCATGTGTTCATGCAAATGCCAATAGTTTCGGAAACAAAACTGGGGAGCGTCAAGCTTACATGCTGTCTGAACAAACAAAAAAACATTTTATATGTATAGCCGAGGCATGGGTGAACAAATGCATCCTTGGGGACGACTTGCAGGCACTTGACTTGGCTGGCATGCTCTGCTCATCAAGGAGAAGTCAAGGAGAAAGTCATAAAGTAAGGAAGTTGTCAGACTTAACAAGAGTCACAGTAGCACGTCTGAACTAAGCCTATGACTCGTGCGGCCGAGGTCGCGCCCGGAGTGGACGTGCTGGGCAGCGCGCCACATGTGCCTCCTATTTTCTGGGTTCGAGACCTGGTTCGGCTTCGTTCGTGTGCTCATTTCAAAGCTGATTGCAGCAAGATCGATGCTAAGCGAACACACACATTGTACGAACCCGACAACACTTCGTCGGCAGTGCGCTTTGTTAGGGTGCCCCGTGGAGTCGACACTGAGGACCACGTGCACGGCGACAGCGGACGCCAAACACCGTGCACTTCATTTCAAGCGAGCGGATTTGGAGGGCCCGCGCCGCAGTCCTGCGTTCATTCCATGGAGTCTTCTGGAAGGCCAAGATGTTAATCGCGCGGCAGACACGTTTTATGACCTGCTGGAGTCTGTCGTGGCAGATAATGTACCTATGGTGACGCTGACGAGCGCATCTCGCCCGTGGTTCGACCCGCCCGTGCGTGCGACGTTCCGGATAAAAGAGGAAGAATTTGGCCCATGTCGCCGCAACCTGTCTGATGAGACCGAAGCTGATTTCCATGGAAAAGAGCTAATTTTGAATATGTTTGTGGCACAAAATACTTCGAATATTTGCGCAGTCTGATAGGAGACTTTGAAACCAACCGGAAAAGATATTGGCCCTTCTTAAAATGTGTCTCTAAAATATCTTGTGTATCACCTATGTTTTATTATGAGAACTGAGGCACCATTTCTGATGACAGCAAACGCGCAGCTGTTTTGAGTGGGGCTTTTACTGCAAAATGTACACCAACGACCGATGTCCCCAGGCCTCGGTGCTTGGCGCACTGCTTGCTTGGCGCACTGCTCTATCTCAAAGATCTCTCTGAGCGAACGACATATGATACCAAATTTTTCGCTGATGACACTTTCATATACGCTTCACATAAGACTGACACCATCCCAACGACACAGCGATCCATACAACGCGATCTGGACGAAAGTGGGAAATATGGGCGAGAGTCGAGTACTTTCAACTCGTCGAAAACAATATAGTAAAATGTTCACACAAAACATCAGCAAGCTCGTCAAAATTGACCTGTGACCGAAAGGAAATACCAGTCCTCCAATACCATAAACACTTGGGCATTAGTTTCTCGAAACACCTTCGCTACCATGAGCATGTTCAATAACTTACATCAGCAGTCAACAGGGCTTTGAGCCCCCTCCACCCCATTGCCCCAAATCTACAGAGAACAGTCCTCGACCAAATTTGCCCGACTTATGTGCGACCTTCCTTTGGCTACTGCGATGGGATATACGATGGACTAATCACGACACGTGACAGGCTCGGACTAGAACGACTATAGACTAGGACTATAACGACTATAGACTAGGACTATAACGACTATAGACGAGGACTATAACGACTATAGACGAGGACTAGAACGACTATAGACGAGGACTATAACGACTATAGACGAGGACTATAACGACTATAGACGAGGACTATAACGACTATAGACTAGGGCTGCCGTGCCGATTACTGGCGCACACTTGAGTACATCACGGGAAAAACTAAGGAATTTTGTGTGTGGGGGAGAATTCTTTGGACACTCGCCGCAAAATCCATTAATGAATATTTCTCCACACATCAATATACAAAAGTAACATCCCAGACTATGTTAAATATATCGTCCCTGTTATAAGAAGCAACGACGCCACCCGCACACTCAGAAACGCAGGGTACATATCTGAGCCAAGTAATAGGACATCTGGCGATACAAATTCACTGCTTCCTTCTACAAATAGGCTATGGAACCAGCTACCAAGTGACATCAGAGAGCTCAGAATAATCACACAATTGAAGATAATGGTATCTAAGATTTTCAGGGTGCCAACCACACCAAAAGTGTATTATGTAAGTACAAAGGTGGCTAACACTCTTCTAACAAAGTGACGATTATGAATGTCACAGCTAAATGCACACGCCTACCTAATAAAAAAATCAAATTCGATTCGCTGCGACTGTTGCCATCATAACGAAATCACAGCCCACTACTTCTTACAATGCACATTCATACATCTAACAGAGATACATTCTTTGCACGTCTTTTCCACGTGTTTTAGACGGTAACTTGTAGATCTCCCTAATTCATCCAAGCTCGCTATAATCGTCCACGGCAATGAAATAACTAAAAGAGAGGTTGGAGCGGCAGTGGCGGCTAGACATACATATTTTCGGAACGAAAAGATTCCTAGCAAATTAATTCAAATTAATTATAAGACAATAATAGGCTTTAAAAAAGATTGAGCACTCTGACACGGCGGCATCGGCGGTGGTGGCAGCGGCTTCTCTTCCCGGACTTCAGCAGCTGCTGCCGATCCATGACGGCCAATCTCGAGGATTTTGTTGGCAAGCGGTGCCGTGACATAAGTTCGTGTCAGCCAGTCCGCACCGACAGTCGGAAGTGCTTTTGCTTGTTCGCGGTATTTGCAATAAATCGATGATGATGATCAACTTATAATTTAAACATAAGATTATTAGATCTCATTAATATATCCCCCCAGTTGTAGAGGAACTATCGACACCAATCATCAACTGCATGTGCATTCCCTTCATTTGTGATGTGCTGAACTGGCAGTATGGAGCTAAGTTGTTAAAAATGTAGGAAGTAGTATGGCTGAAGAGAGTGCTGAAATACCCATACCTGGTGTTGATGTTATTATTGTTGTAGGCATGGCATAACGTGGACGTCTACAAAATTACCTCACATGATGCGACAACGCTAAAAATAGACGAATTGGAAGTTGCAACTAGTCAAAATTAGCTTGAACATTCACTTGTCTTGAAATAATTTGACATCAATTGACCATGCTTTCAAATATCTACCAGAAATTGGCTTCACGCATACGCTCTTGTCATAGGCATTTAATGGGTTTGAAGCTATTTTCATCTAAAAAGGAATAGCATTTCATCAGGGAATTGTTGAAAACTGCAGGTTACCAAAAAGTGAGGTGAATAACTCAGACTCAGCACTGATTGCCTTCCTTGGTAATCCCGCCGTTTTTAAGTGAACAAAATGCACTGGTACAGACGGTCACCGAAGTATCTTCCAGTATATCTTTACGATGGCTGGCCACTCGGAACTTAGGCTATGCCTCTTCACAGCAATTATTGGCCGGGAATACTGCGCCGTTTCACAGTTACGCGCTGCGTTGCAGTCTACTCTGTCAGGTTGACCACGGGCCAGCGTCCAAGGACAGAAATTAGCATGTGCGGTCGTCACGTGATCATTTGCCCTGCAGCCATGAAATGAGAGACACGGGTCTATGTTGTTCCTGCCTTGCATGCCTCGGTAGGACAAACAACATTGGTAGCTCGGTGAGCAGGCCACCACTAGATTCCTGTCAACAAGAAACAATTGATGGCCGTGGAATCAGACTTCGGCAACATAGAATGAACTGAAATGGCTGAAAGGAGCTTGGCTGCAAATGGCATAGCGAAATGGGAGGAAAGGTTTATGATATCAAGGAAGCATTCTCTGGTCGTAAAATAATGATGTAATTTCCAGCTTTGACACTTTTTAGAAATGCAGTTCGAATTTTTGCTGTGGTGGCTTTATGGACCAGGATCATATTGTTGAACAGGGCTTGTTGCGTGAACCCTGGTCGCGCGACCCGATCCATAAATTCCACTTCTACGGTATAAATTTTGCCGAACGGTCAACATGCCAATGCACCGACACGGCCATCCGGCAGCTCGTACTTTACCTTATCGGGCCAGTTGCCAACTGACCCCCCCCCCCCCCCTCCCAGCTAAATGCAGCGCGTGAGACGACTCGAACTCATGTCCTGTCAGAACAGGGGAGACCAGAGCAGGCCAGCGTTCAAACGAACGAAATTCCGGGGCGAGACTTGTTGTTTAACTCAGATTGACTGACAAATCGATTAAGTTCTGGACCAAATTATGCCTGCTGCATTGAGAAACCAAAGATGTTTGGCGTACGTCACATGTTGTATGGTGTGTAGGATTATATTACGGAACATTGTGTACTATACAGCAAGCGACATATTCAGATTTTTGTGTGGATGAAATATTTATTCAAGCGGATGCCATCCAACTATTTTACATCAAAATTGTTTAGTTTATATTGCTTCGGGACGAAATGTAACCGGGTCATCCGTCATTCATGGTCTGAAACCACCGCATATTATTGAAAATTGAGCTGCATTTAATTCCCATATTTGCATGCTGAATTGCGGCATGGGAGCATAACTAACGCCTCATGGGGAAACACTTGAAGGGTCAAGGCCATTCTTTAATTTTCTTTACACACGATGTCCATCGGGTGAAGTTCAGTGCGACCGACATTTCGGAAATTGTATTGTGCCAAAGCTGAACCGACTTGTACAGAGTGGGGAGTGGGGAGTGGGGAGTGGGGAGTGGGGAGTGGGGAGTGGAATGCGGTGGGGAGGGAACAGCATATGTACTGGCTGTACAGGTCTTTTGAACACAGATGCTGCATAATATAAATGTTATTTATTGCACAGTACGATTAACACCAACCGTACGATTAACACATACTGCTAATCCACACCTTTGCAAACGTACGCGACCCAAGAGCAATTATACTTTCTCACGTGGGATAAATCACTTTCATCCCGTGCCAAAAAAGCAACCACACTTTGACTTCCGTGTTGAAGACGTTTCTTTCAATTCTGTGGATTACCCAAACAATATGTGAGATTAGCATTTTGTTCATCATACGCATGCACCAGGAGGCCGCCTGGTTATGCGTAATAACGAATATACGTCATAACGTATATGCGTAATAACGTATTTACGCCATAGCGTATATGCGTAATAACGTATACATGTCGTGCCGTATATGCGCCCAGACTATGCATCGTAGCACACCCACGTAGTCGGAAACGGCCGCCTGGTGCCTGGGACCACACAATCATTGCAGCCTATCAGCTAATCTTCTGTAAGCAACAGTAATCAAGTGAATGGTACACCGACATTTTCGTCCACATTTGGTATTTTGCGATAACAGAACAGCACTGCTCGTGTCACCAGCCAGAGCCCTGGTCTGATATTTTGGGAGTTGGCCGCCGCGGCCGCCAGGTGGATCTGATACTTTGGGAATTGGCCGCCGCGGCCGCCAGGTGGATCTGATACTTTGGGAATTGGCCGCCGCGGCCGCCAGGTGGATCTGATACTTTGGGAATTGGCCGCCGCGGCCGCCAGGTGGATCTGATACTTTGGGAATTGGCCGCCGCGGCCGCCAGGTGGATCTGATACTTTGGGAATTGGCCCCCGCGGCCGCCAGGTGGGAGTTGCGCGATGGCTCAATGTCTAAATCTGCTCATATCATGGTATATTTCCTGGGTGACAAACTTGGTACTTTTGTTTAAAAACGCACAAACTTGGTACTTTTGTTCAAAAACGCCCAATATGCTTGAATATCCTGGCTAAACTGCCCCACTACAAAGTTAGTTTTCGGTAAGGTGCATTGTGTGAATTTGAAGGGCTCAAGTAGACCACTTTAAATCATCAGGTAAATGAAGTACACCACGGGTGAGAATAAAATGCATGTAAGTCACCGTCGAAGACAAGTGAGTTAAAGAAATTTGATACCGCGAGTGGTGCTCTTAATGTACCTACTTCGTAGTGAAATACAAAATTGAAATAATAGGCACAGATGACTTGGATGAACTTTCACCTAGGATGAACAAAATGCTTATCCCATGTTTTGTTGTATTACCCCACATAACTGAAAGGAACGTCTTAGGCACACAAGTCAAAGTGTGTGACTGTTTTTTGGTGTGGGATAACATTGATGTATCCCACGTCAGAAAGTACGATTACTGTTGGGCTGCGGAGGTTTGCAACACCATGGTTTCACAGCATGCGCTAATCGCATGGTTTGTGTTAATCGCACGGTGCGATAACCTATATATAATACAGTTCCTGAGAACAATTAGCAAGTCCATTCGCTATTCATTCCCCACCATTGCCCTGGCGGTTAAACTGGAATAAAAATAATGCAACGTGAAAGCTGGAACGGAATAAAATTATTCAACCACCCATGAGTTGACATATTTTATTTAAGCAACTCTCATACTATTCGTGGTTTAAATAAAAAGCTCCACTTACTCGTGGTTCAATATATATATATATATATATATATATATATATATATATATATATATATATATATATATATATATATATATTATATATATATATATATATATATATATATATATATATATATATATATATATATATATATATATATACATATATATATATATATACATATATATATATACATATATATATATATATATATACATATATATATATATATACATATATATATATATATATATATATATATATATATATATATATATATATATATATATATATATATATATATATCTATATATATATATATATATATTATCCGCGCCAGAAATTACGGTTCATATTCGGTCCGGTGGGTTTGCAAAACCGTGGTTTAACAGTATGTCTTAATAACACGGCGAGTGTTATTCGTACCATGCAATGACCTTTACAGTGCCTTAATGTAATGATCTTTGCAGAGAATCCATTTGCTATTCATTTCTCACAACTGCACTGGCGGTAAAACTGGAAAACACATATAGTGTACGTGAAAGACGGCGCAAGTTAAGAAAATGAAAGCAATCGTGCGTGGAACATTTCGCCAACCACAAGGCGAATGGCTTAAATATAATTAAATCAATCTTAGCTTAAAATACAGCAAGCCACATACGGTTTAATTGAACCTTGTGTCCTGCTGTTGGTATGCTTCTTTTATCGTACGCCGCAACGAAACATCAGGATGAAAAGCCGAATCTTCCAATGCTTTCACTCAGCAGATCAGTCCGAGGCCCTACAATTATTGGCAGCTCAAAGACGGTATTGCCAACAAATGGATGTATCGGGCGGGCCATCATCTGTCAGATACATTTGCAGGATAATTCAGTTGAAATGCACAAATTGCCTTTATCATACCCTGAAAGCAACATTGCGTGTTCCATAGCCCTTTGCCTGCCGGAGTGTGTAAATCGAGTTACTTTCTGCCCATCCCCAGTCTGCCACAATCGTGTAACTTTCTGCAATTGCTTCCACCCGTGGAGTGGGTGCGACTGGGCCGCCTTGTCAAGGGCCGGTGATCGATGGGTTTGCGGCACCTTTCATGGCGTGCCTGACTGGTGCTGTCAGAAATCCATCATATCCTTTGGGCGGTGGGTAATTAGGATCATGTTCAGGCATGATTCTCACTGCAAAATGATGGTTATCTTCCATTCATGCTTGTGAAAGGTGCATCCAGCTCATCAAGGCCTGCCATTTGATATCAAGGATGATATCAATAATCCGGTGTACGCATTCATGTTCTCCACGTTGTGTACCTGCTTTCCGACTTACTTATATGTTATTGGGCATGCAATGGTAGGTCTCAATCAGAAAAGGCCAAAGCATTTGTACCTCATAATAATTTTTTTTTTTGTGAATACGACAATAACTACAATATTACCATTTAACCTCCCCATAAAATATCCGTGGTTTCGTGCTGTGCTCACTCACCGTAATATTGCAGGGTTCGGGTTTGCTGTGGTTGAATTGAATAATATATATATATATATATATATATATATATATATATATATATATATATATATATATATATATATATATATATATATATATATTATATTATATTATATTATATTATATTATATTATATTATATTATATATATATATATATATATATATATATATATATATATATATATATATATATATATATATATGTAGACTCCGAAATGTAGGGCTCCGTGGGTAGGCTCCGCAGTGTAGGCTACGTGTCCCTGCTTGCTTGCGAACCTAAGACTCCGGGCTTCAGTTCTTGTATTTGCGGCACAATCTTCCTCGGTATTCGGCCCGGTCACGGCCGGATAGCGCGCCGCACCGACAACCTCGCGCCATCGCGTCCCGGGCGCGACCCCGGCTCCTCCGCCAAGGCGACCCGAGGTCACCACCGCATGGCCCTGGGCGCGCCGCCGCAGAGGCACACTCAGTACAGCAGCACGCGCGCACAACACGTGGCGCCCGCTGCACCGCCGGCCGCGCCCACACCGCTGCTGCTCCCCTTGCGTGAGCCCGGTCATCATGCCGCATACCGCCGGGCACGGGCGGAGGCAGGCGCGCCACATCTCCCTTACATATATATATGTATTACACATATAATAATAGTAATAATAATAATAATAATGATAATAATGTAATACTATGTATCATATAACATTTGGCGTACGTCCAGCAACTTGAGTTTCTGAACGAAATAGCTGTAATGTAATCAAGTAATTCACCGATTTGTGAATGAATCTGGTTTAAGTAAGCAAGTGCCGCAGGGGATTGGCCGCCCCAGTATCTCAGTTGTCTAGAGCGCTGGTCTGCATTGGCCTACACTGGCCCCTGTCCTGGCAAGACAGGGTTCGAGCCCCTTCACGCGCTCGCATTGAGCCGTCGGCTGGGGGAGTAAGTTGGCAACTGGCCCGATAAGGTCGAGAACGAGCTACCGGGATGACCGTGTCGGTGCATTGACGACACGTTGAATGTTCGTCCAAATGCATATCGTAGAAGTGGAATTCATGTATTAGGTGGTGCGACCAGGGTTCACGCAACAAGCTCTGCTTAGCAATAGGGTCCTGGTCCATCAAACCACTCGAGCTAATTCGAACTAAATTTCTAAAAAGTGCAACAGTTTGACATTCCATCATTATTTTATGGCATGATAATACTGCATTGACATCATACACCTCCCCTATACTTTCGCTACATCCTTTGCATCCGAGCTCCTTCCGGCCTTTATAACTCACTCTTTGTCGCCGAAGTACGAAATCTAAACCGATCAATTGTTGCTTGTCGACATGAGTCCATTGGTAGCCTGCTCACTGAACTGCCAATGCTATTTGACCGACTGAGGCATGCAAAGCGGGAACAGCGCAGACCCGTGCTTCTCACTTCTTGGCTGCTGGGCAAGTGGCCACGTGGCGACCGCACAAGCGAATTCCTATGGTTGGGACACTGGCCCGTGGTCAACCTGGCAGACTGTTACTTAGCGCCTAACTGTGAAGCGGCGCAGCCTACCAACAATTGCTGTGAAGCGGCACAGCCTATGTTCCTAGTGGCCAGCCATAGAAAAGGTCTACTTGAAGATACTTCCGTGACCGACGGTACGAACTGATGTGCATACAAATATGTGGGACTTATGACCGAGCTTTACTACATATTAACCGGGTTCACATTTGGCCTGGTCACAACGAATCGGCTGAACCCGTGCTTCAGTCCCAAAGTTTTGTCATCTTCCACCCCTAATACACACACTTCTATGTGTGTGTATATCTTCTACGGAGATACATCCTCTCACCAGCTCACATGCATGCAACATGAAATGCCTGTCCTTATGATAATAATGGATTATGAAACAGAATTAAGCCGTCAACTGAAATACTCATTCTAGTTTGAATCTACATAATCATGGTAATGAATGCTCGAACTAGTCCACGGACGCCGACGACATGTTTTATTCAGGAGCGCAAATTCACCAGACACTGCTTGGTTCAACTCCCGAGGAGCGTTTCATCCACTGGATCACGGCATGATCCGGCCGTAAAGGGGAAAGGTCCGGAAGTGAAACGTCGTGCACTGGGGTGGGTGATTTACGTTTTGACACTATTCGAGCCACAGCAAGACAGACACCGAGCTAGTCAACAAATATCCGAAACAGTGCTAGTGAATAATTAGCTGACACCGGGCTAGCCAACAATTAGCTAGGGCTCGTCAATAATTAGCCGATACCGGGCCAATTATTGTCAACAATTATCGGTCACCAATTATCGGCTAGTCAACGAATAGCTAGAGATAGTCAACAATTATCCGTCACCGGGCTAGTTAACGAATAGTTAGTCAACAATTAGGTAGGGCCAACAACAGGCCAGTCAACAATTAGGCGACACGGTGCTAGTCAACAATTAACTGGAGTTAGTTAATAATTAGCCGATACCGGGCTAATCAACAATTAGCTTTGGCTAGTCAACAATTAGCCGACACCGTGCTAGTCAACATTTAGCTAGGGATAGTCAACAATCAGCTGCTGCTGGTCAACAATTAGCTAGGGCTCGTAAACAATTAGCTAGGGCTCGTAAACAATTAGCTGACACTGGGATAATCAATAATTAGCTGACACCGGGCTAGTCAACAGTTAGTTAGGGCTAGTTAACAATTAGCCGATACCGTGCTAGTCAACAATTAGCCGATACCGTGCTAGTCAACATTTAGCTAGGGATAGTCAACAATCAGCTGATGCTGGTCAACAATTAGCTAGGGCTCGTAAACAATTAGCTGACACTGGGCTGATCAATAATTAGCTAGGGCTAGTCAACAATTAGCTGACACCGTGCTAATCAACAATCAGCTATGTCTCGTCAATAATTAGCTGGGGCTAGTCAACAATTGGCTAGGGGTAGCCAATAATGAGCCGATACCGGGCCCGTCAACAATTAGCCGACACCTGGCTAGTGAATAATTAGCTAGGGCTAGTCAACAATTAGCGGACACCGAGTTAGTCAACAATTAGCTAGGGATATGTGAACAATTAGCTATTGATTTAGGCAATTGTCGGTGCCGGCGTGCTCAGTACGGCCGATTCTGTGCACAGCCAGTGGATTACGGACACGATGGCTGAATCGACGTGTCTAGAGACTTACCTCGGCTGTTGAAATACACAAAGTAGTGTTCTAAAAACCACTGTCACGTGTAGTGACCTAGTCACGTGCCTAAAGGTTTACCACGTGATCTTCACGAGCATAGGCGCCGCCAGGTTAAACAGCGGACGGCCGGTGTTGCCCGAGGTTCCTAGATAAATCGGAGGCAGGCTGCCCGCCTCACCATACGATGATCAACGATCAGCATGGGCTCAGGTTCAGGGGGTCAGCCGGTGCGACAGTGCAGCGGTCAGCACGGGCTCAGGCTCAGACGGTCAGCCGGTGCGGCAGTAGCAGCGGTCAGCACGGGTTCAGGCTCAGACGGTCAGCCGGTGCGACAGTAGCAGCGGTCAGCACGGGCTCAGGCTCAGACGGTCAGCCGGTGCGACAGTGCAGCGGTCAACACGGGCTCAGGCTCAGACGGTCAGCCGGTGCGACAGTAGCAGCGGTCAACACGGGCTCAGGCTCAGACGGTCAGCCGGTGCGGCAGTAGCAGCAGTCAACACGGGCTCGCGCTCAGACGGTCAGCCGGTGCGACAGTAGCAGTTGTCAGCACGCGCTCAGGCTCAGACGGTCAGCCGGTGCGGCAGTAGCAGTTGTCAGCACGCGCTCAGGCTCAGACGGTCAGCCGGTGCGACAGTAGCAGTAGTCAGCACGGGCTCAGGCTCAGACGGTCAGCCGGTGCGACAGTAGCAGTAGTCAGCACGGGCTCAGGCTCAGACGGTCAGCCGGTGCGACAGTAGCAGCGGTCAGCACGGGTTCAGGCTCAGACGGTCAGCCGGTGCGACAGTGCAGCGGTCAACACGGGCTCAGGCTCAGACGGTCAGCCGGTGCGGCAGTAGCAGCGGTCAGCACGGGCTCAGGCTCAGACGGTCAGCCGGTGCGACAGTGCAGCGGTCAACACGGGCTCAGGCTCAGACGGTCAGCCGGTGCGACAGTAGCAGTTGTCAGCACGCGCTCAGGCTCAGACGGTCAGCCGGTGCGGCAGTAGCAGCAGTCAACACGGGCTCGCGCTCAGACGGTCAGCCGGTGCGACAGTAGCAGTTGTCAGCACGCGCTCAGGCTCAGACGGTCAGCCGGTGCGACAGTGCAGCGGTCAACACGGGCTCAGGCTCAGACGGTCAGCCGGTGCGACAGTAGCAGTTGTCAGCACGCGCTCAGGCTCAGACGGTCAGCCGGTGCGACAGTAGCAGTTGTCAGCACGCGCTCAGGCTCAGACGGTCAGCCGGTGCGACAGTAGCAGTAGTCAGCACGGGCTCAGGCTCAGACGGTCAGCCGGTGCGGCAGTAGCAGTTGTCAGCACGCGCTCAGGCTCAGACGGTCAGCCGGTGCGACAGTAGCAGTAGTCAGCACGCGCTCAGGCTCAGACGGTCAGCCGGTGCGGCAGTAGCAGTAGTCAGCACGCGCTCAGGCTCAGACGGTCAGCCGGTGCGGCAGTAGCAGTTGTCAGCACGCGCTCAGGCTCAGACGGTCAGCCGGTGCGGCAGTAGCAGTTGTCAGCACGCGCTCAGGCTCAGACGGTCAGCCGGTGCGGCAGTAGCAGTAGTCAGCACGCGCTCAGGCTCAGACGGTCAGCCGGTGCGGCAGTAGCAGCGGTCAGCACGGGTTCAGGCTCAGACGGTCAGCCGGTGCGACAGTAGCAGTAGTCAGCACGCGCTCAGGCTCAGACGGTCAGCCGGTGCGACAGTAGCAGTAGTCAGCACGCGCTCAGGCTCAGACGGTCAGCCGGTGCGACAGTAGCGGCGGCAGCTGGGCAGTCCGGGACGGTGGCCTTGTATACGGTTCATCCACGGATTCGACAGCCTAGGTGGACACTTCCTCGCTCGGACGGATTTTAATTTCTCCGACATCTGACTACGATGAATGACTTTCTCCTCTTGTCTCATCTGCCGTGCAATGCACAATATAGATGTGCTGTTGCTGGTGGGGTTGTCGGATATGCTCTGCTACTTGCTTCGCTGCATCAGACGCCATCAACACACCGCCAAAGCACATCATTTTCTGAGCTCCTCGCGGGCATTGTAAACCTCTCGACGCTCACTGAAGCTGACGAAGCGATTGACATTTATCCTATCTTTACCTCTCTTGTTTTGTTGAGCCTGTGGGACCGGTCAATATCCGAAGAAGTGATGCTGACGCAGCCATCTAGGTCACACTGATAGCGACCTTCTCCACGGACTAGTTGGCCTCTCCTGGGGCTCTCCACTGGGGCTCTCCACTGGTGTGCAGGCACATGCGGCGCGAATATCGTTCAAGATCGTCGATGTGCTCTTTTGGATGTTTGAGCCTCGGCCCATCAGAGCTTTAAGCTCTTGACACGGTGCTTCTACTGGTTCGGCGAAGGCCATTTTGATGTGATCGCGGATCAAGACGAGGACGTCATCGTGCTTCAGATAGTGCATTCGAGCCTTTCTGATGGTGTTTTCACCGGCGCTGTTTAAGGGAATCACGGCGTCACTAGCACTTAAACCTTTTGTACTACTTTTTAGTGGGATAGACACTAATAACTACTGCCTCACAACAGCATACCTGATCGACCTACTCGCGCTACCGGACTGGGTGGAGGTGGCGGTCAGACGGATGGTTCTTGCCATTCAATTTGGATGCAAATGCATGCATTTCATCAAGGACAAGTTCAACTACTTTCAGTGAACTAGCATACATACGTTCAACTTGATGTTTCTGCAACGTAGTGGCATAGCCACAGGGGATGAAGGGGATAGCCCCCTGACGAGTCCCTGGGGGCCTCCAGGCGATCGCCTTGAGTAGAAAGATAGTAACTTAAAATTACCCCTCGCCTGGAGCTTCCTCAGCATTTGTCCCTTGTTCCAATGCAATTTAGTTCCGCATCAGGACATCTTTGAGGTCCCGTTAGGCCTTCCTGGATACGTCACTACCCCCTCCCCTTGTGGCTTATATCTTTCCTGAAGCCATAGGCGTCGCCAAGGCGGAGGGATGAGGGCCATCAGGGTCTCTCCGGGGGAATTTGAACGTAAGGGGCTGCGCCCATTGGTGACTTCGGGCCCACCATCTCAGCCCACCAAAATCCTGCCCACCAGTAATTATAAAACAATAGGAATGCTCAGACTGTGGAGAATGGGGGAGGGGGTCGTCGGCAGGGTGTTCTTATGTTATCACTGGCTGCGAGACTCGCCTGCCGCGAGTTCGAAACTCCCGAGGTGGTGCCTGAGCATGAGCGACGCGATAGGCTGCTTCGATCTCTCGGACATCACGTACGTCGCAGTGCAGCGTGCAAGGACCTCCCAGTATCTTTACGACGCTTTAAGAGGCACATGAAGCACACCACTCTTACCGATGGAGTGCTCTACTACGAGCACTCATATCACGGATGAATTCCAGTCATCACAAAAAAGCTGGCCCGGGACCCGGTGGCGATGACTCACCTGGAGATGCCCCCCCCCCCCTCGAGCGTGACAAGCTGCTTGACTTAATGTCAAGCCAAGTCTTTCGCCCAGGAATGAGCCGAGACGTGTCGCACGTGGTCGGTACATGTGTAGAGCGTCAACTTTACAAGATCACCGCAGAAGCAAACGCGCCACCCTCGCAACGTATCGAGAGTAGAGAACCGCTCCACCTGGTGCTAGCTGATATTGTGATGTTTCCCCGGACAGGTTGATGCTTCATTGGATGTTTGGTAGGAGCGAACCACTTCTCCAAGTGGGCGGTTACAGTGCCACTGCGGAGCAGGACGTGTGCTGCAACAGCTGTTGCGCTGGAGCAACGAGTTCCGCCCACACTTCTCCGCAAGTCAACCCGTGTTCTCAACTGATAATGGTGGAGAGTTTATTGGCACATAGTTTGAACAAATGCTGATGGACTGGATGATCAAGCATATATATTCTACACCTCTCAGACCACGAGGAAATAGTGCCGTGGAGCTCGTCGACCAGGCTCTCGACCAGGCACTTCGTATATTGGCAGAGATGTCTAGGGACTGAAGTCTGCGCCTGCCCCGCCCCATGGCATGCTACAACTCAACCACTCTGGGTTTGCTTGGGGTCGGCTCTCCGTCATACCCGTCAGGACTAAGAGAGCTTGGATACCTCGACACCCCAGTTTGGCGGCACGCCGCGACGGAGAGCTGACAAAGAAGGAATTTCCTAGGCGAGGGAATCTGGTCGCCAACATGTTTGAACAACGATTAAACGGACCCTAAACAGCAACTCAGCGAAACAGCAACGTCTCACGCTGTGAGAGGCGGAGCTGGTGGGGAGATCAGAGCGCATCACACCCAGCATAGGCCGTGGAACACTGCTCCTGCCTACCTGAGGCGAGGCGCTCCTCGTCTCGTTAGTTATTGCTTTAGGGCGCTTCGACCAGAATTGATCATTCGCGCCCAGCTCCTCGTCTCCAGCCGGCGTCAAGCGTGCCCAATGTTCCTAAACCGGAGAGCCACACCACTCCTGAACGACCACCTGGACGTCAGCTGACAGACCGGGAACAACAAATTACCCCCTCTGGACTGGCGATAGCGACCAACAGACGACTCTGTCCGAACAGCGCTCTCGGGCAGAACCCGTGTCCCCTGAGCGGGCTGTGCGCTTCCAGTCGCCGTGAATAGTTGGTCGTGCCGACCATGCACTGCCGCGGCGGTCAACCCGTACTCGGCTCCCGCCGCAAAGGCCGACTTAAGAGCAGGATGCAAAAGTGAGTAGTATTCACTGATGTTTTCATATGTGTTGCATCTCGTGTTTATTATCGCAGGTAGTGATGCCGTCGGCGAGCGAGGGTGCCATGTGGCGAAGATTTCGGCGGTCTCCTGCGCCATGCGGCTGGCACGCGACTGGCTTCGCGCGAGCCCGGCATGTGCCTCTGCGACAGCCTTCGCTCGCGCTTCGTTAGTTAGCACGTCTTCGTTTACCTGCCCTGGTGGTTTCCGACGGCTGATTGGTCTGGACTCCTGCACGGCCGCTGACGCCGGTGCCGCGTCCTGGAGCGTTCGCTGGTCGTCGCGGACGTCGAGCGCGGCTTCGGGTATCGCTCGATAGTCTGGGGTGTGTTGTTGCTTGGTACGCCCGAGGTGTCAAGGGGGAAATGTGGTAGAATTGACACTCCGCTGGCAGAGTAGCCCTGGCCTGGCTGCTCCCGGCCCGACTCGGTTGTCGGTCCGGCGGTGTTACCGTCACTGCGCGAGGTGCCGGAGGGCTTTTGACCCGTCCAGGTCACGGCGGTGGTGCGTGCGCCCGGACGGGTCGGAGATTCGGGTGTTGGCCGCGGAGGTGTGCAGATGGTGTCAGCTTGTCGCCATATATAGAACATTGATGCCGCAACAGTGATTTGACTGAAGCTGGGCGCTGAGAATGGCCGGTGACATATTTCCTTCCAAATCGATTTGATCTCACTTGAGCAGAGGGATATTTTCATTGGCTGAAGAATGGTGCAAGACATCACAAAATCGGTTGCAAAGGATAGCAGCAGTGGGGCCTGGAAAATGTCCAGCAATAAGTTGCAAAAGCATTGCAATATGTTGCAAGAATCACTAATGCCGACCGCTGCACGAGATGGCCGAAACTCGACCAACTTCGCCTTTGATAAGCCGGCATATAGTGCCATATACATATTTCATCTCAGTGTCACGAAACCAAACAGGTTTCACGCATGCAACCTGATGCTATGGAAACTCCACCGTTCATGTGTGCTTTGCAAAATCCCATAGAGCTACTTTAGCTGTTCTTGCAGTCTCTCTGTAGGGTTCGTAATCGGGGAGGTTAATCTATGTGTGCAAAGTGATTTGTATAATGCATACTGAGCACTTATCGTACAATCTTGCATACATAGTTCAATTTGGTGGGGACATAATGAATAGCACAGTCGAATGAACAAATCTTATAGTGCAGAAAGCACTATGAGCAGACTCAGTCTGTAAGGGGTAGGTTTTAGTGCTGAATTCGAGTTCGACGCTGTTTTTTCCGAAGTGATACCCAACGTTTAGGAGGGGGGCAAATTACAAATAAGCTGTGTCGCTCACACGACATAAGCATCGGCAGACTCCCTAGGTGTCCATGCGCCTGCTGCTGCTAACTGAATGTTGTCACACTAGAAATATAGCATATAATAGTTAATCACACAAAAATTGCTGATATTTATTCCAGAAGTCGTATGCTTCTACACCTCGGGCTACAGCAGCAACCACCGGCACCAGCATCCTTTCGTGAGATGCTTGCATTGAAAATGGACTTCGATCTTAGCTAGGAAGGTGGAAAATTGACATTGGGTGCGACGGATTGGTTTCACAATTAATTTATCGTCGAGCTATTTTAATATCAACCAATAGATCAGTAGGAGGTGTGGGGAATTCCCCCTCCCCTCAGCAGAACTAGGGGTATCAGCTGAGTACAACAGTTTGTGGGTTAGCCATGTTGATCATTCATTGGCTAAAGTCCTAAGCTAATATCAGACTGACCTATCCACATTCGGGAAAACAATTGACGGATCTGGCTGATCCAAATTTGTGATGATGGCCCTATAAGATGCACGTCATTTGGCATACAATTTTGACGTTGTGGATGATGGATGTTAACACAGGTCAAGGTAATTGGAGGACATTTTCGCATAATTTTGCAAACGTCACTGAATTTTCAACACCTCATCTCAACATTCAAAAACTTCCTTACCCGATTTAGAATGCTACCATTTTCCTCTGACTGCCAGTCTCATGGGTACACAGCTATCACTTTTAAAGTTGTGCGTCACATCACAGGTGATGTGAATTGAAAATTCTTCGAAACTTGCAGGAAAAACCGTGCAATGTCCGTCAGACTAGTGCATTTCTTGGAGGAATTTCCCCACTCCTTCTACTGATCTATTGGTTGATATTAAAATAGCTCGACGATGAATTAATTGTGAAACTAATCCTTTGCACCCAATGTCAATTGCCACCTTCCTAGATAAGATCGAAGTCCATTTTCAATGCAAGCATCTCACGGAAGGATGCTGCCTTGCAGAATGCCCACGCTGTTTGAAGGTGCATGACTACTACGGACGCTGGGAATAGTGGCAAAGCACCATTTAATGTGTTATTGTGACCACGGAGGGGGTGGGGGGTGCATGGAAGCGGATTCCCTCCCCATGCTTCTTTCGATATAGCTCGGGAACAAATACGACTGCGAGCTGTTTCTCTTAGTCGATGAATTTTGTCAATTTTCCACATTTTAAGATCAAGCTCAAATTAAAGCTACGTCACCGGCCATTGAGATGCGGGGTCATTGTCAGAGGTCTGCACAGGTACCAGATTCGTTGTTTCAGATGTGCGTGTTCCACGTTGATACAGCCACCCAGTACCAATGAAAGAAAACCAACAATAATACACTGACCACACAACGGCGTTATGACCACTTCACCACAAACCATTATAAACAATCACAACCTACATTTCTGACTGAGTTAAGCTGCGTGTTGGTGGTGGACTGGTGTTCGTCGGATCCCCACCAGATGACTACACTATGTAGAACAACAACAGCGACACCGTCCCGTGGTGTCCACGAACTTCCCCCTCTTATATACATTTAATCACACACGTGCATACACACACACATACGACCAATGTCCGCGTAATATTTATGGGTACGATGAAAATATACTGGCATATGAGCCCACGTGGGCACACCTATTCTGATACATACACAGTGCACACACTACGAAGCGGAATGGGCGTCGACCGCGCCACACAGCGCATTGCGTCGCTGCAAAGCCGTGAGAGACATGCGCGAAGGCGGATCCAACCGGATATTCTTTTGTTCCTCAAACGTCTATCGTCGACTATTGCATCAACATCAGACACAGATAACAACAGCATTAACGAGTAGCGATGACTTACAGCAACAGCAGCCATATCTTGACAGGCGCTCGTACGACAGAGGGGACGGACGGTGGAGGGGAACAACGGACAGCAATCAGACAATTTGCAGCTACAGCTCGCTGGATGAGGGTGATCGCAAAAGCCGATTGCTGGAGAAAAATTTCTTCCTCCGATTAGTGTATTACATTACATGTAATTACTCGACGCATCTGGCGGAGAATAACGCATCAACAAGACTATCCTGTCAATAATTACGTACAATATTTGTAAACTAATCTGGATAACCTACATCAAGGCAAGCATAATCAGTTTTGTGACAATGGAGGAATACGAGGGGTGTCGGAACCGGGGTGTCCTGATCAGGTTAGCTCATGGATACTTCGTTATGATGCCGAGTTGCATTCGGGTGATGAGTTCCCATCCCTACGGGGTGCTGAGTACACCCAATCGTGACCTGAGCTCCGTGGCCATTTGTACGCTTATTGATTTCGCTTATATGAGTACACGAGATGAAATAATTATGAGTGATGGCAGCTCGAGTTCATCTCCCAAATGACCTTGGCGAACCTCTAGCCCTCATTGAAGATATGACTTTATTGATTTCCAGGAAATGCGGCTCAGCCTGCGAATGATTAGAGGGGTGCAGTGCACTGATAAATGAGGTGCCGTTACTACCAAAGAAAACCTGCGCTGGGAGAATGAAGCATCGGACTTCTTGAGTTTATTATGTTCATACGTCGCACATTTGCTTAATGTCAAACGTAGAACACGTTGGGATAAAATGTCCCTTCCCCTCCTGGCGCAAAACCCATGACAGGGACGAATTTCGAGAATGGTGAGGAAGAGTGGGCGGTGCCGGATTAAGACGTGTTTGCCGAGGGTCGAATGCGCTCCCGCGTTTTGGTTCTGACTTGCAGGTTATAATGTTAACTTTTTAGGCCCAACTTAACTCACCCAACGCGGGATCTTACTAATAAATTTTGTTGAGCATTAGAAAAGGAATCTGGCCAAATCAATGAAACTTTGGTTGAAAGTTGGAGTCAGATTTCAACGTCTTGGAAACACGCACGATGTGGAAAAGGTAGTGTCCTATGCTCCTTTGGAGCTGCTAGTAAGTACACTAAAACCAATACCAATACCAATTCCACATCATAATGCTCAGAATCATGGGTGGAGAATCAGACAAAATATTGGTACGTATGGACAAACTCAAATGCACCAGTACCAAAATCATTATCCTTTCATAGAGCATCCCAGCCCAAAGCAATGTAAATTTACATCCGAGAACGATACGCTGCATTCTCTTGCACTCAGTGTCCGGCACAACGGCCACCTCCGTACCCATGCCTGGCGGGCCGGCTGCGGCGCGACTCCTCCCCCTCGGCACGCAGGATGTCGTCAGGGAAGGCCGTACTCGGTACCCGGTGGCCACGTCCGTGCGGCGTGGGTACGCCTGGCGGGCCGGCTGCGGTGCGACTCCTCTCCCTCGCGACTGATACCCGCAGTGCAGCTGCACCTGCGGACCATGCCTCTCGTGCGCCCAGTCTGCCACGACCGCCACAGTCTGCTACGCCCGCCACAGTCTGCCACGCCCACCACAGTCTGCCACGCCCACCACAGTCTGCCACGCCCACCACAGTCTGTCACGCCCACCACAGTCTGCCACGACCGTCACAGTCTGCCATGCCCGCCACAGTCTGCCACGCCCGCCACAGTCTACCACGCCCACCACAGTCTGCCACGCCCACCGCAGTCTGTCACGCCCACCACAGTCTGCCACGACCGCCACAGTCTGCCACGACCGCCACAGTCTGCCACGCCCGCCACAGTCTGCCACGCCCACCACAGTCTGCCACGCCCACCACAGTCTGCCACGACCGCCACAGTCTGCCACGCCCACCACAGTATACCACGCCCACCACAGTATGCCACGCCCACAACAGTCTGCCACGACCGCCACAGTCTGCCACGCCCATCACAGTATACCACGCCCACCACTGTCTACCACGCCCACCACAGTCTGCCACGCCCACCACAGTATGCCACGCCCCCAACAGTCTGCCACGACCGCCACAGTCTGCCACGCCCACCACAGTCTGTCACGCCCACCACAGTATGCCACGCCCACAACAGTATGCCATGCCCACCACAGTATGCCACGCCCACCACAGTCTGCCACGCCCACCACAGTCTACCACGCCCACCACAGTCTACCACGCCCACCACAGTCTACCACGCCCACCACAGTCTGCCACGCCCACCACAGTCTGCCACGCCCACCACAGCTGCAGCGATCCCTCGCTCTGACTCGTCGTCTGACTCGACGACTGACGTCGTCTGACTCGTCAAGTCATGTCTGCCTGACGGCGTGACCAGGCCGGCTCTTGAGGACCAATCCTACCGATACACTGATTCCATATTAGTGATCTTAAATCTCTCAAAATGCTTTGCAGCGCTAGATCATAGAACATTATTGCAAATTTTGAATTATCTATAGTCGATTTTCTCTAAGTTGCAAATTATGGGAAACATTTGGCTCTGCAATTAAAAGTTCGAAAAAGGACGGGGCGAATATCTGGTTGAAAAACATGGTAGAGCAAATTGTAGTTGATCAGGGCGGATCGTTCAGTTGTCCAATATCTTCCATGCTTGGAAACGAATGGAACCATTTTACTGAAAAGTCCACCATTATTCAATCCGCCCATAGCATCCAGCTTTTTCACATCCGGACGGAATAAGAACTTATCTTAATTGATCAATACAATCAAACATTACCTGTCTATTTCACTGATTTAACTCTAGCAACTTGAAGATATTTGTTTCCTAAAAACTACAGTATTAGTACCAGATACACGGGCCATGCTACATGGTGCACTAAGTATCCAAATCAAATGTGCAGATGTGATGGTCACAGAAAGTTTCATTGTAAAAATATTATAATGTACAACAGCTTGCATACCCACCTCATATCAAGGGCGGACCCGGGTGGAAGCCAATGCGGCCATGCCTCTCACCCCTCACCCAAACTTCGAAGGATGAGGCCAGCATGCTATTTTTTCCCACAAAAACACATTTCTTTACTGATTCAACCGGGAAGCACACCGCACCCTCTGCCCAACAGAGTATTACGAGGTTTGTCTCTGGGATTAAAAGTGCCAATGCTATGCAATTGTTTTAACCCCCCTCGAATTTTGAACAATTTGGGCCCTTGCGGATCCATGCGTTTGATGGATTGCAAAAGTTTCCCCTTCAAAAACGGCCGACTGCTTCCGCCCTTGCCTTACATAGGCCATAATGCTCACAAATGCACCGGAATGATGACATCAGCTCATATGAACTACAATGGCATTAAACATGGCTGAACTCGAAGCATGCTACAGACTTAATAATTTGAAAGCTTGTTTTACAACAGAGACTACAAAATTGTTGGTGGCACAGCCTTGTGTATAATAAATGAAAAAAATCACATTGGGTAAAAATACCAACCATTACAACTGCCGAGGCAGTCTGAACCGAACTTAGTGATACACATGGCCAACCAATTATTGTTTGTCAAATTTATAGAGCATTTAACACTGATGAAGAACAATCAATAGCTGAGCTAGAAGTCTGCATTAGGCTGCTTGAAACCATAATTAAAACCATCATAATAACGTCTGACTTCAATTATCACCTCCTACGAACTGATCTGCCCAATTAACCCTGCAAATGAGCGAACTTGATGTCCATTATGATCCAGTCATAAATTACCTTTCGATTTGACCTCCTTGACTCGGAAGGCAGTCGTTGCTGGTATCGCGTTACCCGCTTTCTTTTATACTTGGATTTGGTGACCTCATTGCCATTTTTAAAACGAAAATCGCAACAACAAAAAAAGGTATGTGGGGTCAAGGTATGCCTCCAGTACTCGGCTTCTGTGCCGTGCCGGTTCCCGTGGGCAATTACTTGTCGTACCATAAACACGTTCTAAGTGAACATCGGTTTATGGGTACACCATATTTAGGTCCACACATACCTGGCTAAGTGGATGGGAGAGTGTGTTTTGAGGCGTGTCGGACCATAGAGGCCATTTGCGCCTCCTCTAAAGCGAGTGGGTTTTGCACGCTAGTTGAAGGCAAGTGTTCCTTTACGTTAGAAGTCTTACGTTATGGAATGTTCAGGCGCTGAAGGCTGGGTGGGGGCGTTTGGACATCCCCTAAATGTTTAAAGTTTTAGTGTACTTTACTTCTCCACAAGATAGCTTATAGATGGGGTGGGAGTGGGTTCACAAGAAAGTTGTTTTTGCCAGGGCCTCCTCCTGTGAAAAAAAACACCGATGGACTCTTACCGTGCGGGCAAGGAGGAAATTGTCCATACCGCCTATCACGCCAAATTGCCCATACCGCCTATCACGCCGGCTGCCGTGTGCTGTTGTAAGTAGTAGTTAGTAGCAGCATGCATTCATGCAGGCTTGTGTGTGAGGTTACATGGTGTTTTGCAATCCGACTCATCTACGTCCACTGTACCCCTGGGTAATCATTTACATTGTGAATTGCAAGGCAAATCGGCTTATCTATGTCCGATGGCACCTCTGGGTAATCGTTTTACGCTATGCTAAGTTTTAAAGCAAGTCGGCTCATCTACGTCCTACGGAACCACAAGGTTGCGTTTATTTCGAACGGGGCGAGTGAATCGGCTCGTGTACGTCCGATGCCATTCGTGGATGGCTATCTACGTTACTGCGATGAGTGGCTGCGCGGGAATACAGTGCGTGTTGGAGTGCGTGTTGGTGGTGGGTTGTCTATAATGATCCTGCTAGCTTCCTGGCGAACAAGTAATCAAGCAGTAATGGGTGGAGCTCTGGATGTTCTCACCCAGAGGAGATGGAAGCGATAGGGTGATGCCCTCTTTTAGGCAGAAGGCTTTAAGTGATTTATTTGAGCGTTAAAGCTACTGTAGTCTAGCAGGATATGACCTATGCTTGATGTGGTGTTGCAAGTGTCGCAGTGAGGTGTTGCATAATATTCATCATCTGGTTGAGGCTGAGATAGTTTTGTGCAATCAGTTATAAGCCTAGTGAGGATGACTTCCTTTTGACGGCTTGATTGATTTGATTGCCTTTCCAAATCGGTCCCATTTGCCTGGCGTTGGCTTGGTGCTGTGGGTGTGGTTGGAGCGGTGAGGTGTAGAGCTGTGTTGTGTCGATGTGTTCTTGTAGTGATTGCATATGTGACGTTGTAGGAGTGCTTTGCAATTGTATACCGAATGTTCCATGTTGGGATAAGTGGTCGATGTCAAGGCTTGCTTCGCCAGCCCATCTTCTTGCTCGTTTCCTTGAATGTTGACGTGACTCGGAATCCAGAGAAAAGCAAAGTTCTTTACGTTGCGGTCCACGGCTTGTTGGATTCGATCAATGACTAGATGTGGGCAGTCGTGTGTGTAGATAATTGGCTGAAGGACTGATTTGAAGTCTAAACAAATTACTACGTTTCCCGTTTTGCGGTTCTTTAGAATGGAGATTGCGACCAGTATGGCCACTGCTTCAGCGGTGAAGATGGAAAAGTTATCCGGTAAACGTTTGCAAAACGTGAGGCCTGGTCCAATGATAACGATGTCTACTTTGATCTCACGTTTTTTACCCATCCGTGAATACGAGCTTCTTGTGATTGTGGAGATCGGCGAATCTGCGGAAGGTTCCAAGTATTTCAACCGGTATGATATGCTCTTTCTTTTCCGAGAGCAAGTGCTCGACTTTTGGTTGACCACGGGTCCAGAATGGCCCAGTGGGCGGTCCATCTGCAGTGGCTGGCGTTGCGGTTCATATCTGAAAGAGCCGTGGCAATTTGAACACCAAATGGTGCGAGTTTGCGGTCAAAAGGGCTCCTGTCATATCTGTCAGGCCGAAAGCATCGCTGTGCTGGGTGGCTTTCAAAAAACGTGATTTTGATGTGGTAGCGGCACAGCTGTTGCGTCCTTCTGAAGCGGAGGGGTGGCATGGTTGCGTCTACTAGAAGACTGGCTCTGGGTGTGTTGCTGAGGCCTCCTGTGGCTGCTACGATGCTGTTGTTCTGAATGATTTATACTTGTGTGCTCAGTGTCGGCGAAATGGTATAGCGAAGATGATGCTGCCGTCTTCTAGGATTGGGCGTATTATTGCCTTGTAGAGTCGCAGTACTGCCTTCCTGTCTCCTCCCCATTCTGCGCCTGCTAGAGCAAGGAGTGGACTGACGCGTTTTGCACATCTCCACAAAATGTCACAATGACATGTCTGTTGAAGCTATGGTTTTGGTCCAAGTGTACTCTCAAGAGCCTAAAACTTTTCACTCGTTCGATAGCTTTGCCGTCGATGTGAAGTAACGTTGTCGGTTTTGGGACGGAGGCGGCTATATGTGACTGTGGGCGATGTCTCTGCGGACAGGGGGCAGCCCCAAGAGCTGTTTGAATGGCTTGCCCGACTTTTAGGAAGCACTGTGCTGTTGTCCAAATGATTATGTTGTCCGTGAAAAGCGAATTTTGAAGTGATGTGTCGGTGTAATGAAGTGTAAATATGTCGTTGATCGTGATGAGAAAGAGGCTCCGCAAGAGCACACTCCTCAGTTCCAGGCCCCGATCCTGTGGTGTTGTGCTTGATGTGACGCTGCCGCATCTGACCGTTAGGGTCCCGTCTCTGCGGAAGTTGAGAATCTAGCGTGCCATGTGTCCGCGTAGGCCTAGATTGTGGGGTTTGTGTGCTAGTGCGGATTCGTGTACTCGGCCGAATGAGGCAGTTACGTCTTAGCATGCATGTATTGTGTGTTTTGGGGTGTAGACCATTTCTGATATGCATTAGCCTAATGAGAGTGTCGGTGGTTGACTTTTGCCGCTGGCAGTACCACTGAAATTTGCTCGATCAGCCTACTAGCGCAGCTAGTGAGTGATATAGGGTTATACCTCTTTAGGTGGAATGATCTTTGTATGCTTTTGGTAATGGGGTGACAACACTTTCCCGTCATGTAGCAGGAAATGTTTCATTTAGGTACACATCGTTAATGGCCACCATGGTGCTGATGCCATTCCCTAGTTTTTTTTTTACTTTTCGTGACTGAGTCTCGTGCTGCCCAGCAGATTGTCCTATGCATTGTTTCGATTTTGCAGCTCTGTGAACTCGCAAGGTTGAGATCCACCTGATCCTCGAAATTTGCCAGTCCGCTCTTTTCAAGTTCCAAGATGGTCTGTATAAAGGTATGGTGGATAGCGTTCGTGCTGAGCCTAAATGTGATTAGGTAGTGGTCGCTCAGCACGGGTCGTCTGAGACTGGCCAGACAAATAGTGAGCTTAATCGTTGGAAGCAGCACGTTAAATCAATGCAACTGTCCGAACCTCCAAAGGTCAGGTTGTGTGGGTGGCGGCCCCGGTGTTTAGAAGTACAAATCTGTGGTCTGGGATAAACCGGTGAATTTCGCGGCCTCTGGTGTCCGTCTGGTTGCTTCCCCAGGAGAGGTGTTTATCGTTAAGGTCTCCCATAATTGAGAACTGGCGGAGGAGCCTGAAGCAGCAAGTCGCTCGACTGTTGTATGGGGGAGATGTTGAGAGATGCTCAACATTTGACGGCGAGATGTATAGTGTGATGACAGTGGGTTTGGCAATGAGCGATTTTGAGGCCAACTCCTACGCAGTTCAGGGGATAATTTAACTTTACTCGACGATGACAAATGCCGTCAGCGATGAGTATGGCAGCGTCCCATTTCCAAATTGGACGGTTGACGTTCTCGACAGTGGAATCTGAAATGCTGTTCCAACTGGGGTCTGAATCTCGAAACTATGTTTCTTGGCGCGAAACTAGCAATGGCTTTTTGTTGTAGGATTTCCGATCTAAACTCTATGAATTTGCTGGGAAGTCCACCTTTATTCTACTGGAGGATGCATTACGTTGCCACACGTGATTAGTGTCTGTTGGCGCTACTATGCGGGGTTGGAGTGGTGCAGGGGAGATTTGGATCGAGTGGATCGTGAGACTGGAGTGGGGCGAGCCCGACAGGTCTAGCTGCTGGTGTTTGGTTTTGGAAGGAGAGCGGACTGTAGGGCGACGGGCGCGGGTTTTACGTTTGAGAGGCGTGGTGGGTTGAGTCTGGATTGAGTTGGCAGGCGTGGTGGGTTCTGTCTGGGTGGAGGCATCGGATGAGGTTTTGGGAGGGGTTTGGGTGGTAAAGCAGGATATAGTGGGAGGGTCTGTCTGGCAGGAGACTGTGGCCGTCCGTACAGCAGAAAAAATGTATCCAGTGAGGAAGATTGTGACTCTAGACTCCCGACAGAAAACATAGCATGAATGTGTCGAAAGTACAGCGCCCGCTGTTCTCGTGGAACCGACAGCAGAAGTGATTCTGCTGCGTGCATAAATACAAGGACCAATGGGGTGCATAAATATAAGGGGGCAGAGGCGTAGGATCGTCTGAAAAAGTGAGGGGGCCAAGGTCAACAGCAGGGGCGCACCCAGGGATTTCGCAAAGTACCCTGGCTGAGCACTTGCGGATAGGGAACCCGATAATTGTAATAGTGAACACACAACATTCACCGCAAAGGGGGATGGGACAGGCCCCCTGGAAGCGCCTATGGCTAACAGCAACATGTGGTACGAAAAAGAACTATCATCGCAGTATAAGTACTTTCAAATTCACACTTCACTCTGAACTTCGAACTCTATTCACGACTGATGGATTCTTTTGAAATAATAAGTTTATCTTCCTGCTGCAAGTGAAACCATTAATACCTATTGCCGTTCAAACAAAATGTACTCAACTTCCGCTATGTGTGTAGGGGGGGGGGTGCAAGCTTAATACAACCTCAATAATGAGTATGTGGTGTGCTCTAGTTTCCATGATATATTACTATCCGCTTCTAAGATGTTCCCCGTTGTAAATGTCACCGATGTTGGTGAAGAGAAAGAATAAGTAGGAACGTAGCATACTTGCTGGCCCATGGCAAAAGAAGTCTCATGATTGATGTTGGAAAGGATGAGAAACAGAAAAGACAGGTGATCGCCGGTTTAAAATTATTTGATCCGGTGTGTAGGCAGACCAAGATTGGCAGGCTAACATAATTGTATGATGTTCGTGTGTTTTTTTTGTAAACAAATGTGTATGGTTTTTAAGGCCATGCCGCTTTTTGCCAGAGTCGGTACGCTTTGGAGGGCCAGGTACATTTTCGTCCTCCAGTTGTGCTCTTAGGATCTCTCTGTGTTTATTTGGGGTTCCTCGCTCACATTTGTGGGACCCCAGCACGATATTGGGGGCTCCGGTATAATTTATCGGGGTCCCGTCGCGACTTTTCGGGCCCAGGCGCGTGGTTCCGGGGGGATCCGACGTCAGTTTTCTGGGCTCGACGCTATTTTTGTTGACTTCTCCTGAATTATGTAAAGTCTGAGCCACGGCCTGATTTTTCGGGCCCTCGGCGACATTTCTTTTTGTGTCCCGCGGCGATTTTTCCAGCTCCGGTACGTTTTTCGGTGCCGTATGCGATTTGTCAAGGCATCTGGTGGTATGCTTGAGCTAAGGAGCGATTTTCCTGGCTCGGACATTTATTTTTTGGAATCTCTATTTTGAAGGGCTCCGGCTTGATCCTTGTCGGGTTTCGATGCGATTTTGGGGCCACGCTGTGCTTAGCTGGGACCACCGACGCCAATTTTTTGGAGCCCCGAGGGGAAATTTTGATGCCCCGACCAGGATTTATGGGACTACTGCCCGGAATTTTGGGTCCAAAGCGCGATATTTGGAAGGCTTGGCGCTAGTTCGAGGAGCGTGTTGTACTTCTCTGGGCCCAGTGCGAATTTGGCGTTCCCGGCGCAAATTTTCGGGTACGGTGCAAGTGTTTTGGTGCCCGTTGCATTTATTTATAACCCAGAATTCTGGGGGCCCCGACGCAAATTTATGGGGCGCCAGAACCATTTTTTGGGACCCCGACGCCCTTCTTGGATTCCTGGAAGTCCACCTCTTCAGGATGTGGGGGGGGGGGGGAGGAATTTGCCATTGGTATGCCACTGCAGCTGCTCAACGAGTTTTTTTTTCAGTCGATGGCACCCTTAAGAGCAGAAAGGACCTTTGGAGAACTTTCTTTCGGGGCATGTTCTGAATTTTCCATTGCTCGGGTCGACTCGATGGAGTCCTTTTGTGATTTTTGGCTGTCGACTTGTATTTTTTGTAAGCATCTTGCGCGATATTTTTGGGGCCCCGTACGATTCTTCGGTCTCCCGATGCATTTGTTTCGGTGCTCTAAGGCGCTTCTTTTCGGGGCCAGACGCGTTTTGGGATCTGACGCAATTTGTGTGGCCGTAGAGTAACATTCCGGGTAGGAATTGATTTTTGGGAAGCCAGCTGCGACTTGTGGGGCTCCGGCGGAACTTTTTGGGCCCCTAATGTGATTTCCAAGGGCAGCGGCGCGACGTTTTTGGGTCTAAGTACGATTTTTGGACAATGTCTTCATTTGTTGGGATGCCTATCGCGAGTTTAGTGGCCTCGACATGTCTTTGGGGGCCCAACACGTTCTGGTTTCTTTTGAATCGACCGCTAGGAGCCCAAAGTGATTTTCCATGTCCAGACTGTTTTTCGTTGCCCATGCTTCATTTATTGGGTGTTCCCGATGATACTTTTGGGGCCCCTGTGTGACCTGTCAAGCCCCTAGCGTGATTTTCAGGTTCCCGGGTGCGACATTTTTGTACCTTCAGGCTCAGCGTGATTTTCAGTGGCCTTGGCCCAACGTTTTGAGTCCCCTTTGTGATTTTCAAGAACCACGGCACGACTTTTTTCGGCCCCGGCGTGATTTTCTGCGGCCCAGACAGTCTTTCTGCGGCCCCCATCGTGATTTTCAATGACCACGGCACGACATTTTCTGATCCCAGCGTGGTTTTCAGGAGCCCTCGTCAAACTTGTTGTTCCCCCAGCGCGATTATCAGGGGCCCCGGCCCGACCTTTTGGGACCCAGTGTGATTTGGGGGCCCGGCCAGTATTTTTCGGGCCCAGCGTCATCTTCGGGGATCCGGATAAATTCGTTGGCCCCCAGCGTGATTTACAGGGGCACGGTCCGACCTTTTAAGGTATTAACGTGATTTCATGGGGCCCTGGCGCGAATTATCATGGTCCCGGCGCAACTTTTTGGAGGCCCAACGGTATTTTCAGGGACCGGATCCCACATTTTGGAGCCATCAGCGTCATTTTTAGGGTCCCGGGACGATTTTTGAGGAATTTACTGTGATTTGCAGAGGCCTTGGTAGGATTTTGGGAGACCCCAGCCTCATTTTAAGGAATCCTTGTGCAACTTTTTGGCGGCTCCAAAAATTTTTGTGTGGGTCCCGGTGCGATTGTTGGGGACACCAGCATGATTTTTAGGGAGCCTGGCGCTATTTTTCCGAACCCAGGCACGATTATTTTGGGGCCACAACCTCTCATGGGGAGGGGGACTGCTCCAATTCCCCTCCCTTCGATAGGCCTATGCGCATGCCCCAATGATTGTATAGCTTAACCATGACGTCTATGTAGTACATCGCATAAAATCGACTTTCCTATGCCCATTTAACTGCTTGCACCAGAAGTAGTGTTCAGAAATATACACCCTGCAATTGGCCCAAATTCATCTCATTATCTTCAGGGTTCTTAAATATCAGCCTGGACGTACACATCACTGGACGATAAAAAGCCTTGGTAGTAGTCTCCGTTGTAATTCGGTGTTTTGTATTTTTAATCAAAATGTCTTCATTTAATAGATGCTGGGATCAGTGACTTTGCTCAGCAGATATTGTTGCATATGCCATGGCACCACCATCTTACCGAACCATTTCTGTTCAACGACATAATTTGAATTAAATGTTTAACGTGCTGCCAATGCCACTACGCAGTTACCCAGCTGAAAATCCACTCGGGTCAGTTGCCATGCTCGTCATGTGCCTTTTCAGGTCACATGACAAGCATCGCTCGTTACTCGTCACATCATCACTCTTCATATCACTCCTCGTGTGACCTTGTCAGGTCGCACCACGAGCGCCTAATCCTCTCGGGGATTCTGAGATTCTGACAGGCGTTCTAGCACTTGAAGTTGATATAATAAGTTGTGGACTTCATTATTGCATCTATGCTACCATAATAAATGATGGAAATAAGTAATTTGTTATGTTGGATACCAGCACCGATAATACCCCGGCATCTCACTGAAAAGGTTGGATATGTGTGTGCTGTGCGAAACTGTGAAAATCCATTGAAATGTAGAAATTTTTGCGTTCTATTTCATACTACAGTCACGCAATGTATGTATCGTGGCAGTAATTTTATGCTTCAATGATCAAAATACATGTAAATGTTGAAGTGTATGGCAGCTAGGAGTAAGGCCATATATAATACATGGCTATGTAATATCAAGGCAAGGAACTTACACTTGCAAATTGTACGTCTTACCTTGATTGTGTTACGTTACTGCCTTCAACCATTATAATTTTCTACTGTAGGCAATATTAATGAAATCGATGTTAAATATGCTAACAGTAAAAGAACCACAGTGAAACTCTAGGCTTGGTACTAGCTGGCACATCATCTGCTTTATAATCTTTTCATAACATAATATAAGGTGTGAATATCCATGCATCTGTTGCATTACATCAACTCCTGAATTAGTTGCGCTGTTGTAAGGTCATGTCCAAGTGTTTATGACTTAAAAAGTGAAGTGCTACCATGTGATATGTGCAACTTTTATTTAGTTACGGATTGCAGGAACTTTTTCGCCTATTCAAATGTGTGCATACTGCCTTTTATTAAATTTAAATGTCTCAAAAGTGGAAGGGCGAGCTACCATTGTTGCCCCCCCCCCCCACTTTGAAAAGTGGGAGGGCCATGGCCCCTAGGGTCTCGGTTCAGTAGCCAATCTGAGAGCGTATTTAACCAAATAGATGAGGTGCATCAAAGCTCAGCGGGTTATCCTGATTTCTTAACGCCCCAGAAAATGTTGGGAAAAGGAGAACTAATCATTGAATTGAATTAATACAATTTTCCCAGCAAACACCTCATGAGAAGCATTCCACACGTCAAATATGGCACAAGACTATCATATGGCAGCAATTAGCAAAACGTAGGAGGCCTAGCAGAAACCGGAGAATCACACCAAGTGTGGCGAATGTGCAGAATGCGCAAGGCGGCTGCACGAGTGTACTGGCGTTGGTGTTTTGGTGACCGGGCGTTATTAACTTGGACGCCTGAAATTTGAAAAGTTTACATTTCTACTTGATTTGAACAGGTGTAATTTCAGCAGTGTGAGGTCACTTATCAAGGGATTCCAAAAGAAACACCTTCGAACAAGATGGGGCAGTTAGGGTTGGAATATCTGTTGACTCAGAAACGATGGTGGTAGATTGGGCCCCCTTCACAGGACAATTAAGTTGGTCACGATTAATTTTAGTTTGTAATGAAAATGGCCCCTTTGAAAAATAGTGATCGAAATACAAAATGTGGTGTGTTTAATGGGGGTAGGAGGACCCCTCCAAATCCGTCCCCCCTAGCGCCAATCCTAGGTACGCCATGGCCAGATGTCAAACGCTGGACGCAGGGGACCAGGCCAGGTGCCACACACTGGCTCGTTATCTCGTGCCTGGTGCGCAACACGCTGCAGTACGGCGAGTCACGCTGTTTCTCTGACGAACTGTGGCCCGTGGCAGAGACGCGGCAGTCCGGCATTGGCACAGGACGAGCGGGCCGTACGTGCCCCGGTCAGCACGGAGGTTTTGCTGCAGATGCTCCGAGCTACCCACAGAGTTAATCGTGATGCCGGTTTGCTCCTTCGGACGCTCGCTCAAGGGTCACCTGAGCAGTGGCGCCGTGATCTGGGATGAAGTACTGACATATCACTGTTTGAATGTATGCGGCTACTGTGGCTGACCACCGTTTGTACTACGCGTTGTTTTTGTGACCAAGTTCTATAATAGCCGCAGGGTCATCGTTGATGGTACGTACATACCAACATGCGTCTAATGTAATCTAATCTGATCACAGTACTTTCAGTTTTCAGAATTCTTCGAAGTTCTGCAAAATGAATACGTGATCAGGTTGATATGCATATCGCTACAGGGACAGGAGCGTGGGGTTATGGAACCCATGGCCCTACTTTTGCTGTCTTAACAATTTGTCTTGTAGAAGAAACTGGCGACGAACCTCATATTTTCGGCAATGTTCCTAGGTTCCTGCATACACGATACATGCAAAATATCTTATCCATCGCGGAAGTAGTGCCATGATATTCGTCGAGGGAGTTAGTGGTATCATTTTTGTAACATGCCTTGCTGCATTTTTTTTTTAACGTGATCGCAATTTGATCCCCGGGTGTCCTAAGATCGAACACTGATCATACTATCCATGCGCGGCATTTGAGTTCTAAAAATACACCGACATTGCATTCACTATTACTTTTACAACCAGATTAAAGCAAACCATCAAATTAAGCCATTATCCTCATTGAAAGCAGTATATTACTCCGGCAGAAAACACCAACCGGGGATGCACTGTCTCACTCCCACCGCTCCTCGTGACCAGGCTGCCTGCTAAAACACGACGGCAAAGGTATCTTAGCGTAACATTTATTTCTGAACAACACCCTCGAAAACACCGAAGTTCGAGACCATCCGTCGCTCATTTAGACTCACCTTTGCATGTAATTAGCGTGTCTCCTTTCCGTCTTCTGTGTCACGGGTTCCATAATTATGATGTTGCACAGTTGGTAATTCCAATGCTTATTAATGTTAAAATGACATGCCGGAGTCACAATTCACCGGTCTGGGCCAATGCCTGTTTTGGGCAGTATCCAGTATTTACCTTGCAATTAAGACATGATTTACTGCACTGGCAGCTCCAGTTATTGCTGCCTTTCATTCCGCATACGACGCTTTTCATAAACTCGTCTGCAAGAGCCGAAACAACTTCCCTAATTGTGACCATGCACACAATTTACATTGGTCATACATTCAAGCAAATCAACTATGATGACTGACTTTTAGTACTTAAGAAATGAATGCGTTTGACGCAACACGCTGATTTCGCTTTGCAATCGTCAAAGCCGATAAGGTGTTCCGGTCTCTTACATATACGTACTAAAATATCTACAAGGCCGTATCCAAAACGTAACACAACACAACATTGGAAGAAAACATCGCAAATCTTCTGACAAACATAACGCAGTGTGTTGCTCACGCGTGGTCGTTGCCCAGGTGACGGCTGGCGTACCACGTAGACTGCATGCGGAAGAGGAGAGGGAATGGGTGCACTCCCTCGCGGGGCAGTGCACGTATGGTCGCGGACCCACACCGCACAAAGGGACACGCTGGCCGCTGCTGGCATCAGTGTGCGCGCAGAGACAGACGCGAGACAGTCGGCACAGAGTAGGCGTGTCGCAGCCGCAGGCTCCGTGCCGCAGCATGACGACGGATGATAGGCGCGCGAGCGGCGGAACGGCCACATGGGAGGCGACTATCGCGGGCACCGGAGCACGGGACGGAGCACGACCCGGGCACCGGGGCACGGGCCGGAGCACGACCCGGGCACCGGAGCACGGGACGGAGCACGACCCGGGCACCGGGGCACGGGCCGGAGCACGACCCGGACACCGGGGCACGGGCCGGAGCACGACCCGGGCACCGGAGCACGGGACGGAGCACGACCCGGGCACCGGGGCACGGGCACGACCCGGGCACCGGGGCACGGGCCGGAGCACGACCCGGGCACCGGAGCACGGGCCGGAGCGCGACCCGGGCACCGGGGCACGGGCAAGAGCACGACCCGGGCACCGGAGCACGACCCGGGCCGGAGCACGACCCGGGCACCGGGGCACGGGCCGGAGCACGACCCGGGCCGGAGCACGACCCGGGCCGCAGCACGACCCGGGCACCGGCGGCCACGAGCGACGAGTTGGCTGGCGGACCGGTCAGGCCCGGTCGTGTCCCGATTCGGCTCGTGGTGGTGTGGGTGGGGCTGCTATCGAGGTGCGGCAGGACACGGCCGGCTCTGACCGCCGCCGCCGCCGCGGGCAGCAGCAGCCGAGACGCGGCTGGCGGCCGAACTCGTCCCGGACGCCGTCCGGAGGCCGGACGCCGTCCGGAGGCCGGACGCCGTCCGTCGGGTCGGAGTCTGGCCCGTCCGGAGGTCGGACGCCGCCGTCGGGTCGGAGTCTGGCCCGGCCGCGGCCGACATGCTGGGTCGCACAGAGCTCAGAGAGGACGCGCCACGCTGGCGGTCGGCCTAACGGCGCCAGTCGTAGTCGTAGGAGCCGTCATCACTTCCGGACAGTTGATAGGCGTAAGTGCGCAGCAGCTGGGTCCGCGAACAGCATCAGTCCAGGAAGCCGGTTTTGACCAGCTTGTCGAGGAAAAACTTGACGTCGCCTAGCTCGGAGTCCTTGATGCCGAGCGACTTCAGCATGCCCATGTCGCCGTTCTCCACCGCCATGAACACTGATCGCAGGTGCTCCACGTCGTTGAACATCAGATGCAGCGCCTTCCCGAAGTCCTCAATCGTCTGCGACTCTGGAACGGCACAGAGACATATATATGTCATCACAGCACCAATGGCGATCACTAACCATGGACAACAGAATATGACAATAGACAATGCTTAGTTGCTGGAAATTGCTTAAGCAGATGGATCGTAAACATTATGTTCGTTCGTCAGCCTCGCTGTTTTGTCCGTACCGTCCTGACATCCAGGTATTACGGTTCCTGAACCAACGAAGACTGGGGTAGACAAAAGGTGTCTCAGCTACTCACAAAGTCAGGTGTCGCAGCTATCTGACCATAGATGGGACAAACAGCCGATGATGATTGGGGGAAGGAACGCTTAAAAACAAGCAAAGGTCTACTGTACCCTACAAACATCGAGGGCCAGTTTCCTGCTCGGGGGGTGGGGGATTATCTGTGATTATTAAACAAAAACATTGCAACATTGGACGGACACACTGAATTATGGGCTAGTCAATATGAACATTAGATGATGTCGTTGCTTTTGGTTTTCCACGATCTGTAGCGACATAGCTTTATGCCATTGGATATGGAAAATTTTCATATTGTTTTGTACAATACCGTGTTACAGGCAACACGGTTACAGGTCTGTAACACCCGAACTATTAAGCACAGAAATATCCGCAATAAATTTCACTGGCGCATGCCTTTACTTCTTCCTGGTCTTCATTCATGCTTCTATTCACTTAACTCCTTCTCGGTCTGGCGATGACAAACCATCTGCAATGTGCTGAACACATTGGAAAATAAATTTTCCTCTTGTACCCTACATCGCCTAAAGCTTTTACCTTCAGCCAATCAGAGGTTTGAAGTCCACGGAAGTAAGTTAGCATAGGAAGCAACAAGCATGCAGTTCTAGGCTACGCAATTCGCGTGCTAGTTTTTAATGGTTGTTTTCCTAAAGAATATTTCATATTGAAATCCAACAGTGCGTCCACGGAAACATTTTGGAGTTAAGGTAATAGGGTAATTAAGGTAATAGGGTATGAATTGAAACATCGTTGGTGAAGAGTTTGGTTAGTAAAATTGACAAGAAAATGACTTAGTTTCAATAGAGTGTAACGGAAAACGAACAGGTTTGACGTTCATAATGTTGCGGAGAGCTGCACTGAGGATTACTAGCTTGAAGATGATTATGAGAAGAGAGAAGTAAGCAAAAAACGAGCTCATATTAATTGAAAACAAAGTCTAAACTTCGGGCTTCACCTTTCTTCGGAGACAGAGTATGCATGCACCGACATTTGTCTGCACAAGATGTGTAAAACACGCTTTATGCATCAGATCTACTAATTGGCAGAAGGCCACACCAAACATGTGGAGCACAAAATCGAGTGTTAGCTTTGCACATCAGGGAACGCACCAATAACTTAGGGACATATGCATGAAACACATCACAGACGCAAATAACAACACGAAGAACACCCATTGTGGATATCAATTTCGCTACAGGTCACCCAAAAACATACTCAGCAACTTCAACCCAGCAACTTCAGCTCAGCATTACAATCTTACGAATCTGTAAAGAACAGCCAGAACTCAAAATTGCAGGATCAATTGAAATCAGAAACCAAGAGTCATCCCTAAATACAATAGTAGCTTCACAGACCCTCCTGCAATCAGTTCCCTGCGCAGCGTGACACTGCTCACAGGCCACCTGCACTCACCCGCTGGCACAATCGCTCATCCTATCATTCACCCAGCACTGCACTCACCCCTGGCACAATCGCTCATCCTATCATTCACCCAGCACTTGACTCAATCACTGGCACAATCGCTCATCCTATCATTCACCCAGCACTGCACTCACCCGCTGGCACAATCGCTCATCCTATCATTCCCCCAGCACTTCACCACTCACCCACCCATTTGCGTGCTCACTCACACTTACTAACCCGTCGCGACTACTCCTTGCAAAGGGCGGGAGCGAAACATCTACGTAGCTGTCTGTACCGATTGAGAAAAAAAAACATACGACGTGCACATGCACTATACAGGAAGCATATTATACTAACAAGTTGTGCTTTGTTCGCATGAGAGCGCTGACTCAAGTCTTCTGAAGTGCTATCTTTAAGTAAATATTGCCCACCACCGCACATGGGAAACATGTAGAAATTGCCAGTCCTCAGGTTCGGACGCGATGTGGTCTGTCAATGGTTCAGCTCAGACTGGAAATCAGTCTGAGCCTTGGTTGAACCCGGACTTAAGGCAAGCCAATCGCACATTCTATGCCGCCGATAGGATCAGAGTCTGACTGAAGCTCAGACTATGATTTAGACGCAATGTCATCGGGATCTGACTCCGGAATAGACTCAAAACCAGCAAATATCAAATCTCGTCTCGACGTGAACTATTCTCGGGATCAGACTCGACACTGGCCTGACTCAAACTTGGAATCAAACGCAGTGATAGCAAATGCTATTCGCAGTCATCAAGTACAATAATAGACACGAAATGCGTGCATGTACTCCTGCGTACATGCAAACCAATGTTGTACGTGCTGCCTCTTTTCGCTGTTCGACAATGTTTTCTACATGGGACGGATGGAACAATTTGTTTCGTTTAATTATGTTTTCAGAAAACTGGTGCTTTGCGGGATGTTCCGCCTGTTGACTCGGCTTTGTAATGAACTCTCGGCGAGCGCTCGGCCCAACAGAGGCGATATATATTCCAACATCATGCTATCCATGTCCTGCATCCTGGAGCTGTCGCGAGAAAGTTGATCCGCATTACGCTCTCCCTTCCCCTCACTCCTTCAGCTAACTACCTCCGGGTGAGCAAAGGGTCGGAAACAAAACATACCATTCACGCAGAGCACAAGTCTGCTCAGAAGCACATTTGAAGTCGCGAATTTATATCTAGCCATGTTTATTGCGTATTTATAGCTGCACTTCAGCCACATTACGTTACCTTTTAGTTGATACGTGTGCAATTCAATGCGCTATATTGAAACTGTGCAGCACGATTCGACAGCATACTAATGGCCTAGGATGACTTACGCAGTGGTGCGATAGGAGCATCGAAATAAACATTCATGATAAAGTGTCCAGAGGGATACTCCAACATATAGATCCATATATATATATATATATATATATATATATATATATATATATATATATATATATATATATAATATATATAAGTGTGTGTGTGCGTGTGTGTGTATATATATATTTATATATATATATATATATATATATATATGAATATCTGAGTGTGTGTGTGTGTGTGTGTAGATACATAGACAGTGTTCGTTCCCCCAACCTTTTCATTGCGTGAGCATTTCCGCCCGTGCTACATTTCCGCCCGTGCTACACCGCATGTTTTGAACAGCGCACGCGGGATGTGGTCTGATGAGTTGCAGCCTTCCTCCCAAATTACCGCCCGCTTCTTATCGCTCGAAATCTGGGATTCTGTTGGTGAATGCCGGAAAATGTTGGTACAGCTAGTTGCTCCTAGCGATATTTTAGGTACATCAGTTAGGCCCCGACTTTCGAGGTGCCTGGGTACGCTGGTTGGTATCCCTGTCCGTGCGATAAGCTAGCGCTATCGCACAATGAACACATCGGCCGAACGCATCGGTCGGGACCATCATCCGATGACGCCGCCGTGTACCTTACTGCCGGCAGGCGGCTCCCGTACCTCAACCGAACGCCTGGGGCGGGACCATCATCCGATGACGCCGCCGTGTACCTTACTGTCGGCAGGCGGCTCCCGTACCTCAACCGAACGCCTGGGGCGGGACCACCATCCGATGACGCCGCCGTGTACCTTACTGTCGGCAGGCGGCTCCTGCACCTCGGCCGAACGCCTGGGGCGGGACCATCATCCGATGACGCCGCCGTGTACCTTACTGTCGGCAGGCGGCTCCCGTACCTCAACCGAACGCCTGGGGCGGGACCACCATCCGATGACGCCGCCGTGTACCTTACTGTCGGCAGGCGGCTCCTGCACCTCAACCGAACGCCTGGGGCGGGACCACCATCCGATGACGCCGCCGTGTACCTTACTGTCGGCAGGCGGCTCCTGCAAGCTCCTGGCGTTTCACGACAAACACAGATATCTGATCTCGCTTCGCGGATCTTGAAGCAAGTGGGCAAATCGCCGCTCGACCTTTTACGGAATGCAGGGTCGCGCTCTTATCGTCGCTATGTATGTACTCCACACGTTCCCTCCAATCCCAGCCCCCCCCTCCGTTGCCTATTTCCATGCATCACCACGCTAATCCTGCCTGACGTACGCTCCGCACGTGCACTGCTCACTCAGCGCTGCCTATACGGCGCGGCTCATCCCATCTGCGATACGATCCACCAAGAAGTGGCGGTGTCGCTACTCAGTCGCGCACTGCCAATCACTCTTCTGCGACGTCATCGTCTCGCGCTGCCAATCACTCGTCTGCGGCGTCATCGTCTCGCGCTCATCACGTCGCCGCGACGTAACCGTTGCTGTCATTCTGGCGCGACCGGAGCACTCCCGCCAGACCGCGTCAGAACGGCACCGCTGGGAGCACTGCCGGCCGGCTGGAGAGGCGTCAGAGACGCTGCCGGCCCGGCGCCGCCATCTTGCCGCCGGCCGGTGTGGCCTGGGCGCTGCAGCATGCAACTAGATGGACTGGCCGGCCGGAGAATGTGACGGAACTGTCGAGCCACTGCCGGGACATACGGACTCCAGGCGACGCACGCGTGGTCTGGACCAGACAGCATTCCTGACCACCATTCCACCATTCCACCATTCTACCATCACGTGGCCAGACACCATTCCCGAGCGAGCGATGGATGCGTGTGCTCCTGGTCAGGACAGACAATTGGGCTCTTAACTCGCCAAGTATGTGCATGGGGCAAACACTCCAGTATTCTCATGGGTCGTGGGCTTCCGGTGAAGTCGTGACCTGTAGAATAGCGCAGCTTAGGTCGTCATTACGCTTTACTGTGGTTAAGCTAGCTTCTTGGTCACGCTTCAGCTTTTAAAGGTGACGGATTATCGGGTCCGGTGAATATATTTAGCTAGCTTAAGTATATCAGATGCCGCCCTTAACCTGAAGCTCAAATTTATTCCAAAGAATGCATAGAAAGTAATTATTTCATTGTATGTAATGCATGCTATGCAATTTTTTTTTTACAATGTTGCGCGTAAGCGTCACCATGTATTTTCGACAGGGGGGGTCGAGAGGATTTTTTGTCCATTTATCTGTGCAAACGCCATAGATGCAGCCAAATAACACAACATTGCAACCTCGGTTCTAGCCTCACCGTATTATTCCGATCCACTGATGCAATGTGGGAGTACCCCGAGCCGCCCGACATGATCCACTGATGCAAGGTGGGAGTACCCCGAGCAGCCCGACATGATCCACTGATGCAAGGTGGGAGTACCCCGAGCCGCCCGACATGGTCCACTGATGCAATGTGGGAGTACCCCGAGCAGCCCGACATGATCCACTGATGCAAGGTGGGAGTACCCCGAGCCGCCCGACATGGTCCACTGATGCAAGGTGGGAGTACCCCGAGCAGCCCGATATGATCCACTGATGCAAGGTGGGAGTACCCCGAGCAGCCCAGATATGGTCCACTGATGCAAGGTGGGAGTACCCCGAGCAGCCCAGACATGATCCACTGATGCAAAGTGGGAGTACCCCGAGCAGCCCAATATGGTCCACTGATGCAAGGTGGGAGTACCCCGAGCCGCCCCATCTGCTACCGCCTGTGTATGTTCTTGATATTGCATCCCGCTCTTCGATAGCACTCAAATTTCGACCGACACGGCCGCGGTATATGGGTCCCGTGGGCGCTGTTGCTGTCGACGGAGTTCACGGGGCGCTGTTACGGTCAGCTTGGCCCGCTGGGTGCCGTTGCATATCAAAGGCGTCGCGCCACATTTCAATTTGCCACCATTTCCCAACGGTGCAGGCATGTCACGGTCACACTGTACAGGGTGACCGCCAACAGCGCAAATTGATTGGGTCGCAACTTTGTGCGTCAGTTGCCCGAAAGTAGTATTTCAGCGACGAAAACGCAAAAAAATAAACCACCATCTTGCGCAACGCAAACAAAAAAAACACAGGCAAGTCACAATGGCGCCGCCATACGGCGAAAACAGCATCCGAGTTTTCTCAAAGATAGGGTAGGGAAAGATTCAAATCGCGTGCCATTCGAATCAGAGTGTGCTACCACTATTGTGTCATATTTGGGCCTTCATTTGATACGAAGCAAGAAATATCCTGGCTTCCGGGAATTGAATGCCACATGTATGCCCTGGAGTAGAGAGAAAATACATATGAAGCAGCATATCGATGAAATATGCACCTGAAACCTAGCAACATTATATCTGTGTTAGCATGTGCTCCTCCAGCAGTTATACTGCACCGCACACCATATAAGCTAGTTGTAACTCGTCTCTCCCGGCGGCGGTAGGAGGCAGATAAGGCGACGTTTCGGGTGACGTCTCGGCTAGCCGGCATTTGACATCACTTGCCTCGCTCTCCCACACCCGCTGAGAGGCGAGCGCCGGTTTCCGCTGTCAGTACGTGCTATTTGCACATACGGTACAGAGCGTGGCAGCGCAGCTGTTCGGTGTGGCTCACTATTTAAGGGGAAGGGCAGGTGCGCAGTTTTTGGTACCTCACTAGCCTACACGTATACCAGAAGGAATGTTGAACACCATTTTTTGGGCCAACCATAAAATATGTGCCTTAATATCCTGTCGACGAATGTGGACCATCAGCCAGCCATCGGTGTTGTATGGTAGAGAACATTGAGCAACGGAACCACGTTAGACCAGCTTTTTTCCTGCCACAGAACCACTGAAGACCAGCTTTGTCCTAGTACGGAACCACGGGAGACAAGCTTTATCCTGCCACGGAGCCACGGCAGACAAGCTTTATCCTGCCACGGAACCAGGGGAGACAAGCTTTGTCCTGTCGCGGAACCAGGGGAGACAAGCTTTGTCCTGCCACGGAACCAGGGGGACAAGCTTTGTCCTGCCACGGAACCAGGGGGACCAGCGTTGTCCTGCCACGGAACCACGGGAGACCAGTTTTGTCCTGCCACGGAACCATGTAGAGTAGTCGATCTCGTTGGCTCGTGAAAAGTCTAGTAGGCTCGCATTGCGATAACTTAGTTTCAAATTCGACGGCAATTCGCTCTATATTTGAGCACTCAATCAAACGGACGAGTATGTTTAAACAGTTCGAGCAAGCGTACGGATACAAGACAACCGTATGGCCAGAAGTTTACAAGTACTGACAGTCAATTTAGACGCGACTGCCAGCACCTCGGACAGCCGTCCGGCGTGAAAGAGAGCTCAATCTCTTCTAACCCTCCTAACCTCAACCGTCGCTCTCGACTATATATAATGGCCGGCCACTACCCACCCGTTCCCGGTCTGGCGGCTCCGCCCAAGGCGATCGCCATAGGTCCAGACCGGAATGTCGGCCTTATCTACTCCGCATACAGGGGCGCCGTTTGGTCAGCGGCCGTCGGCTCGGGTACCGGCACAACCCATAACACAAAGATAAATGCTTCCTGCCGGCAGTCGACAGTGGCATTCCTAACCTATCTAGTCCGGAAGCAGAGTCGTCGCTGTAGGGCTCCGATCGCCTCAGGTAGCCAACATAACCCATAACATTGATAACAGCATCCGCCGCGGTCGACGGCCAACGGCCCAGGCGTCGGCCGTAACCCATAACACGGTAAAAGCATCCGGCCGGCCGTCAGCGGTGGTGGCATGATTCACGCGACACGCGACGTTATATAACTACTTTTCTAACGATGAGGGCCGAACGGTATAATTATATTGAACTATGTTACAACCACAAGAGACCAGCCTTGTCCTATCACGGAATCACCGGAGACTGGCGTTCAGGAAACGGGCTGTTCCACACGACATTATTAATGCCTAACACAAAATCTATGGTTTTGCATGAAAATGACTATTTTAATATTTTCATTATCAATGAACCAGGACGCCACGTTGCGTGTGAAGGTGGGGAAGTGCCCGAACCCAGCCTAGAACCCACTATACCCGACACTGCGACTTACCTGTACTTTGAATCCAGCCTCACTAGACAGTGACAAATCGACTAGATCACACCTCAAATAACAGTAACACATCGACCGGATCCTATCACACCTTTCAGCTATACCTATCCTTGGATTCTATCTCACTTGAGAGCAGTACCCATCTAATAGAGGCGCCCATCTCGGATCCTACCCCAGCTGGTGCGGACACCCAGCTCGGATTCAGCCTCATATGACGGTGATGCCCAGCCAGGAATCCAGCTCATCTCACAGTGATACCCAACTAGCAACCAGGCTCATCTCACAGCGACACCCATTCCGGATCCAGTCTTACCTGGCAGCGACTCTCAGGTCAGATGAAGACTCACCTGGCAGTGACACCCAGCCAGGATCCAGGCTTACATGACAGCGACTCTCAGACCGGATCCAGGCTCACCTGACAGCGACTCTCAGACCGGATCCAGGCTCACCTGACAGCTACTCTCAGACCGGATCCAGGCTCACCTGACAGCGACTCTCAGACCGGATCCAGGCTTACCTGACAGCGACTCTCAGACCGGATCCAGGCTCACCTGACAGCGACTCTCAGACCGGATCCAGGCTCACCTGACAGCGACTCTCAGACCGGATCCAGGCTCACCTGACAGCGCCTCGGCGACCGGCTCGACGCCGCCGAACGGTGTCAGCGCGTCACGAGCCTTGGTGCCGAACAGCTTCTCCAGGTAGTTGGGGCCATGGCTGGCCAGCAGTGACTTGAGGAAGCTGGCTGTCTCTTCCACCGGCGGCCGCCGCGCTGCAATCAGAAGGCGGGTCAGAACCGTGGCTCATCCCACCACAGGACAGCGCACTGAAACCAACAGCCGGAGGGTCGTGACATGTCTCTCTACCAACCACCACCAATGTCCAATGTCTACCAATGTCTATCTACTCGTTCTATGTGGCTTTTCACGCACATCTTGTTCCCGAGTTGCTACAATCGAGGTGGAAGCCAGAGCGAGTCTGCCCTGTGTAAATGGTGCAAGAGGTCACCCAAGCGGACCAGCACAGCCCAACAGGTCATCTGAGCGGTCCTGTCCAGCCCGACAGGTAACCCAAGCGGCCCAGCAGAGCCCAACAGGTCATCTGAGCGGTCCTGCCCAGCCCGACAGGTCACCCAAGCGGCCCAGCACAGCTCAACAGGTCATCTGAGCGGTCCTGTCTCACAGCCCAACAAGTCAAGACTCCAAAAAAGGCGTGCCCAGCACAGCCCAAGATCAGTGTCATCTGGAGCGGTCCTGTCCAGCCCGAACAGGTCACCCAAGCGGCCCAGCACAGCTCAACAGGTCATCTGAGCGGTCCTGTCCAGCCCAACAGGTCACCCAAGCGGCCCAGCACAGCCCAACAGGTCATCTGAGCGGTCCTGTCCAGCCCAACAGGTCACCCAAGCGGCCCAGCACAGCCCAACAGGTCATCTGAGCGGCATGGCACGGCCCAACGCTTTTGATAGAGTGTAATACCTTTTCCTTTGCTGCTGCGCTTCGAGTTGCAATTTTCTTTCTTAGAATCAGTTGTGCTGTTCTAATTTTCAATTTTCCCACTTATTATCCCGGTATTTTGAGTAGCGTGCTATTAATCTTCGCTCAAAGGTTTTCGAGCGCATTTCTGCTCCCGGGCAACTTCCAACAGCAATTCACGCTGTAATATATTTTATGTTCTAATGTTCTCATTCAGAACCAGCTAGACTCCTTTTATGCTGAGATGCCACAACCTTCATTACAGTATTCATCTGGAAGCATTCTCAATATTTATTCAAGGGAAGGTGTTAGCGGCGACATTCCAGCGCTCGGTCGGCTTACACTTTATCCAGGGGACGAGTGGTCTAGGGGTAAGATGCTCGTCTCACAATCGAAAGATTGTGGGTTCGAGTCTCACCTGTCGCTACTCTTCGCCCGCGACCAGTCGGCGTGAGAGATTGGCGACGCTATGTGACTCAACGGTCGACGTGTCGTAGAACCAATAACCAACCTTACACTTTATCCAGCATCTCAGCCGACACTTGCCATCCGTCTCAGGTGGCAAAAGAGCAACGTGACGGATTCATGCTCCGGCATCTCGAGCTCAGTTCCAGGGAGAGATGGCACATTGTATTCTTGCCTTTAGTAATGCAATATGATAAATGTATTGTTTCAGCAACCACCTCAGCTCTGCACACACGACTGAAGGCTCGTGACTGTACAGGCACTTACGGCAATGCTAGCTGATGACTGATATACAGTGATATTCGACTACACTATGCTTTTAACACTTGTCCTTCTTTTAACATTCGCACCTAGAGGCGCCATGTGCCGGTGCACTGTTGCACGAGGCTTGGGAGATGTTCTGCGCACAATGCTGGTCATGTATGGCGCGACAGTCAATTGTAAATGACCCGTCCCCGTACCTCCAGAACAGAGGAAAGAGCCACATCGGACGATGATTGGATGGTGATTACCCCAGTTTTCATAGGAGCAGTGCTCACTTTCCTCACCGCTCGGGAAAACGTCTGTATGCAAAAACGTTTCTAAATTGTCACAGGTATGATCACTTCCTTAACATGCGCCCTGGAGGGCCTCTGAAAATTACGCGCACTGGAGGGGGAGGGGGCGGATTTCGCCAACCCCCCATAAGATCTCGGCTCCTATTCAAGCTGGAGTAACGAAATTCAGAGGGCGGATGGATACTGTAGTGAACTCTATTATCTGCAAATTTCATGATCTTAGGTCAATATATTCAAGGTCAAATGAGGTCACATATGTCAAAATTTGCTTGTTTTGTGTGGCTTGGCTTGTCTTTGTTATGGATCGCTGTAATTGTGTTTAAATGCTCCAAAATGGGCATCAATGATATTTTTGACATGACTAATGATGCAATGCAGGTGCTAGACCTGGCATTTGACCTCAGGTCACCTATATAGCATAACTTTATCAGGTCAGTTACCTGTTCCAGTTACCAGAACCGGGCCGTCCGCCCGACTGCTTCGTCGAGCAGCTCGGCGCAATCGGCATCGCGAAGAAAGGAGTGAAGTACATGAATAAAGCATGGAAACGCTTCGGTACACAATGACAAACAGTAGTTTTCAGGATGTGTAGGGAGTAACATGCAAAGCGGCATGAATCGCATGACAGTCATTTGCATTTATGACAACATTCCAGTTGACCAAGTTTGGTTCCATCAACCTGTCATGAACATGACCTGACTTAACCTCGGTGACCTAACATGACCATGAAACTATATAGCATAACAATATACACCAAACAAGTCGCTAGTGTTGCCAAGAGCACATCCTGTTTGTCAATATACGGGAAGCGCATCAGCGCCGATTTTTGTGGTCTAGTGCTACGAAATGTTTTGATTCTAACGGCTGCTAACTCGAGAAAAAAAAATCGGCGGATTTGCGTTTTCTTACTTTAAAAGACGTGCCGGACATTTTTAAGCCGGTACACAAAAAATGGCGTATATCGACCGGTAAAATCTGGAGTTATGTACGAAAAACCGGATGGGTGGGAGGAATTCGCCCCCCCACCCCCGCTCCAGTGCGCGTTTTAACACCCTCCATAAGCTAACAGAGATGATGCTTTACAATAATTATTCTGAGGGTCCAGAAATATTGAAGCGGCATTATCTATTTTCCACGGAGCAGGTCGGCCCGTGAAGTGCGGACACAAACCTGCGCCAATAATTCGGCACGATTGGGGAGCGGTGAAATCTGCCTCATGTTAAATATTCGGAAAAAAACGCTCTGAGATATTCCACCAAAACTTGCAATAGCTATTGAAAATTCCGTTTAAACATTTGAATGTACTTTTTCAAATAAAAAGCGTATGATTGATCAAATGGTTGATGTATGTCAACGCGACGTGACGGACAATGAGTTGATAACTCATGCTAAATTGTTGTTTTTCTCTAATATTTTACTTCGAAATATCGACATGGCAAAGAAAAAACATGGATAAAAAATGCTCTAGAAGTTTGTACTCTTAGATTCAAAGTTGCAACAAATGTAGCCCTAGAATGCACTGTCAAAAGTGTTTCCACCAAATTTACACGACTATCCATACAAATGACTGAGTTACGAAACGAAGTGTACCGCAATGCACACCACGAAGGCATGGGGCACCAACTGGCCGCGCCGCCGCCGTGGCACGGTGGCTCGCCCTCGACACGCACTTACAACACAATGTCTTATGTGCTCAGGAACCACACGCAACGGCGCCTATCGATTGAATTTTTAACAGCTAAAGTGTTCTTCAAATAAGCGGGTGGACATAATCTCTCCCTCCACCCTTCCCCGGTCAATGGTGTGAGCCTGAAGAGCCCGGTCAATGTCGGGTTAAACGAAGGATGCAATACTTCAAAAGACGTACTGCAATATAAGATGGTACCAGTTTCAATCTAATGGGCACGTATAATATGGCTGAAAAGATAAGAGTTGAAACATCACAGCGAAAAAAGCATTAAGTGTTGAAAAGCGTGATGGCCCATATATATATATATATATATATATATATATATATATATATATATATATATATATATATATATATATATATGTGTGTGTGTGTGTGTGTGTGTGTGTGTGGGTGCATATATATAAATATATATCGGTATATGCATGTCCCTTTGCGTCACTAGTTATCTCTCTCTCTCTCTCTCTCTCTCTCTCTCTCTCTCTCTCTCTCTCTCTCTCTCTCTCTCTCTCTCTCTCTCTCTCTCTCTCTCTCTCTCTCTCATCCCTCCATCCCTCTCTCCCTGCCCCAGCCTCTACCTCTATATATTGCTGACGACCCACCGTGGCAACGTTTGGAGATACATCTTCATTTGCCGGTCAATAAATGTCCACCCTGGCCGCTACGGTCGGCGGGAGGCATCTGCCGCCGCCGAGGGCAGATTCCTCTCGCCGACCAGCATTGGCCACTGACCACTGGAGACCGCCGACCAGTGGGCTCCACTCGAACCGTGTCGAGCAAACAGGCACAGAGAAGAAGGGATTATTGTTCTGATTGGGTACGATTTGGTCGCAACCAGCAAAAACCGGCACTCTGGGGATTACTGGTCTAGACCCCTAACATAAATATTTATTTCCTTTTTCAGGTCTTCTGGTGGCGGAAAGTACGTGATTGTGCGGGGTAATGATCATGTCAATTATTTTCATACCCGGCAGGAGAAATTGGTACTTTGAGTCTTTATTTATTTGAGAACATCTGCCACCGTCAACTTAAAATATCACATGCATGTGGTTCTGCTTGACCCGAAGGGCGCAGCAAGAACGTAACAATTTTTGCCTTACGAAAGCCGAACACTAAATACTTGATACTAACCATGAACTACACAATTGGCAACTGGCAACTGATCGGTACACAATTGGCAACTGATCGCGGACATGCACACGTGTCCATCCCATTGCTCTTTCTTCTGTGCACAATTGCTAGCCGTTCGCGGATGTGCGAACATATATATCCCATCACTCCTCCGTACACAAACTTTATAGCAAATCGAAAATAACAATAAATAGTCTGAAATCAATACAATTCAAATCAGCAACAGTTCGCGGAACGTATCGCATATATCTTCATATCACTTGCTTATTTGCGTTAGTTATCCTATGGGTACTTTTTGTCGGCATTTTTGCAACTTGTTTGCACCTGAAACCGACTCTGGAAGTTCTATAAAAGCCTGTCATGGTCAATGGGGGTTAATGTTTTCACCGAACAACCACCGACAGGTCTGTAATATCTTGAAACAAATGACTCTACTTGTGCTATGCATTCAAGATGCCTCAACATTCATAAGATGTTCGTAATCATTGGTACTTGAAAGCATGCTTGCAGAAAGATTATGAAGAATATCTGCACCATCGAACAATTATCAAGCACCGATGCAATACTGCAGCACATTCCTAAGTAATTAACCATCGCATGTTATATGCTTCATCTGTACTAAGTAATGGCTTATCCAGAAATGATGCAAATAATAAGCTCGCATTACGACGTGACTAATAATGTAGACAGTAATAAATAGGGCACCAACACATGGTAAATACAAGGCGTCTAGTACTTCCATTGGATCGTTCTAGACGGCTGAAGAAATATGCTTATTCGCCTGCTCTTTCTGTTCCAATATTTATTAACATGTATAACTTTTCATAGACCATTGAAGGTTCCTGCTGTACCAGGTTTCCAGTCAGTTTCATTATCGAGTCATTATGCTTGTCCGTAAAGAAATCCAACATTCAAGCGTCATGACAACCTCTGCATACCACGTTTAAATATTTGCTTTTCGACGTCAAATTCGCTGTTCCTTGGACGTAGCGGTAGATACCAGTAGCCGTTGTATCTCGTTCACGCAAGACCAGATCGAGCGAATGACCCAACTGACCGCAATACCATAGATGAGCGTAGTATGCAATATAAAAATGCAACATGACGGGTAGAAATTCCATTTTATATAAAAATTATTCCACATAGGAGCATGTCAGCAGTCGCTATTCCTGTGCTACCTTGTGGTGGTGTAAAATGCACAGCCACAATTATTCGATATTGGCTATATTTTTGCCTGAGAATGTACGGCGAAGTTTTTCACGACAACAAGCAAAAAAGCAACAAAGCCAATGAAAGGCAATGCAATACAGTCAAGATAAAGTACATTTGCGGTTAATATCAGGCAGGAAAGTAAAGTTGTAAATGCAAGATATTTATGGAGTATAGACACGAAGGTGACCAATAGTGATTAGTTGGCTTTTGCATTATGGTTCTTGCTTTCAAACCACCATGGAGTATCGTGTTTCATCACTTTTTTGTGCACGTGCGTTCCTGCGTTTAGCCTTCCAGTGTAGGGGATGGGAAGGTAAAAATGAGTCCTTGAGGTTTTTGCTGCGATGGTTCCCAAACCGTTAAGAATATCGCCTTCGAATTTGGCGTAGTATCCGCCAATTCATGAGCGCACACGCTGCTAAAAGTGTAGGCATATTCTATCGAGGCCCAAGAGTTACGGCAGCTCACAGCTAGACTGGTCTCGACTACATGCGGCTCTAAGATAATCACTGAAACATTATCATGGCCAAACGGTACAAGATATGGACAAGAGTGGCTCATAAGTGCATATAAAATAATGAAAAAGAACGGAAAATACAGAATATTAATCATAGCTCGGGTTACCAGGTCCAACGGAGGTTCAAATTGAAAACAGTCTATTTGTGCGTAACTAAATACTAAACCATGTTGGTGGTGCCAGCCGATCTTGCTTCTGACGGGATTATCTTCCAATGTTTGACATGGCAATTTCGTTGATTTATCTTCTTTTGAAAATGTCTAAACATGTGAGAAATTATTATTTTGTATTCGGTTTTGGTTTGGTTAAGCCCATTACATTTCATTGAGCACAGTTTATTCAGAAATCGTCAGCTTCAACAGCTCATAACATACTTCCGGATACACCTTGATCTGATCACTGACCTTGACCCCCGTGGGTCCCAGTGCGCTAAGCTAAGGCCTCCGTTTACATATCATGGATATTGGAACACGAAATCGCATTTGTTTTACGACCCAAGTCCGAAGACTACAGCGGAGACCGGGCCACTGACTGCATACCGACATTGACCCGCTTGACCTGACTCGAAAGTCAACCCAAATGGGTAGAGAAACATGTTCGAATAACTCTTAAATGTCAAGGATGGAACTGCATCATGCTGTTAATCGCATCGGTCTATCTAGCTTCAGACAAAGGTTAGTGGTGTCAAATTGACCCTCTGCACTGCGAGTGTTAGGAACTTCTCCATTAGGAACTTCTGCACTTCTCTGGGAACACTGCCAGGCCTAAGTGTAAACTTGTGCATTATCACGCATCCTCCTGTTCACTTCATCCCTGCACCCTGATCCTACTCACGCGTACAAAATATGCCAACTACAGTATTACCGGATATCACCGAATCAGTTGTCACGTTCCCTAGCGGGTAAATGTCGTCTGCATGGGATTTGAAGCATTTTTCCACTGCAACTCATTTTTTCCGATAAAAATAGTCGAGAGGACAGCATTCACTCCATGCTACTAAGCCAACTCCGTCACGCCTTTGTCAACGGTTGAGCTGGTCTTTGTATGGTGCAAGTGCTCCAAGTGGTTTCAGCCATCACTTTGCACACTCGTGCCGGTACCGAGAGCCAGAAGCACGTGTTTCCGTCACCAGCCACTCCTCCCTCCGTCACCAGCCACTCTTCTCTCCCCGCCTCTCTCCGTCACCAGCCACATCTCTCTCCCCGCCTCTCTCCGTCACCAGCCACTCTTCTCTCCTCGCCTCTCTCCGTCACCAGCCACATCTCTCTCCCCGCCTCTCTCCTTCACCGGTCACTCCTCTCTCCGTCACCGGCCACTCCTCTCTCCGTCCCAGCTACTCCTCTCTTCCTGCCTCTATCCGTCCCCAGCCACTCCCCCTCTCTCTCTCTCTCTCTCTCTCTCTCTCTCTCTCTCTCTCTCTCTCTCTCTCTCTCTCTCTCTCTCCTCTCTCTCTCTCTCTCTCTCTCTCTCTCTCTCTCTCTCTCTCTCTCTCTGCCTGTCCGGAGAGCCACTGGAGGCGGCTGCAGAACCACTCTGCCGACCCTTGTCCGCTCGGGCGCCCCGATGACAAGCAGAACCGGACCGGATAACGTCGGGCCACTCGAGCGCGCTCCAGCTAATCTCGTCGTAGAAGTTTATTCTCTTCGTCGGTCGGGTGGTGCGGTGTGTCCCTTAGGCGTCTCGCTTCATGCATTGGCTGGCATCGGCCGACCACCCAGTCGCCGCGGTAGGTCGTGCTGCCACCCGCTCCGCCGCGACTGGGACTACGACAAGGAAAGCAGAAGAGACGGGCGGCGGGGCGGCAACGTCGCTCTGCTACCTCGGCTACCTCGGCTACCTCGGCTACCTCGGGTGTACGGCTTTCCCGCCCGGTGGTGTGTCACTGAGCTGTCGATCTGTTGTGACGCGTCGCCTCCCGTCCCGTCCGTCTCCTTACCTCCCCCTTCCCCACGCCTCTCCGTGGCGAATGGCCCTCCCTGCCCGGCTGTTCTGCGCCGTTTCCGTACTCACGCACTCGGTTCTCGTAAATCGCATTTCCGACAGCACGTCAACATGGCCGGCTGCGAGACTGTCTGCCCTGCGGCCGGCCCGACGAGCCGCTCACAGTCAGACGTGTCTGCGAGACCGGCTCTGCAGGACGAAGAATTCGCTCAGACGCGAGATTCATTATTTAAAAAAAAAACAGTTCCCGGCGATGACGGTAATGTTCAGAACAATTCGACTCCATCAGGTTTCATAAAGCCAATTGCAAAAAATCATTCATTCGAAAGCTCGGCAAATTCAACACACCTGATGGCTCTTTTGTTTCAAATAGCCTAGACGCGGCGAAAACGGTGAATATAGCGCTGCACTAATGGTCGAAAAGCTTGAAAATATACGACAGAAAAATTCAACCATCGACTGCTTATAATTTTCATGAATGTTGGATTGCAGGTTCAACAACATCGCATTTGTGTGGGATTTGTAGTCTAATAGTACTTTATGGCCGTATATATAACATTGGGGTAACCCCTTTTGACATTTTTATCTGTGATACTTTATTTCCCGACATCAATCGACGTGGGCAAGTGCGCTGAATTTGAGTATATCAACTTTGATACAAATTTCCAAAGATTCGAGACCACGCCACGGCCTTGAAGTTTTTCCAATTTTCACTTTTTGCCACATATTGATTTCAGCAACAGGATAGGTAAGTATGCTTGTTCTAAATATCATGGTGTATAATATTTATATTATATCATGGTGTATACTATAAAAGTGTACGGTGCCGATGTACAGCTGTCGATGATTGTGCTGGTCCTGCAGAAAGTCTGTCTTCTTGTAGCGTCGGTCCATCTTTCTTGTTTTGAAAGTCTGAAATAGGCAGCTCATCTTCAGGTTTGAGGGCGTTGTGACGCTGTTTTTTCCTCCTGATTTTCTGATATTTTCTCTCCATTGAGAGACCATTTCTTGACCACGTTTTTCTCCATTGATTGACAATTTCTCTCCATTAACTTATACATACGCTCTCGTACTCTATATTTCGATCGCATAGTGATTGATGCCTTTGCCCATAGCTCAAGGCACTCGTCAGTCGTCAGTCACCCTATCTATGATCTTCTTCACAGCCACACATTTCTCAGAAGCCTCATTCGGTCTGATCTCTTCGATCCTTAGCGTTAACATTCTCCTGGCAATGCCCTCACATATTGGTAGCTGAATATTCGGCAAATCACCCGGAATCACGCCAAGCTGTTGATGAGGTGCATATAATTTCCTCACAACAGGTTGAGATGCAGTCACGATGTTTGATTCATAAAGACAATGCATAAAGGTGACAAGATGGTGCCTCACCACGTCTAAAGCAGCAATGTATTGTGTAATGTGATTTTCTACTTATTATGTAATAACAAGAGCTTTATGATGTCTAGGCTAGCATGACCAAGTATATCTATAAAACAGCTGTGTTCATTGCATTACAATATGGTGTTGTTTCTCCCTTTACAAACACTTTATGCAATTGATGAGCACTCATATCGGTAGGTTATATACATCTACATTCGCCATGCCAATCTTTTCTAATTACATGCTATTCTTCTGAGTAGGCAACTTCTGTCTATGGATCAATTATTGAACTAAGGCTTACATGATGTCCCCAGGATGGACATGTGACGTTATTAATGATTGATTGAACTGCAGGTTACAAAATCGTCTGGTAGTGGTACTTTCATCTCCTTCTACAGCGTTTCTTAGCCAGGGGACCATTAATCTTCTGATGTTTTTCTTGATCTAGGTGACCAGGGTATCATATACATGTGCTATATATTGTGCTGTGTATCAAGCACCTTACTACGATGCCACACACAGTCCGCTGCACCTTGGTTTGCGCACAGAAAATCGTCCTAGTCCTGCGGCCTCGTGCCGATTCGCTGCGACGCCAGTGCTGCCACCTATGGACAAAATGCACAGCTACGAGCAAAACAGTGCGCGGGTTTCGTCCACATGTGACCAGACCACTGTTCAAAATGACTGAAGAACTGGAATACACACACTGTGCCCATAATATATACCTACCGTGATTTTTAGCAGGAACATACTTACATATCCTGTTGCAGAGAGCCAATATGTGCCAACAAGTGAAAATTGGAAAAACTTCCAGGCCGTGGCGTGGTCTCGAATTTTGCGAAATTTGGATCAAAAGTGATATACTCGAACTCAGCACACACGCCCACGTCGATTGATGCCCGGAAATCAAGGCGCCCAAACAAAAGCGTCAAAAGGGATCGCCCTGATATAGCATGGCTGGGCTTAGCATAACATGCTCAACGAGAAACATTGGAAGTTGGAGTTGATTGTGATAAGGCCACAACGGGATCAAAGAGTGTTCCACCGGTGAGTTTACACCGGAGTGGCTACTGATATCCCAGCGGCGCGAGTCTCTGGGAGGTGGCTACTGATACCCCGGCGAGGCGAGCTTTGCCCTGGCGGGGTGGGTACTGACACCTCTGCGAGGTCACTACTGACACCCGGCGGGGTGGCTACTGACACCTCGGCGGGGTGAGCTTTACCCTGACGGGGTGGGTACTGACACCTCGGCGGGACGAACTTTACTCCGGCGGGACGAGCTTTACCCCGTCGAGGAGAGCTTTACTCCGGCGGGGAGAGCTTTACCCTGGCGGGGTGGGTACTGACACCTCGGCGGGGCGAACTTTACCCCGTCGAGGAGAGCTTTACTCCGGCGGGGAGAGCTTTACCCTGGCGGGGTGGGTACTGACACCCCGGCGGGGCGAGCTTTACCCTGGCGAGGTGGGTACTGACACCTCTGCGAGGTCACTACTGACACCCCGGCGGGGTGGGTACTGACACCTCGGCGGGGCGAACTTTACTCCGGCGGGGCGAGCTTTACCCCGTCGGGGAGAGCTTTACTCCGGCGGGGAGAGCTTTACCCTGGCGGGGTGGGTACTGACACCTCGGCGGGGCGAACTTTACTCCGGCGGGGCGAGCTTTACTCTGGCGGGGCGAGCTTTACCCTGGCGAGGTGGGTACTGACACCTCTGCGAGGTCACTACTGACACCCCGGCGGGGTGGCTACTGACACCTTGGCGGGGCGAGCTTTGCCCTGGCGGGGTGGCTACTGACGCCCCGGCGGGGCGAGCTTTACTCCGGCGGGGCGAGCTTTACCCTGTCGGGGAGAGCTTTACTCCGGCGGGGAGAGCTTTACTCCGGCGGGGTGGGTACTGACACCTCGGCGGGGCGAGCTTTACTCCGGCGGGGAGAGCTTTACTCCGGCGGGGTGGGTACTGACACCTCGGCGGGGCGAGCTTTACTCCGGCGGGGTGGGTACTGACACCTCGTCGGGGAGAGCTTTACTCCGGCGGGGAGAGCTTTACTCCGGCGGGGTGGGTACTGACACCTCGGCGGGGCGAGCTTTACTCCGGCGGGGCGAGCTTTACTCCGGCGGGGTGGGTACTGACACCTCGGCGGGGCGAGCTTTACTCCGGTGGGTGGCTACTGTCAGTGGAACAGTCGTGTCGTCGTCCACCTAGTGTAGAGCCCATTATCTGGCACACCTGAAGCTATGCTTCAGTTCTGGTGCGAACACTGGTGACTGAGATATAAAGACCGAAGCATGACAAATGAAAGTGGAACATGAACAAATGAACGTTTAACCTATGTTCAAAAGCCTAATTTGTACACGGGATTGAATCTCGGTAACGTCAACTTACCGCACAGTTGCACATGTAGGCTATCGTATAGAATACACACGGGCACTGGTAGGTCTAGCCGACCAACGCAGCTGACTCGAGAGGAACGACATCAAAATCGACGAAGGCTGGTGTACGTCTGGCTCTCTGTCGGAATCTTCTAAATTCCCCGACTTCTGACGTTTTGGATGTCCTAGAATACCTTCACCTCATGCCGCTCGTATTCGTCAGTAGAACAAGTGAAAAGGAGCAAAATATGGCGCTTTATTGATAGATAACATCGAATTTGGACTGATTTGAGGTCGGTGAGCTGTGCAATGGGGTCATCTCCGACGTAAATATGTCCGCTATTACTGAGGAATCTCGGGAGGTGAGAACTGCCAGGCAACTCCATGCGTCACCAACCAATGACATCGCTTCACCATTCCTGATCTGACCTCTGCCATTGATGCAGCCAAGAAGTAGCTCATCAGGGTGTCACCCCACAAAACTTTGCTGATGCATTTCGTCTTCAGATATTGGTATTTTGATAATGCTGGAAGTTAGAAATTTCCTCTTAAATATACCCGTTTTCTCAGTGCGTGAGTGTGTGCCTTAAGTGCGGTATGTGAAATGACAGGCTAACAACGAGGTAACAGATGAAGAGTTTCTTATATGTGTCACCCTGTATTTTCCTCTATGTTTATATTGGCTCAATTTTTAGCTCTTTCTTGAACCACGTCAACACAGCAGTAATTGAATTTGCTATTGTTAATACAATGTAAGAAACAAATATTACAGCAAATATCATCTACGTTGTGTAAAATGATCGATTCAGTAGTGTATGGAAATAGTTGCCTGAGAATGGTGTGCCAGCTGGTGGGCTAAGTGCGATGCCCTGGTAGATATCTCGCCTCAGACGTCGAGGAAGGGGGCTCATAGTGCATTCCTGATCCAGAATACCAAGCGTACGTCATCCCGGCCTAACGTTAGTTTGCTCGAAGCGGTGTCCAGAGCCGCCCGGAGTCGCGAGCCGTAGCACGACGCATCAGCTGGCGTCGAAGGGAGCCCCTGTGAAGTGCGTCACACCCACCGGCAGTGCAGAGACGGCTGTCCTCGTCGTAGCTGTCTGGACAGTCGGGGGCGCCGTCACAGAGGTAGGCTATCGATATGCACACCTCGCCGCCCGGGCAGAGGAACGGCTCGGTGGGTCGGCATCGGCGACCTGAAACAGGCCAAACGCAGGTCAGGTCAGGTCGGAGCACTCTGGTTGACCGCAGGCTCAGCGCAAGTGACTACCTTGGGCGAGCTGAAATTCAATGCTGCAGCGGAGTGAGACCGGATAAACTACGCTGATGCAGTGGGGTGAGACTGAATAACTTACGCTGGTACAGCGGGGTGAGACCGGGTAACTTACTCTGATTGCGAGCACACCGCGGGAAGGACAGTCGAGATAAGAGTTGGCAATTGCAAGGACTGAAGAAGTCCCGGCCGGGACCGGCAGGCTTTTTGATCGGTCTTTGGGATCTACACTTCAACCGATCTGCTGTAGTTTCAGTTTGAAATATAAAAAGGGAATTCCAATATTAATGTACAAAACGTGTGATGATCAGGTAGATTATCAGGCCTATTTCAACCTTGCATCCAGCAGCTCTGTTGTATATGCATTCAACAAGTTGAAGATGCGTCCTTAATTAGTTTCACCACATCTGGAATGATAATTGTTGAAAGCAGCAGATCATCAAGGATATTGGTTAATAGTTCAAACATTTCACCGACACCCATTTACAAAGGCAAGACTCGCATATTTAATCCAAACCACTAAAAATGCTTCAGTAGATATCACCACATATCGAATGGACATGGCTGGATTGTCAATGCATTGTCAAAACTCACTGCAGATTATCATTGTAGCACATGATTTAAGATGATGTCGGAGTGTCAATGTATTTATTTATGGTCGTCTAAGCAACCTACCATCAAAATTTGTTCTCACAATGTGAGCAAAAACAAGCTTTCTCGTTGAAAGTACTTATTTTTGTATCGTAACGAAGTCAGCTTTGGACCATCTTTCGAATGCGTTTAGCAACCTAATCGCGGCTGCCCCCACGTATCGTGGGATCCGGGATCCGGGCTCCGAGCGGATCCCAGTCGGTCGGCCGGCCTCTGCCGCCGTCGACGTCGGCATGTCGCCCCCTCGATTTTCGGCTGTGACCGGATGTTATGACAAGTCAGTTTCCGTCCTCACAGACGGCGGCCGACCACATGCAGCCTGTACCATGTGACCACAGTACAAGTGGGACCTATCTGGGATTGATTGCGACGACCCAGCCTGTACCATGTGACCACAGTACACGTGGGACCTATCTGGGATTGATTGCGACGACCCAGCATGTACCATGTGACCACAGTACATGTGGGACCTATCTGAGATTGATTGCGACGACCCAGCCTGTACCATGTGACCACAGTACACGTGGGACCTATCTGGGATTGATTGCGACGACCGGACCTCTCCCTTTGCGGTGTGTTGCAATAGGTGATGCCGGCCAGTGACAGGCCAGAGTGTTGGCCAGGTGGACATCCTCCCCAAGAGCGACTGGTCCCCCTCTCGCGCGCGTGGCTCGCCCAGACGGAGTTTAGCGGTTGACGCGATAAGATGTAGCCCTGGAGTAAGGAGTACATCTTGTGGACGTTGGGACGGTCGTCGGTTACGGGTGCCTGGACATTTTGAGGCACCAGCATAGAAATTAACGCGCTGGTGTTTGTTTACTCTGCTTTTGAAACTGTTGCGCAAGTTGTCGCCTTATTGCTAATTATCTGCCCGGTCAAGGGCATTAACGTCTGTTGGATTTGAGAACCGTTACCGTACAAGCGAGGCAAACCCTAGACTATCACGGCCAGGCGAAACGAACTTGCCTACAGTATTGGTAGGCTTCAATAGTTAATAGTGCAATTCTGAAACAGAAGCCATCCTAAAACGCATGATTTAGTGCTTACCTTCCTATTAGAAAACAGTGAACTTGAGATCATGCGCTAGGCGTCATGAGCGGACATAATACCGGTGGCGCCGCTCTGGTGGTGGGTTTGTGAAGGAATACCACCAGAGCGGGCTTGCTCTATATTCTGGTTTCTAAAGGAGGTGCAAGTGATTTCCAATGGTCAAATTTGAACAACATTGAAACAAGCTCTCGTATGATTTGTAGTTTGTTTTATTGGCAAATCATTTAACCCTGTCACTTTGCCCTTAAAGTGAAATGGGAACAATTGGCCACTCAACATCTTGTGATAAAAACGTGTCATACATTTTCTGTGTGATGTGCTGACAATTTCCAATGTTCTTAACGAAACAAAAAGCGAACGTGCTACATTTTTATATCTTCTTGAATAACTTCCATAATGTTTAAGCCTGTCACTTTTGCACTAAATTCCAGAATTTGTGCCCATAATTATCACATTGTATTCTTTTCAATTGTATACCAGATGTTCTACATTACCGAATTAATTTTCAATAGTCGCAAATAAACCGGCATACAATCAGCTGCCTTCTGATGCCATACTCGACTACTTTTATGGATATCCAACCGTGTCATTTTTTACCTTTTGACATGAAGCTTTCCGGCATTATGAGGTTCTGGCATGGCTCGATGCACGTCAAACGCCGACGGTTGCTGCCCAGAGAATCCGTAGGGTCGCCGAGCGGTAGCACGACAAAAAGTAAAGTTCCACCATTCAAAAATACCAAGCAACACGGCTCTGCCACGCCAAAATGGTGTATGAGAAATTCACGGTTGTATATGCATTCTTTCCATTCAACGCCCATAAGCGTAATGTTCTTAGACAATATGGAAAAAACCTGTCGACCTCAACTCCTATGGTGGCGGAACTCATGCCAGGCACATGGCCTATCGTTCCAAATATGAAAATCTTCCTGCAAATTTGGCGTTGGGGCCCATTAACATTCAGGGCATGATTCCACACCCCGCCATATTAGGAATGGCGGGTGGTCGGGGACGGGCCGGGGGCCGCCGGCGTCGCCGCCGGTGGCTGGCCGTCCATGGTGGAAAATAGTTCCAGAAGGCAATACGCAAAGTAACAATATGCGCAATATATAACTGTAAGTGGCAATTAAATTGACGTCTGAAGGCAGGCTAACTTTCAAAATTTACTTCGCATCATATTTTATGGAGACAGAGTCTCATAAATTGTAACTATATTCTTCGCGCACATACTAGTGAGCATCCGGGCGCGCTTGTCGAGGGTGCATGTTGCAGAGTTCTTGAATGGCATCAGGAGCCTGCCTGTTTTCTAACTGTACTGGAAACCTCCCCGATGTCTGCATTAACATTGCGTCTGGCGCCTAACGTGAACAAGGCTTAATCCAGTCATGCTTGCATAATTTACATTATGTTGCGCACCACATCCAACATGTGAATCGCACCAGCATTATGTTCAGAAGTGAAAACTACGATATTCGTCATTCTTGAAGCCTCCTATATGAGCGAGGGCGGTGCCGAGTGGTAGAAATATACGAGTAACATATGAATTAGTAGTTCGCTTTGGCTACATACACATACATACATACATACATACATACATACATACATACATACATACATACATACATACACATACACACACACACACACACACACACACACACACACGTTGTTTATGGCGTTGACTGGGCAAAATTCACTAAAAATCGGTTCCCCTGCCGCCGCCCAATTTTTGAGCCGCTTCTATGCCCATGGATCGATGCATTATGATGAGAGGATGAGTGGTGTGAGGGAAAGATACGTGCTGCTTATTATAAGATACGTGCTGCATGTATGGTGCTGCTTTAGGATGGCTGCTGAGATCAGCTGAGGCGATAATGCATGGTTCAGTGTGCATGGTGTGTTTGTAATTTGTCCATCACGGCAAGTCGTCGTCTGCTTTGCTATTGGCCATGTTTTTTAATGTTGCCTAATGGATACAGTGTTGCCGATAGTGACGTCATACACCAATAGGAGACAATGATGGCTATAGTGTTGCTGACAGTCACGTCATACAATAAGAGGAGACAGAAATGGCTGTAGTGCTGCCGACAGTGACGTCATGTACCATGAGGAGACAATAATTGCTACAATGCTGCCGACCGTGAAGCCATACACCAAGAGGAGACAATAATGGCTACAGTGCTGCCGACAGTGACGTCATACACCAAGAGGAGACAATAATAGCTATAGTTCTGCCGACAGTGAAGTAGTACACCAAGAAGAGACAATACTGTCTACAGTGTTGCCGACCGTGACGCCATACACAAAGAGGAGACAATAATAGCTATAGTTATACCGACAGTGAAGTAGTACACCAAGAAGAGACAATACTGGCTACAGTGTTGCCGACCGTGACGCCATACACCAAGCGGAGACAATAATTGCCACAGTGCTGCCGACAGTGACGTCAAACACAAAAAGGAGACAATAACGATCTGCAGGGATGGTGTAGAAAAGGAAGGTGGCAAAATTGGCAGGTAGCAGGCTCAGATCCATGCAGAAACAATGGATCCAAATTGCAATTGTCCATATCCATCCGTGGCCATTACTGATTCAGTGTGCTGAGAATGGCATTGTCACTCATTGTTTCGCACTAATGAATGGCACCCGTTCATATTAAATCCAATATTTAATGCATCACGCATTAGTGTAATTGTATTTTCGTGGTGCGACATCCTATGTCCATGGAATGCATAACCAGCTTGCATAAGGGTGCAGAAGTACCATAAGTGTCGTCTGTGAGCCGACTCCTGAAGTACCTTTAAATAAGTGCAAGTAGTAAGTACTAGTAGTCCCAGTAAGTGCAATATGTGAGCAGACTGTGAAGAGCACGGATGAGCCATCGGTTTCGGCCACCGATGAGCCATTTGAAGCCAACCATTAATAATTGTGTCGAGCGCACTGTGAGACCTATTGACTGTTCAACCTGCCACCAGATGGCAGGACAAACATTTAAAGATGGCGGCTACATTCGAGATGAACAATACGCGTACCGTTGCGTATTGCGTGATACTGTCTGAGCTTGATTTAGAGGAACACAGATGGATCCTACTGTACCAAAAGTATCAATTGTGCAAATTTCAGAGTATATCGGCGATAATAAGCGTTGTGCCATTGAGGGGGAAGCCGTACTAGATGCAGGACACATTATTTCTTGTGGTACGATTGGGAAAGAACCGGGCAAGGTTACGGTGCAGGCACTCTGCATAAAATCCAGCCACCTACGCGAGAAGCCCCATGAGCTACATGCTGTGGTGGAGTGTGGGAGATTCAATTACAAATTATGTACAAATTACAAATTATATTAATTAAGTATACAAATTATGATGGTGGATACCAGTGTTGTGTGACCACTAGCAGGTCAATCAAAATATTACTGTTGCATAGCATTGTTTTTTTTTTGGTTGGTGTTGTGCTAGCAATACCAAAAGTGCATGAGCTTCCAGCCCCATCAACATGGGTTAGGCTATGGATGTACTTTTCAAGTTCATCACAGGTGTTCTCCTGTAGAGCAGCTCCAGCATTGGGTTGGCTGATCAAAACCTACCTTCCAGACAGACTGCAAATCATGGCAGACAGTTTCTGATAATGTACTAGACTGAGTTGGGTGCCCAACCCAGTTATATTGAATTTTGTCTTCAACTACACAATACAAATTTGAATGATTTTCCACTCCCTTGTTCTTGTGCTGCATATTTTGTATAGATACTTCCTAATCACAACACTGTTATCATTAAAAAACATGCAGCCAAGTTTCATGTGCATTCACTGGTAGTGCATTGTGAAAATTATATTGATGTTTACCCTGTGTTTTGAACTGAATTTCATCCTTATGTGGATCTACACTGCTAAGTTTCCACTGGGAACTTAGGCAGAAAAGTATGAGAATCTGGATGATATATCAGTGATGCAGCATTCAGGGACTTGTGCAAATTTCAGTGTAATGAAGCATCAGTCAGTAGTGTGCAAATATACTGGTGCTGGTGCACATCATCAAGGCGTCTGTCATGCTTTTCATTCGGGCAGACACCCAAGCTTCAGAGACATTTTAGAACACTGACATAAAGAGGCCTTGACAAGGCATATCAGCACCAATGCATATTTGTAAGCTGATGCAGACAATTCATTAGGAGGCAGACATACCAATTGTATTATGGCAGGGGGCACTTTTTGAGGAGAGGTTTCATGTATCCAGAGGGAGCATCTTTTCTACCTTTCAGGGATTCTCTCAGCAGATAAACACTTTGAGTGGGGATGGGTGCACTCAAGCATCCTGAGGGGCAGCCCTTTTCACTCAAAGAGAGACCGCATGTCTGGTGTGGCTGTGGCACACATGGCCCAAGGATCCACCACTATAATGCATATTTGTGCACTGATGAGTACCAAGGAGCACCAATGCTCATTAATGGCTGATGCCTTGGTGTGCACCAATTTTCCGTTCTGGTCATCCTTCACATCCAGAAGTTACTTCCTCGTTTCTTTCTGCTAAATTCACTTGCATGCCTTTCCAATCTGACATGTTGTTGAAAAACAAGTGTACAGCAGTAATTGTTGTTCAGCACGTTTGTGAGTAAAACAATATATAAAGCATATGTAGGGTCTACAATTATTTGAAATTTCGGTAAACCACATCCGTTATCTGATGGTCTTCTTCTGGATATAAAGATCAGCATGTGATTCCCCAAAGAAATGGAAAAAGTTTCTAGGGAACCTTCAACAAATCCAGTCCATATATTTGTTCTCCAATTTGTGCTCAGGGGCTTCTTCTATATAAATACCAAATACATTTTAACACATCCCTTATGTGCACATGATTTACATACCAACAATGCCTCAAGGGTTTTTAATTTTATCTTCTGCATTACATGCTAAATTGTACATGTAGATAGGCAATTTATCATTCTGTGTATGAAGGCAATATGGTTGAATTACATGCTGGGAACACCAATAATTATATGAAGCTTCACCCATACATACATACCAGAAAGGATATAATCATTATTCTTGAAGTGCTTGCTGCATACCTTCATGTGCCTTGATGCTTTCTTGCCCATTTTTAGAATGTTGTGCCACTTTTCGAGAGTAATTTATATCTCGGGAAGCGATGGAAGATGACTTCAGGTTCCCTCCTGTGTAATGATTTGCATTGTGGAACACAACAATACGTATTGGACTTGCTAACCTTATCCACTTGATCCATTATGTTCACAACTTTGCAAGAACCCTCACACTCTCAAACTTCAAGGACCTGAAATAGTATGCGTAACCTCAGTGCTAGCCATTTCCATGTATGCCACTCCGACTTGTTTGCATTCTTGTTTCTAAATTGTTTCTGGTAGCGCGCCAGATTTGTCACGCTTTTATCTGCCCAACAGTAGTTCAACGTGTCTGCCAACAGGTGGCAACCCTTCCGCCTTGAACGGTCATATATGGCCAGCTGTGATCAGCACTACTGGCGACGCACTAGCGGATCCAGGACAGGGACAGCATGACCATGGCTCTCCTACCTTTGCCGTGAAAATTGTGGGTCAGGCGTTCATTACCCAGCTATTTTTTGGGGGCGGGATGCCACTGAATACAACCGATATGTATTTTGCTCTCCAAAGTGAAAGCAAATATTTGATAACTAGGGGAGCGCGGGGCACTCTCAATCGTCCACTATCCGCTCAACAGCATTTTGTCCCAGTAAACAAGCCATGATCTGGCAGCTTGTCGAGGTTGGCCAAACACCGACCGGCTGTTCATCCGTTTGTTCCCCTTGACAGTGGGCTGGATCAGTGGGCTGGATTCACCAGTCGGTTCACGCGTGACGTGTTGACCTCTGCCCTCTGCTGGTGGGCGCGGCCTTCGCCGCCAGTCCGTGTTGCAGGCCACGTGACCACCGGTGGACGGCCACGCGTGACGTGTTGACCTCTGCCCTCTGCTGGTGGGCGCGGCCGTCGTCGCCAGTCCGTGTTGCAGGCCACGTGGCCACCGGTGGACGGCCACGCGTGACGTGTTGACCTCTGCCCTCTGCTGGTGGGCGCGGCCGTCGCCGCCAGTCCGTGTTGCCGGCCACGTGACCACCGGTGGACGGCCGGTGATGTGGAGCGGCCACCACTGCCGCCGCCCCATCGTTGCCGTCGGCCAGGTGAAATCAATAGGCGCCTGCACCGCTGGGGAGGGGCCAGGTGCGGCCGCTCTCCCACTCCCGCGCACTTCGCTGGCCGACATTGCTGGGCAACAAAGTGCGTGGGCTGGTGCTGGTGGGGATAGATGTGCGGCCCTTCTTCCGCTCCCGGTTGGCTCGGCGGTCGGCTTTGTTTGCGCCGGTGGTGGTGGGGATGGCAGTGGGAGGTTCCTCCTCCCACTTCAGTTGGCTCGGCGGTCGGCCTTGTTTGCGCCGGTGGTGGTGGGGAGGGCACAAGTGTTCCTCCTCCCACTCCCGGTTGGCTCGGCGGTCGGCTTTGTTGACGCTGGTCGGCGAGTTTGTGACCGCGTCCAAACACGGAACCAACATCTCACAGGCGAAAATGCACTCAGTCGGCTACAAATGGGGAAAATGGAGACATAAGTGGTAAAGTGGTTAAAAAAATGCATCTGGGAAGGGTACGTGTTGCGAGTTTTCGGCCGCGCTGGTGGCACGAGCGTGAAGAAAGCGATCCCTGGATCATTACCCCTTCCCCCTACACTTCCCCTGGGCTGCCTGTGGCATATCAGCCTTTAAGGTTATCGACTGCCCGTGTGACTCCGTGTCAAGAGAAAAGCCGCTCGTGATCCCCTCTGAAGAAGCGTGCACCTTCCCTCTCCGTTGGATGCGGGATGATAATCGAATAGCCGAATAATTCAGAGTACATTTCCACCGATTTTTTTCAGGGATACGTGAATGTCTATGCAGGGGAAGGAGGCAATGGCATGGAACCAGCAAACTCCTAACCATTATCGTAAAGCATCCCTTAACACAGATCTGACTTCGAAGAAAATATTTCGAACTACGAGATATTCCGGGCCGCATTAGGCGCTCAAGCCCATTTGGTGCACCTAATTTGGGCATAAGTAAATTGGAAATGAATGGGCTCTTCCTGAATTGCGTCTCTGTCTCTTCCTCTCTCCATCTTAATATAATCATTTGCCAGAGTTGGTAGGCACGCAGCACTATGACAGACATAGTCAAGATGCTTCCGCAGTCCCAGATAGGGTGTAGGATCCTATTCAGTTGGGAGAGCTCCAGCCCCCTCTCCCACTTGAAGCTCAGCCCCCCCCAACTTGGCAGCCAGCCCTCCCCTCCCCAACTTTGGAAGTCAAACCCATGAAAATTCAAGCAATGCTGAAAACGGAAACGGAGAAGTACGGAGAAGTAATGCTGAAAGTGACCTGACAGGTCCAATAACCTCACCCCAATCTACACACGAAGCTTGGTCACTTTTTTTTTTTTTTTTTTTTTTTTTTTAATTTAATAAATTCCTTTATTAATGATATTACACATTGACAGTCTTTCAGTTGCGACACAGTAGCACACAGCACACAGTACATAACATCACGGTAGTAGTACACGCAAGTTATTTATCTTCCCATACGTTCACATTTGCGTAGTCGCCACTACTCATCTCTCAATCAGTCCAGGTTCCATCATATCTCTATTATTCTCGCATCTATTACAAGATCATTCATCTCAAATGTACCAGCAGATCTAGGCCCTACTAAATCCAGCCCAGATGAAACCGACTCATCCTAGCGCTTTTCCAATTGATATTGACAGCTGGTACCCAGGATCGCCAGGAGTGATCCTGTGAAACCCCCGCATCACAATAACCGCATCAGACTGCCCCATGTGCGGTGGAACTGTTCCAGCATTCTCGCCTTCGTTGCAATGCATTCATCAACTTTATATTGGTTGAAAAGCCTTGATTTAAACTCTACAAACGTCATGTCTCCGATTCCATTCAGCTTCTTATTCAAAACATATTGCTTTGCAAGAAGTACGACATAGTTGACAAACTCAGGAGCATCGAAACATCCAAACAGTAAGTGCTCCGGGCAATATCTCAGTCGGTTTCTGCTCAATCTACCCAGCCTGGCTTATCAACTGCCGCCAAAATGGCCCTACTGACCGACATCTCAGAAAAAAGTGACCTATGCTATCTTGTTCGGGACATAACTTACATTGCGGTGAATTGACTATTTTTTATCATACAAAAACCTTTGTGTAGGTATGTATCTGTTCAATATTCGGTAATGCAGCGTCTGAGCTTGGTCACCTGATTATTTATTCCTATGACACTAGAAGACCATTCGTCGCTGGCTCCTCAGGATGGTTGTATGTTTTGTTTGTTTTTTTTTAATTTGGTTTGTTTTCATCGTTCGTTTTCTTTCTTTTTTGTTCGTTTCCGTATGATTAAGAACAACTAAAACAGCATGGGATGAAACACAAACAGCACTTCACACCACCCACTTAAAATATGAACACTGTGATGCCATCAACCAACGCACACTACACCACGAACAAATCATGACACGGTCACGCACAGGACATACAAAAATAGCTCACCCTTACCTCATAGAAAAGCAACCACGACCCCACTGCGCTACTTTCAACCGAACACTCATAGTGCACCACATTCTCACGTACTGTCACAACTATATCCAACAACAGCAACCATGTACCACACATTACAACACAAACCGCCTCAACTTCAATATCAAGAAACACTCTTCGACAACCAAAATCAAGAAACACTCCTCGACCACCAACATCCAGCACTCCACGAGTACATCTTCCAAAGTCTTTTCTCCACTGGACTGTACACTGAAAATGACACAAACTAAAAGGGAACCAACTTTGGAAACCGAAGTTTACCCAGAGTGAGTCCGAATAATTAAGCATTTTGATCTTTGATATCCACCTGGGTAGAAATGTGCTTCCGCAGCTACATAAAACGGAACCGTTTAATACAAGACAGAAATACAAATATTGATACAAACTGTTCTTAATCATACGGAAACGAACAAAAAGAAAGAAAACGGACGATGAAAACAAACCAAATAAAAAACAAAACAAACAAAACATACAACCATCCTGAGGAGCCAGCGACGAATGGTCTTCTAGTGTCATAGGAATAAATAATAAGGTGACCAAGCTTCGTGTGTAGATTATGGTGAGGATATTGGACCTATCAGGTGACTCAGCATTACTTCTCCGTACTTCTCCGTTTCCGTTTTCAGCATTGCTTGACGTGAGTAGAGGGTTTGTTGTATGTGAAGGAAATAGTTATAATGTGATGCAAATTGTGATGCCAAGTTGCATAATTGTTATCTTGGTTTGTGTGTCTGCGTGTTCATTGCCAGTGATGTTTGTATTACTTGTTATCCAAAGTAGTAGAGGTAGTTGATGCGCTGGGAGGTGGTGGTGAATGTTGAGAATTTGTGAGATGATTTGGTGCTTCCGTTGTGTGAATGGTGTGATGTTTTGCAATGATCATGAGTCCGAGGCTAATAGAGTGTTGTATGTTTGAGTTTTTGATTGCTTTGCATGCTGTGTGAATTGCGCATAGCTCTGCTTTGTAGATGGATGCAGGATCTGGCAGACGGTCGCAGAGTAAATCTCTTGGCGGTGAGTTTTGTTAGCCGATTACTACTGTCGCACCTGTCCGCCTTGGTGTGTGTTGTATGAATGCATCTGTGTATATGATATCGTCATTTTGGTGTTGTGTTGTGTATTCTAAGAGTAGCTGTTTGATTTATCTGTGGGTGTGTGTTTGGGTAATGTAATGTGTGCAACAATGTATATATGTACGTTGTTGTGCATATGTATTGATAATGTTGGTGATGTTTTCTTTACTCCTGTTGACATTCTAAGACGTTGTGTTTCGAACCTCTTGGTGACGTGTGAGTTCACCTCCCACGTGAAGTCATAGTACATGGCATCAAATATACCATATATTTTCATCCATTCGTGGCGCTCCACACAGGAAAATAGTCACCGGACCACCAGACAAATGCGCCGCTACATTAAAATGCCTTCATCTGCCCTTACTTCTGCCACGTATTCCTTCGATATAATTTATATTTGTATTTGACAAGCGTCCCTCATGGCCCTACAGCTTTGTCCTCTTTCGTCATAATTTTGAGATAAATGCCTCCTTTTCGTGGCTGATAATTAGTCAGCCGTTTTCTTGATCTGAAACAGTGAATTGCTTGGAGGCTGATCGGATATGAGTGAAGAATGACTGATCAGATAAAGTTGTGTCGAGTATGCAGACGGTATGCTCTTTTTGCGTTATGGTTAGATAGTTATTTTCACCTTTTGTGCAACAAGAGTACGTTCACAACGACATGAATTCGGGATTTGATAAGCACATTGGGAGGTGGAGGGGGGGGCTCAAGGTCCCTCCATCGATAACCATTTATATCCAGGGGCAATGTTGGCCAAACTAATACATTTTTCGGTTGCCGCATATTTCCCAACAGGTCTCCTATATCGCCAAATAAAAGGTTCTCAATTGGTCTACAAAAGCGGCTCCACCTTCAAGCGGCCTGGCTTTATCAGGATCGTCCGGCCCAGGAGGGCGCTTACGTTGTAAAGAATGGCGCCCAAAGGGGTACCTGCATTAGTACTGTCAAGAGATGTGCTAGAGTGCCGTACTAGAAGAGGGCCTAATCTTGCACTAGGGGTGGCGACTGTCCGAAACGGCACCTTTGTTTTCAACAGAAGCATCACCTGGCGAAACAACTGCGAAGAGAGCACGGGCTGACCCAGGAGGCTGACTGCATTCTCAAAGCATCAAACTACCCAGGAGAACGCCTGTCTTGTCGGGTGAGGAGCTCATGTAGCCAATGATGACCCTGGTATTACCAAGAGCGGTGTCCGAATCGCCAAGGAAGGCACATTCCTTCTCAAGCCACACATATGTCCGGAAGCGCACCTGAGTTACCGGCAAGATAGGCGCCTGACCCGTCCATCTTTCTTAGTATTTTGCAGACGTTACCTGAGTCGATAAACTCGACTCGAGTCGAGTCGAGTGGCCCGAGTGGATAACCAGCGGGTTCGACTGGCTTTTCCGTCTGGAATTGCTCTGTGGACAACACCATCCTGAAGGTGGCGATATGTTCTTCACGGGCGATGGTTAATCGGCTCGGGATTTCGACATTTTGCTACCTTCGGTGGCTCGGGGGGTGGGCGTGTTGCTATAACCCCGACCCAGGTTTCGGCGAATAGCACATAAACGGAGACCTCGTCGTCAGGTCGAGTCAGGTCACCGACCTGTGGCATTTTTTTCGGGAATGTAAAGGCGAATTTCGGCAGGTTTCGTTGTTTCTTCCTCATATTTGGACCGAAATAGATTGGAGACTATGCATGATACCCTCATGGATTGGAGACTATGCATGATACCCTCATGGATTGGAGACTATGCATGATACCCTCATGGATTGGAGACTATGCATGATACCCTCATGGATTGGAGACTATGCATGATACCCTCATGGATTGGAAACTATGCATGATACCCTCATGGATTGGAGACTATGCATGATACCCTCATGGATTGGAGACTATGCATGATACCCTCATGGATTGGAGACTATGCATGATACCCTCATGGATTGGAGACTATGCATGATACCCTCATGGATTGGAGACTATGCATGATACCCTCATGGATTGGAGACTATGCATGATACCCTCATGGATTGGAGACTATGCATGATACCCTCATGGATTGGAGACTATGCATGATACCCTCATGGATTGGAGACTATGCATGATACCCTCATGGATTGGAGACTATGCATGGTACCCTCATGGATTGGAGACTATGCATGATACCCTCATGGATTGGAGACTATGCATGATACCCTCATGGATTGGAGACTATGCATGATACCCTCATGGATTGGAGACTATGCATGATACCCTCATGGATTGGAGACTATGCATGATACCCTCATGGATTGGAGACTATCCATGATACCCTCATGGATTGGAGACTATGCATGATACCCTCATGGATTGGAGACTATGCATGATACCCTCATGGATTGGAGACTATGCATGATACCCTCATGGATTGGAGACTATGCATGATACCCTCATGGATTGGAGACTATGCATGATACCCTCATGGATTGGAGACTATGCATGATACCCTCATGGATTGGAGACTATGCATGATACCCTCATGGATTGGAGACTATGCATGATACCCTCATGGATTGGAGACTATGCATGATACCCTCATGGATTGGAGACTATGCATGATACCCTCATGGATTGGAGACTATGCATGATACCCTCATGGATTGGAGACTATGCATGATACCCTCATGGATTGGAGACTATGCATGATACCCTCATGGATTGGAGACTATGCATGATACCCTCATGGATTGGAGACTATGCATGATACCCTCATGGATTGGAGACTATGCATGATACCCTCATGGATTGGAGACTATGCATGATACCCTCATGGATTACATGACATTCTTTTTCCATCCAATTTAAATTCCATTGACGGGTCGCATGATCCTATGGCATTCACGAGTGCCTGTTCAAGTTAAGTCAAATCACTCAGGATTAATATGGGGTATTGGTTTTTGACTTCCAAGCGCATAAATGCGGTCCTCAGAGGGTAGCAATGGGCGCTGAAATAATTGAATTAAGCACCGAGCATTGTCATATTGAACGGTTTGAGCGACCTTTAGTTAATTGACTTGTGTTGACCTACGGTCAACACAGGCACATGGGGTCAAGGTGGGTCAAAGATGGCATTATGGTTGTTATGGGTGCTTATTTCGAATTCAGTGTTAATGTTTATCCCACAAGCCACAACATGTTCGTGAGTCCCACAAAACCAAATATCCATACTGACCCTGCATGACTTGACCCCACCTGCACAAGAGTGCGTAAACGCTATTGGATCACGCGACCACTGCTGGACTTCGAATTGAATGTGGGATACGGTGATGGGTATTTCATAAAGGTATAATGCGTAGTGCGCCACCTGCTTAAGTCCGGACATGAAAAAGTACGAAATCTACGGAATTCCGCCGGGACATGTTCAGGAAGAATCGCCTCAGGTCAGTCTGACTTGACCTGACGTGGCCCGACGACAAGCTGTGTACCAAATGTTCTGGAATTAATGTCAGCAGGTCTGTGCAGAACTCTGCACAGACCTGGTGACATACATCTTATTGTTGTATTTATTCATGTATTGTATTTTATTCAGTCAGTTCTGCAGGACGAATATCGCGAACTCACACGCCTACCTACACGCGGGCCGAAATGCACTGTGTAGTGTTTAAAAAAGCACTATAACTGGAACTCTTTATCAGCTAAAAACACAAATGGTATATCGAAGGACGAATAATCAATGCCCCATTAGCTACCAAAACCTTCAGCGCGTTCGTTCAAACCATTTTCCATTGATAATGCGAAAGGCACCTGGGTGGGTGGGGGGATTGCAACAACCTTCACCCCCCCCGTCATTCCTGCGCGGGCTATTACCAAGATTAATGCAAACAAAATAAAAACGTATTACATCATCCATAGAATCACAATTTGGATAAATATATCACCCACATCTCAGTGGGATGCCTGGAAGCCTCTCCGATGAGATGATTTATACATGCCCTCATTATTAGCTGTCATGCGCGTCACTAGCACTTAGTCCATGCTCTAAAACGTTAACTCGTCTCCCTGAAACGAGGATGACGGTGGGTTTGGTTATTTACATCCTGTCCACTAGCATAAAGTAATGTTGCTTCTTCCAGCCCTTCCATTAATCATTGATACAAACAAGTTACTTATCAGCAGGAGCGCGCCATTATTTTTTAAGGGAGGCCGACCCAGATAACGTGGATAAACTGAGACCGCTGTAGGCGTGCAAAAATGTGTGGCTGTGCGTCGTAAAATCTCAAAATTTCTTGCTTCATCTAGTGTTTTTTGGTTGCTACGGGGATGACCATTCTTGGCTGCGTCTCTGTCTGTCAGAAGCTACAAACAGATTGCCTAACTTCCGAAAGAACAGCGCCCCACCCCCCTTCCGCGAGACGCTCCTCCGCGCCTGGTAAGCTCAGTGGTTTGAGTTGTTTGTGTATGTCGTGTAGTGCGTTTTGTAGTGGTCCTAATGCGTGGTCTGGAATACGTTCCAATGTTCATAGTGTCATGTCGTTTGCGTGTATTGCTGTTTTAATCGAAGGGAAGTGTGAGGAGAATGCAGAGTGAAGTCCTAGAATTAAGAAGAGGGGCTAAGAACCGATCCTTGCATTAGTCCTGTGGGTAGATGTATTAATTTAAGAGGTGTAAGCGTCTATTTTAGCTTGAAGGTGTGATTTAGAAAATAGAAGTTGAGGTATTTCGCTAGTATATCTTGGGTGTTCATGTTGTGTTGTAGTAGTGCAGAGATGCTGATTGTGATTGTGTCAGATGCCAGTTATCTAGGAAGGCGGTGGCTGTGCATTTGCGCCCGGCCGCTGTCTCCTGGATGATTGTGGTGAGTAGTGCTTTGTTGTCCATCCAGTTGCGTCCAGGTAGGGAATCGGATTGGATAGGGGAGATAAATTGTTAGTTTTGGATAAGGTATAGGAGACGTTTATTGACCATGCATCCGAAAAGTTTGTGGATTCAGCTGGTTAAGGTAATGGGGCAGAGCTAATCAGGAAGCTCCTTGTTCTGATCTGGCCACTAACAATCACTTGGTCCGCCGCCGGATCGAAGCCGAGCTGACAACTCCAGCACCGTAATTTGTGGAGCGACAGAGCGCTGAATTACGGCACGGCTGGCGCCTGCCCGACGCCGGGAAATCTACATAAATGCACTCTATGAATTATTCGAGCCGCTTTTGCCACCGACCATCGACAATGAGGATGTCTTCCGGACAGGATCATCATTGTCTTCCGGACAGGATCATCAGTTAAGCAAGATGAAGCGCAGCTTCTCGACAGACGGGGGAACAGCGTCCCGGCGAGCCGAAATCACTTCAATACTAGCAGCGGAAGCAGATGCGGTAACTCTGACGACTCTCAATCACAGGGAGTAGGTACATAGTTGAACATAGTTGAATGATGACCTGAATTTGCAATTCAATTGGGTGGGGAAACTATTACTGTAGATTGAGATGCATAGCTATTTCACGACGTTTCGATTGTATGTATAACTTCATCGGGTGTTTTCCCGATTGGAACAATGCATGCGAAATGTCGGGAATACCTTAGGATGAGATTTCGATCCAAAGTAATAACTTTCTAATACAACGAAGAATGGCTTTTAGATCAGTTGGAATTTCTCGCATATGATTCCACTATTCTCGCATGAATTGACACATTGGCATGGCTGAGTTCAGTTTTCACTTCATGTATTATTGCCTGCGCAAGTGGGAGAGTCCCTTCCATTTATTTGATGTGATGTTGCGTGGACTCACAAAGGAAGGCGTCTCCAAAAGCGGGGTGGGGGTGGGGCCGGCTCATTACAAATGGACAATTCTCCAGAATTCGATATGTTAGCTGAAGCCATGGAAAAGGAGCACTAAACAGCATATTAGAGAAGACCATTGACGTTTTTTTTTGTTCTTATAGAGGCGCAGCCGGCCCTTCCCTAACAGCGGCGGTTTTATCATCTTCGAATTTCCCTATTGCATGTGAAGCATATTGTTGAATTCCCCTGTCACACGATGCAACATGCAGCACGCTTTATATCTTCCGATACTTTCGACTTCCCATGTCGTAGGTACTACCTACAAGTAGGATGCATAAAAGTAATTTGAGTAATGTAGTCATAATTCACTATTGTAGTTGTAATCAATTGAACATCATGACCGAAGAGTGGCTATATCGACGTCACTGCGCCTGCTGTAGCTACGCTGAAGGTCGACTATCCATAACTTTCGCGACTGGCGGTAAATAGTCGGGCTGTTTCCGCAAAAGCAAAATTACAGCACCTGCCACCTTCGACGGCCTTCGGGCATTCATCACAGTGGCAGGCAGGATCTGTTTGGTCCAATGCCAACTCAATGCCCGCCGATCGATGTCCGTCCGTGCAACCTGTTGATATTGTAACCAAGTTCATTTCGGACCTCTTTTTAATGCGTTTGGCTCCTGTGTGTCCGGACACGTCAAGTCTAGGCATGGACGCTCTGAGCGGAAGCCGTCGCCGGGGTGCCAGCGCCGACATCGGCCTTTTTCGTGTCGGGCCGTTGGCTGTCGCGAGGTGTGCTATGAGTTAGCATTCGATCTCGCCGAGCGCCCGGCCGGCCGGTCGAGGCTGTGTCATTGCGCCGTGACACAGTCGGGTGGCATCATCGGGGCACCCGTGTCGCCGTTGTGCTATGCGGCACATGTAGGACAGGGGCTGGTCGGAGTGCGACGACCGGACCCCTCCCTTCGTGGTGGGGTGCAATAGGTGCTGTCAGCCAATGCAGGCCGAGGGCGCCGCCCCTCCCCCATGTGCGACCTGTACCCCTCTCGCGCGCGCGACTGGCCTTGGTCAGGCACTCGTCACGGAGGAGTCGAGGGGGTCGGACGTGGACGAGAGACATGCAGGCGCTGAACGGTTGACTGTCGCTGGTGCTTGTAGAGGCTATTGAGGAACGAATTTGGAACGATTGGTGTCACTGATGAACTGTTGAAACTGTGGCACAAAGTTCACCCTATTGGTTAACTAATTATCAGCCCGGTCAATAGAAGAGCATTAACGGCTGGTAGCTTTGAATAACTACTCTTGAATTTGAGAACTTGGTGGTTTTGGAGAACCTGTTGAAGTTTGGAACCAGTAATTGTACAAAAGAGGCGAACCCTAGGACTATCACCGCCATTCGAATTCAGCGTGCCAACAATGCTCCAACAGCAAGTATACTTCATTGTATCATTCAGGAGGCGAAACAGCCATGCAACCACCAGTCACTTTCATAATTGGTGTTCAATGTTACAGGAAGGCGGGGTGTATTGATCAGGTAATAAGGTGAGCTCTTTATGCTGCAATGAGCAACGCATGCAGGGGCATTCAAGTGCACAGCACTGCAGTGGTCCTCGATTGCTACCAAGGCATGGAAACTGCTGGCTGACATCGGTGGGTCGCAGAGAACATTGGTCACGTCCAATGAACGGCGTTGAAGTTGGCTTTGTTCGCTGCGAAATATTTACTCACTTCTGTCGAGGAATGATCTTGCATGAGGAGGCAGCATTTAACCCGACTTCACTTACGGGGATGAAGCGGTCCATATATTTGGGAGCTCAATAACCACCGACAAATAATCTTTGTCATCCAACTTGAACCGAACTCAAAGTATCGGTAAGCTCCCCGCATGAGACATCTCTTTCTATATGCCTGTCTTTTCCGTTCAGGATGTGCATGAGATCTAGTGGAATATTCTGCGGCATTTATTGACCAACGACTTGCTCAGTTTTCTGCACATTGGGTAGGTGGTGACCCTGTATAATGTGAGAGGTGGGGTACGTGTTGCCAGTCCCTGACAACTAAACATTTTACCTGCGCACATAATTTAGCAGGTCGTTGTATCTCGTTGCTGATTTATAATTGAATGCAACAATATCCAGCATTCAAATGTGATAGCATGACAAGACGTGTCACCCATATTTTTCATTTCTCCATTTGCAAATGACCACACTTGTGCCCAAAAAGTGTCGTCAATGACTGAAATATCGAAATAAAACCGCATGTGCCGGAAACAAGGATGAACAATTTCAGTCAGAACCGTATTGAGTGCGTTGGAGTTCCGGGTTTTCAGCAGTAAACAAATTAAATCAGACATCAGTAATAATTCCAATACCTTCCATCACAGTAGCGCCGGAGAATGGGAGAGGACAAATGGCCAGATGACCCTTTTTCCAATCGGGATGAGCTTCAAGCTTGCATCTTAGCATTGCATTAAGGAGTAGTCCATACAACGCCCTGCAAGTGTTGCAATCAATGAATTCCGCTGACAATGAACATGACGGACACGACGGACACGACGGACAGGACGGACACGACGGACACGACGGACACGACGGACACGACGGACACGACGGACAGGACGGACACGACGGACACGACGGACACGACGGACACGACGGACACGACGGACACGACGGACACGACGGACACGACGGACGGACACGACGGACACACGACAGACGACACGACGGACACGACGGACAGGACGACGGACAGACGACAGACGGACAGACGACAGACGGACAGACGGACAGACGGACACGGACACGGACAGGACACGACGGACACGACGGACACGACGGACATGACGGACACGACGGACACGACGGACAGGACGGACACGACGGACACGACGGACACGACGGACGACACGACGGACACGACGGACACGACGGACAGGACGGACATGACGGACACGACGGACACGACGGACACGACGGACACGACGGACAGGACGGACAGGACAGAAAGGACAGACAGGACAGACAGGACGGACACGACGGACACGACGGACATGACGGACACGACGGACACGACGGACACGACGGACACGACGGACGGACACGACGGACACGACGGACACGACGGACACGGACGGACAGGACGGACATGACGGACACGACGGACACGACGGACGGACACGACGGACACGACGGACACGACGGACATCTGCTTCCCAACACATCGACCCGCGTGGCGCGTGGTGCGTGCAGGTCACGACCCACCGTGAGTCTGTAACACGGCCACACGGCAGTATAACACCGCCGCCGTCCCGCAGCGTCTGCCCGACCGCCTCCCGACCGCCTCCCGACCGCCGACCGCCTCCCGACCGCCGCCCGACCGCCTCCCGACCGCCTCCCGACCGCCTCCCGACCGCCTCCCGACCGCCTCCCGACCGCCGCCAGACCGCCTCCCGACCGCCTCCCGACCACCGCCCGACCGCCGCCAGACCGCCTCCCGACCGCCTCCCGACCGCCGCCAGACCGCCTCCCGACCGTCGCCCGACCGCCGCCCGACCGCCGACCGGCCGACCAGTCATTGCCACCAAGCCGGCACCACTGACGGCTGGAGATGCCCGTCGCTACCACGTCTCACTTCCGGGCCGCCAGAGAGCCGACCATCGCGGCTGTCGCCAGCTTACGGGGGAGTGGTCAACTACCTACAGCACACACCGGGGGAGGTCCGGCGGCCGACACGGCGCAGACGGACCGGGTCTGGTGCAGCCTGGCCAGTCCATGTGTTGGGGTCGGCCTCCCCGAGCTGGCATCACCAACATAGTGCACGTGCTGACCAGTGACCAGACGATACGCAGTTGCTGGCTCAATATTGGGGTGGCGGCACATCCTGCCCGTAGGTAGGTATGCAGCCGCCATTCACAGCTGCTGGCCGAACAAAGTAGCCGATCAACAGTTTGATGGAATATAGCAGGTGAGGGTAGGTCATGAAACATAACACGGATTGATATATTCAAATTCAGTCCAATCCGTATTGGTGTCCAATCCAATCTCGTATCCATATCCTTCCTGGATATATATATATATATATATATATATATATATATATATATATATATATATATATATATATATATATATATATATATATATATATATATATATATATATATATATATATATATATATATTCTTGCCATGTCGCATGGCATTTTCCACCCGAGCTTGCCCTGGTAAGCTATTCTATGAAACCAAATTTCATTAAACAAAGTCTACTAGCAGCCTGCAGCGTCATCAAAACCGGCGGTCCTCACGTCGTCAAAATATCCATACCAACATCACCAAATACTACATGGAAATGGAGGAAAACCAACAGCTACTTGCCAAACATCACTTAGACTAATAACAACTTAAAAGCCAGCATGGTCTATAACTATTCACGCCGTTGGCTGCCTCTTTCTTAGTTCAGGTGGCATTGGCTTGAGTATAAGTACTTCATCGCAAGGCCTCACCAGGCACCAACAGCACAGAGCATCAAATGAACTGCGTTCCGCTCACGAATGAGTTACCGCTGGGCACAACTTGGTGCAGATACCCGCCGTCGTGGAGCGTAAGAATGGCAAGAGGTGACCAGCACTGCTTAAAGCCCTCGTACTTCGATTAGAGCCGCCCACTCTAAGTGTGCGAGCGGACTCATCAGTAGCCATACAATTGTTTAACAACTAACTAGTGCTTTCTTGAATTATGTGCGTGCTGATTCACTTAACTGCACTAAAGTGCTTCGGTGACATCAAGCGTTCAGTGACATCGAGCGTTCGGGACATCGAGCGTTCAGCGACATCGAGCGTTCGGTGACATCGAGCGTTCGGTGACATCGAGCGTTCGGTGACATCGAGCGTTCGGTGACATCGAGCGTTCGGTGACATCGAGCGTTCGGTGACATCGAGCGTTCAGCGAATCGAGCGTTCGGTGACATCGAGCGTTCGGTGACATCGAGCGTTCGGTGACATCGAGCGTTCGGTGACATCAAGCGTTCAGTGACATCGAGCGTTCAGCGACTGCCGCGGAGTAATGATCGACCAACGTGGCTTTACGTTCCGACTATTAGAATATGCATCTCCACTTTTACTAATTCATTGAAACTGGGAAAGGGTCTACAAAACGATAAAAGAGTAAGAGAGAGAAACGGATATCGGTAAACCTACGGTGAGCCTTGAACCAGGCGCCAAATATAGAACTCGTGCAATGAAACAAACCGAGGAAAAAAAGTAGTCAAGGGTCCATTCGCCCTGACCTTTCACAAACAACGTATGGACGCAGGGATGTAGGATCGCAAGATCAATTGGCGGGAGGGGGGGGGGGGGTGTTAACCCTGGGTCGATCAACCTAAGGTACCCCAAAATACCAATTTCTAACCCGTATTCGGGCAACTTTATTTTGCTATCTTGAAAAAAAACATTAGTTTAATAAATATTATTTTCTTTTTTCCAGTTTTCCGTGAACTTAGCCTATCCTGGGACAAAATAATCAGGAAATGGGTACTCGAATAACTACTACCGAATATAACATCCACTAACGACTCCTTCGCTAGCATTGTCCTATTCTTATTCTTTATGATATTTATATATGTTACTTCAAATTTTCGTGATCAAAACAGATTAAAACAGTACGAAAAGAAACAACATGTAACCACCAACCACATTGCGTAGTGCATGGCCGTGTGATTATCGATTTGAGAAGACTTAAAATACAATTGCGTGTACTATTTCAATTTATCAAAGAGGACAGCCACCATCAATACTAAATAATACTTAGAAGAACCGCGAGAATATCGTCACCACTCATTAGAAATTATGGGCAATCTTCCACCTACGTAGGTTGAACACGAGTAGTATGTCATACTCTACATTTGTGCAGCATTGCTTGAATTTTGCATGGGTTTGGCTTCCAAAGTTGGGGGCTTGCTGCCAAGTTGGAGGGGCGAGGGGCTAAGCTGCAATTTGGGGGTGGGGAGGGGCTGGAGCCCTCTCAAGTGAATAGGATCTTACACTCCCTGTATGGACGAGAACACTGTTCCTAATTACGCCAACGTATGCATATTCATGTGTATGCATGTATGCACATCTATTTATGCATATATATATATATATATATATATATATATATATATATATATATATATCTATATATATATAATATATATATTATATATATATATATATATATATATATATATATATTTTTATATATATATATATAATATATATATATATATATATATATATATATATATATATATATATATATATATATATATATATATATATGGCACTACTTTCCTCTTCATCAAAGGAATGCTTCATCAGGCATCATCAGCGTCTGTCCTTGTGCCAGTAGCTGATCTTGTGGCAACTGCATCTGATATCTGAACTATCAATGTGAATCATGGCAAATGTTCCCGCAAGCTTCAGCAAAAGTCATCTGCGAGAGGTCCGCTACCTCGCGAAGTGGGAGAATCATCCGACTTTCTCCTGCATCATAGATCGTCCAATGCACCCTAGCACCTTGTGCCAGCAGTAAATTTTCCGGGAAGGTCAAGGCAATCCAGAAGTGGGAGCAAACTTCGCCGATCCACCAGACAATTGAAAATTTGGAACAAATGACGCGTCGTGAGACTATGCTGCCTATACGTCGCGTGGATTATTAAAGGGTTCAACGTTCGATGGTTTTAATGTTGCCATCCAGTAGGCTTTGTCGATGCTTTAACGGTGAAATGGCATTTATATTTTATACCTGGCGGCGCTGCCCGGTCATTATTGCTTCCTCCCCGAAAAGATGTCAGCTGCGTCCTGCAGCGTGTTCGATCCCCCTCCCCCCACAGGGAAGTGTAAGTTTGTATGGATAACGTTTTGAAAATAACTTGTGAGTGGGCAGATGTGCAGGATAAGATTCGCATTTCAATATGGCATACTCTTTTTCTTTATCTTTCAACTTGTGTGCTCGGTAGTCGGTACCTAAGTGAATCATTCTTGGCAACAAATGTGGCCAATGGGCAAAAAGCCAATATGAATTTATCGTCTTCACATTTCAGACTGACGGCGATTGAGATGTTGGACTCATAAGAGGATGAGAGTGGGCTAGAAGACAGTGATGTGGACCAATCGGTGTGGCACTCGGGGCCCAATCGACATTGGTGAATGGGTTATTTCTTTTATTTAATGTTTAATTCAAGAAAAATATATGACACATTTTTAATAGCGTTACCGACACAGAAAACATTTGCTTTACTTCAGCCAAGTACATGCAGTAAAACAACTTTTATAAATGGCACCTGAGGACTTGCGCAAAAAACGACCAATACGATCGTATTTGATAAGACCGGTGTCTGTAGCATGTGACCGTTCCGGTGGGGTGGGGGACTACATGCTACTGAGTGGGCTGGGCTACATGGGGCTACATGCTACATCAAAAGTATAAATCGATATGATTATAAGAATTAAAAATACTCCCAAAATGTAAAATATATTGAAACAGGATTGTATTTATTGATTGCCTCTATCCAAATGCAATATTGATTCAGTGGTTGTACCATTTCAGATGCTGCCAATTCCGACGGAGACTCTGACAAGTCGGACGGTGGCATCGTCGGTGATGTTGCACACCTGAATTATGTTTCAGCACCGCTTAAGTCGGGTGACATGATATTGGGTGGCTAACCAATGACCTGAGATGACATTACCTCGTGTGATCTGACCATATTTGACGTGATTTAACCATTCTATGAAATTTCTTCGAAACTGTACATTTAGGCGAAGGATGAAGTGATAGCTGTGTCAATTTATGAATTGTCACAGCGCGGCCTAAAACAATCGGGCCGCGAAAAACTGCACAGTTTGCAAAGATATGCTAGCATCATATCAGTTGTTTTTGGGAACGCAATTTGCATACTTCAAAAGTGATGCACTGGGGAATATTCAGGCTTGGGCGTACTTGGCTTGATCATTCGGCGTGACTTGACCTGAGCGTAGTGTTTTCGGATACCAAACAGATGTACACATATTGTTTCAATGATACCGTCGAAAGGACCCGATACATATATAGTCACATTGTCTAGATCATCACCCAAGATAAAGATCATGTTACTCCTATGCGGTCATGCCCTTCATATACGTCAAACAAAACCCTCAAACCCAACCCTGAATTATCGAAAATGTCCCTGGGTTCACTACCACATTCACCCTTTCCCTCTATTTTGGCATTATTTGTATGGTGACACCCCTGAATCAGCTCCTCTTCCACCCATGAATCGCCCTGACACCTATGAATCAACACCTTGCTCTCCCGGACCAAAAAGATACGGGAAACTGTTTTGAATCAGCACCTCTATCTGATTGTCCAAACCATTCCCTGATCATGCCAATAAATAGATCCTTCATTGGTACCTCCGTAGCCCCCTCCCTCTCCAATAAATTCCTGCAGTCGTGACTGAATATTTGTCTCTGCCCACTGCCCTCTGCTCCGGTGCACACGACTGGCGCAGCCTGCAGTCAGCTGGTTATGTTTATTATTGACATCGGTGAGTCTGAAATTGCGTCATCATGAAGACGTCATTCATAAATGGAATACTCCTGTTAGGAATTCCATCGACGAAAACAAAATATTACCCCACCCACTTCAATACTGTGGCCCGAAAGTTGAGTCTGAAAAATTCAGAGCACATCCCATATCTTCGCCACTCCACTCACTCCACAGATATTCTCTCGGGAAATGCAGCGAGAGCTACCAGTAACATCATTCCGTTTCATTTCTTTCCTGATGTGAACGCGATATCCTTCCCCTATACACACAGCCGCTTTCAAAGAGCGTCATGCCTGTCGGAGGCCCTCAGCCCCACCTGCCCCAACACTGAGTCCCAGCCGTCAGCCCCACCTTCCCCAGCCCTCAGCCCCACCTTCCCCAGCCCTCAGCCCCACCTTTCCCAGCCCCATCTTCCCCAGCCTTCAGTCCCACCTGTCCCAGCCCTCAGCCCTACCTTCCCCAGCCCTCAGCCCCACCTGCCCCAGCCCCACCTTCTCCAGCCCTCAGTCCCACCTTCCCCAGCCCTCAGCCCCACCTTCCACAGCCCTCAGTCGCACCTTCCCCAGCCCTCAGCCCCACCTTCCACAGCCCTCAGTCGCACCTTCCCCAGCCCTCAGCCCCATCTTCCCCAGCCGCAGTCCTCAGCCCCACCTTCCCCAGCCCTCAGCACCATCTGCCCCAGTCCTCAGCCCCACCTTCCCCAGCCCTCAGCACCATCTGCCCCAGTCCTCAGCCCCACCTTCCCCAGCTCTCAGCCCCACCTGCCCCAGCCCTCAGCCCCACCTTCCCCAGTCCTCAGCCCCACCTTCGCCAGTTCTCAGCCCCATCTGCCCCAGTCCTCAGCCCCACCTTCCCCAGCCCTCAGCCCCACTTGTACCGTCGCTGCGTCGCATTGCGCCAAAAGCACACTCCAATGCCAGCTGGCTGCTCTATTTACCAGACACTAATTTGGTACACGCTTTCGTTGACAAGACACCAAATCAAGCACATTTCAGTTAGCTTTTGGTAGTATCATGTTTGTTTCCGAAATTAAATTCTGGTTTAAAAAGCGAGATTGAGAAATACCTGGCAAACTTGTCATATGCTTTGGTGGATGGATTAGCTGCATGTGCCGCCAGCAGAGAGGCCGGTGCTTTTGTGTATTTTTTTCTGCAATGGTCTATTTGAATTCACTTTGAATTCTGGTATCCAAGAAGTTTCACTTCAAACATGGATAATGTACGCCTGGATTAGAAACCAACAGCTGTTTGCGTATCAGTCCACCTAGCGGAGGGTAAGTAAAAACACGGAAACGGGGCCGGTTTTAGGCCGTGCGCCTATGGGAGTTCAGGGTACGCATTTTTCGTATTTGATTTTTTTCTCAATTGATTCAGCCATCCCAGGATGATTGCATCAGCCTTTCATGATACAAAATTGATCAAGGAACCATACCGTTCTTTCCTTATGGATTTATTATGCTCCGTTTAGAAGTTGTCGTGGTGCGAAGTGAAGACGTCTGTGAGAGGGAACCCACCTCGCCCCAAGGGTCGGCCCACCGATGTTGATATCTTGATGATCTTTATCTTGAATTTTCATCTCTTATCTCTCTATCTTTATCTTGATCTTGAAATGATTGGACGGGGCAAAGTACATGAAGGCAATGGGCAGACCAAAATGAATTGGGGGGGAGGGGCACATTCCATTGGCTCCCATGTTAGAAGTTGAAATAATTGCGGGGGTGGGTTAAGCAAACATTGAGGTGGCAGTTGCCCCTGAAAGGTATATAAAACAACACCCCTGAGTCGAACGACTGGCAAGAGGTAGCGAATCGGCGAGAAGTAGTGGCGTTGCCAGCTAGGGTATGTTGCAAGGGCTGATCCAAGGGGAGGAAGCGAAAGTGGCGCCCCTTATGACCCGAAGGACGCCTCCCTTGGACGTTCCAGTGTACACCCTCCCTCGAATTTCTCAGCGCAACACGCTCCTCGTCCTGGGAACGGCAGTCCTCCGTGAGTCCGAACGCACGCCGCGAATTTAATCCATGTATTATTTTGGGGAGTATATTTGCATTAATTTGTACCACACAAAATGTTTATTAAGCATGACACCCCTCCCACGCCTTGGCAAGCAATGTTTACTTTGCGGACCCTTGAAATCCGCTGCTGCTATGTACCAATATCAGGATTGCATGGTAGAATGTCGAAAAGCAAAATATCGAAAGCAAAATGTCGAGCGCGGACCTTCGAACGACAAGATGTTGAAAAGCAATTTATCGAAGGGGAAAATATCGAATTTGCGAAATATCGAGTGACAAAATATCGAAGGGATAAATTATGGAATGACAGTTGGCAAAACATGATGTAGTTATGGACTACAATCACGCCTCATTTTTTTCTATCCCTCATGATGAGTCCTTCAACGGTGTATTGTTAGAGTGTCCGGCGCTGGATTACCTCTTGGCAGATAAGCTCTCGTGCATACACGCACTCAACGTCCGTGCGGTGGAGCCGAGCAACCCAAGCAACTCTAATGTTAGCAACTCTATGTGTACTGGTCATGTTCGCCACACTGTCTCACTGTCTCAAAGAAACGACATATTAGTCTTGGCCAAAAACGGATTTTCCGCCCACGCGCCGTTGCCACGGGTCTACGATAGACGGGAATGGAGCTGAAGCTGGGGAGGAGGGAGCCGTGGTAAGAGGCCATGTTATTCCTACCTTGTCCTTTCGATATTTCGCTGTTCGATATTTCGCTGTTCGCTATTCTGCTCGTTCGACACCCTACGCGTTCAATAATTCGCCTTTCGATATCATGCACAATCGAAATTTTTATACCTTGATATTTTGCTTTCGATGCTACTGTCGATGAGTTTGTTATATGCTGTCCCTATACTCAGTATCAGATCTGTTGGCCCTTACGCACTGGTCTGATATTTCACGGGCCAGAACATAATGAAACTGATAGTGCATGTCTGCTGTTGATTTGTGTAAGTTAGCGCATGCCATATTAAGGTTCATTAACAAGTCAAGTATGCTATATTTATCACCTACCAGGACAAAAAAAAACCTATTTTGGGATCTACTTCATAGTTTCTATTTCAATATAATACAACATTGCGGCTTCACTTGATAATGCAGTCCTGCATACGTCGGTTTCACTTAGTACCATCAATGCAAATAATAGTAACGTGTAAAATTGCGCCTGCATGTAGAACCAACTTTCTTTTGATTGGGTTCAAAATTGTGCCACATGCGTATAGGAATATAACATGTTAACGACCGCACGGCAAATTGGCGACAGGCTGAGTGTATAACGTTTTCGCATCCTTTTTCCGACGCCAAGAAACCACGAAGTTAATCGAATGATACAGGGACCGTAATACCGATTTCTCCCTAGCAAAATGACGATTAATTTCCTTTTCTGGCGTGACATGATGATTGACATTGCCCATGTACCTGCCTTGTCGTCCGTAAGCCTGCCGTCTGTCTGCCGGACACCTTCATTTTCTGAAACTACGGAAATTGTCTTCAGCGGAATAATTACCCAGTGATGAGATGGACTGGGTAACGCATTGTATAGTACTCTTATTTTTGTGGAAAATTCCTTCATACAATTTGGGAAGGGGAGATAGTCTTTGAAATTGAATATCACAAGCCGGTGCCCGACCGCTCTCGAGGCGGATGTATCGTGGTGCATGAATTCAAGGCGGGCCGCAGGAGATTTCTCTACTCGTCTGTCTTCCACTTCAACAAACACCCTACTGAAACAAAAACATTGAAGCTGTCTAACTTCAAGAAGCGTGTACAAGCTTATCTCCACGAGCAACACTAGTCACACAAAAAAAACTTACCAAATATATTTGTGTACACCATGCACTCACAGTTAGGCCATCGCTTTCATATCACTTCCATAAACTACTCGTTTACAGCTCGTGTTGCAAGCACGGTGTGTGTAGTGCAGAGAGTGATATGGGTATTGTATTATGTTGGTGTATGAATGTTTGTTGCGCATGTGTTCCCACTATTGACCACAAATCTATCCTTTCTTTGTAAATATCTGTGAGTTATACCCAGACTGTCCATAATAGCCACTATACGTGGAGGGCATGTATTGTGAAATAAATAAATAAATAAATAAATAAGGAATTGGTCGTGAATTTAAAAAAATCCCTTATCTATCGCGAGCGTGTCGGAAAATGTGTGAATCTGTCAGTTACGCGCATGGCTTAGTTTTTTACTTCTCTTAAACGTTTTTTACTTCTCCTAGAAGTGAAAAACTAAGCCATGCGCGTAACTGACAGATTCACACATTTTCCGACACGCTCGCGATAGATAAGGGATTTTTTTTAATTCACGACCAATTCCTTGAATTCATGCACCACGATACATCCGTCTCGAGAGCGGTCCGGCACGGGCTTGTGATATTCAATTCCAAAGACTGTCTCCCCTTCCCAAATTGTATGAAGGAATTTTCCCAAAAATAAGAGTATCGGTATGTACAATGCGTTCCTCAGTCCATCTCATCATTGCGTAAATATTCCGCTGAAGAAAATTTTCATAGTGTCAGAAAATGAAAGGTGTCCGGCAGACAGACGGCAGACTTGCGGACGACAAGGCTACTTGGGCAATGTCAATCATCATGTCACGCCAGAAAAGGAAATTAATCGTCATTTTGATAGGGAGAAATCGATATTACGGTCCCTGTATCATTCGATTAACTTCGTGGTTTCTTGGTTCAACAATTTTCACTTTTTCCGTCGTAGATTGTGCACACAGTCTTGGGGATGTTGAAAAGCGGCGTTGTACCAATATATCCTTACTCAACATTATGGTGTAATGTTTCCGACAGCGAAGCCCTGTTCAGAACACGGTGGTGGAACTCGCGTGAGGTAACCCAATGTCGCATTCCGAACGTTTGCAACCAAGGGTAAAACTGTTCTTAAGGTTTGTTTGTCATCAGATGAAGGACGTGCTTTGTATAGATTACCGAACCATATTCCGTTTAAATAGGGGACCTTTTCAGATATCCATGAGGTTTTTGACCATAGTTTTCGTGGAACGCAAGTTTTTCCCCACCCAGGCCATTGTTGCTCTGTATTTTAGAACCACGCATGCTCAACATCTGTGCCTGCCTGTAGGTCTAGTTCTCCGAGAATGAAACATGTCAACTTGTCCACGGGCTTGGGCGACTAGTTTCGGCATTTTCTGGGACGCTGGTCATTCAGGTAGGATATTTCTTACCACATTCTTAACTGACGCATCACCGTGGAACGTTCGGGAGCGACATCTCTGGTTTCACGGCAGCGAACACGCATATTGGCGACTACCATTCGCATATTCCTGACGATAAAACAAGGATAAACGTTTTCTGGCGTCGCCTTGACGGCATAGATACGATTACTTAATTGGTTAGCCATCCCTTAATTGATTGGCCTTAATTGGTTAGCCATCCCGCCGCAACTACCCCTGCCAAAGAAAAACACTTCTCTTGGACGTGCTCTGTCGTCTGCCAGTGCTGGGAGGTGACGACATCCAGAAGACAGACAGACGACACCTGTCACTCGATCTGCCGGCACACGGGCAGCCGTCCTCGTGATGGCTTACCTTCGGACCGCTTGCTGGCGATGCCGTTGACGTGGCCGTAGCCGTAGAAGCGCGACAGGTCAATGGCCGCCACCGCGTGGCAGACGGCCAGCCAGAAGAGGCAGGTGAGCGGGCGCCGCTCCATGTGCCTGGCTGCGGCGGCGGCTGTCGGGGAACACTGGCGAAGAGGTGGCCGACGCGGACGCCGGCGTCGGCGTCGGCCGCCTCCCACGCCCTCCGGCGCTCGGCCAATGGCCGCCGCCGGCCGCCGCCGCAGCCACTCATCGTCGCCTCCAGCGGGGGTGTGGGCGACGGCTCTTTGTCGCTGGAGGAGGCGTCTGGCGTGCGACCGCGACCACCGCACCCGGCGGGGCGGCCGACCACCGCACCCGGCGGCCACGACCGACCACCGCACCCGGCGGGGCGGCACGGCCGACCACCGCACCCGGCGGGGCGGCACGACCGACCACCGCACCCGGCGGGGCGGCACGACCGACCACCGCACCCGGCGGGGCGGCACGGCCGACCACCGCACCCGGCGGGGCGGCGCGGCCGACCACCGCACCCGGCGGGGCGGCACGACCGACCACCGCACCCGGCGGGGCGGCCGACCACCGCACCCGGCGGCCACGACCGACCACCACACACGGCGGGGCGGCACGACCGACCACCGCACCCGGCGGCAGGCACCCCGGCACGGCGACCACGCACCCGGCGGGGCGGCGCGGCCGACCACCGCACCCGGCGGGGCGGCCACCACCGCCCCCGGCAGGCAGACCACCGCACCCGGCGGGGCGGCGCGGCCGACCACCGCACCCGGCGGCCACGACCGACCACGGCGCAAATTCAGCTCAAGTGGACGGCACACAGCACATCCCTCCCCTCCCCGCCACTTTCCGTGGTCGCTAACTACGTCCTTGCACTAACTTCTCATGTATGCAAGGTGTAAAACGGACCCTTTTTGAAATATTTAAGCATTCATGAAAGAAAATGGGAGCGAAATGCAATGGGATTCTAGAAAAGAATTTGGGAGCTGAAGTTTCTTCTCGGCCGTGACAGTCTTCGCGGATTTTGGATAGGGTGAGATAGTTTTGAGGTCGATTCTTTCCATTCAACCGTAGAGCCGCAATGTTAAAGTTCATCAAGCTTGGGGATGCGTACATGCATTATAGCGGTGGACCCACCCACGTTATTGGAATCTCTGAATCTGCGCTAGCTATATATATTTATTATTTTTGTGAGTTTTGAAGACATGGATGGATCTAATGGACATGTAGATATATAGTTCGATTGATGGAGATCAGTAAATTTCCACCACAATTCGCTTGCATTGCCTTGTCAGGTGCTCGCACACAGTGGCGTCGCCACGAAATTCTTCCAGGGGGGGGAGGGGCAATATTGATAGGGGGCCTCCTGCTCCCGAAAGGGGGCCTCGACTGTGTTAGGGCCTCCTATTGCTTTTTTAGGCTCTTAGTATGGTTCCAGAATGGGGAACATGGCTTCATATTGATGTCTTGTTTGTTCTTGGCATGGTGCATCATTTACGCAAAGCGCAATAGCAAGAATCTGTTTTGCCATACCAGGGTATAAATAAGGAAACGCACTGGCGGATCTAGCCCACCGGTTTGGGGGGCCAACTTTCGGTTTTCGGCGTCAGCCCCCCCCCCCCCCCCAGTGGCGTACTTAGGAATTGCATCAGAGGAGGGGTCGAAGGGATTTGGAGGGTGCCCATTCTCCCACTATTTTTGGTTAAAAGCATCGGATTTCTACCACTATTTGTCAAATGGACCCATTTTTTACAATAATAATTAATGACAACATAATTTCCTGTGTAGGGGCCCCAGCCTACCTCCACCGCTTCTAAGTTACGGGATTTGTGTTCTTGTTTACCAAAACGTTCATGTTCACGTTCAACGTCTTGTACCACGTCAACGTTCGTGCACGTGTACACACTGGCAGATCCGATTTTGTCAACTCTTGCTGTAAGCAGAACTTGAGCAGCATAGAACCCTGGATGCGTGTCAGAATGTACTATGCTACCATATTGGCTTCCAAACAATTATAAAAATACCTTTAAAATTGGAGATACTTTCATCCAGACGATATTTTTTAACCTCGGCAAAGGTTACTGCATTTTCATTCAGTTTGCTTCTGTTGGTTTCGGGGGCCAAAAGACCCTTTTAAGCGCTTCGGGGAGCCATGGTCGGAATGGCCCCTCCCTGGATCCGCTAGTGAATGTAGCCTGTATCTTCATCTTAGCAACCCCAACACCAACATACGAAACATGCTGCTCAACTGGGCTCAACTGGTCACTCGCACAAAACATCCTGTTCAAATTCCGCTTTCGAAATCTGGCTCAATGGGTCCGCTTGCCCGTTACTGGCTAAACAAACTTCATGAACCTATCTGACGAAGGAATAATGAAACTGCTGATTTCGTCATCTCTTGCTGTAAGCAGAACTTCAACAGCATAGAACCCTCGATGCGTCAGAATCAACTATGCTACCATATTGGACTTCCGAACAATCATAACAAAATACCTTTAAAATTGGAGATTATTTCACCCGGAAAGCTATTTTTTAACCTCAGCAAAGTTACTGCATTTTAATTTAGTTTACTTTTATTGGATTGGGGGGCCAAAAGACACTATGGCCCCCACTTTGAAGCGCTTGGGGGAGCATGGCCGGAATGCCCCCCCTGGATCCGCCAGTGCCAGTGACGTACCTATATTTGCGGCAAGGGGAGGGGGGCAAACGTATTTGGAGGGGTGCACCTACTCAATAAAAAGTCTTCCGATTTCGACCACTATTTTGTCAAAGGGGACCTTTTTATATAAAATAATTAGTGACCAACTAAATTATCCTGTCGAGGGGCCTAATCTAACACTATCGTTTCTGATTCGTCGGATTTCAACCCTGGCTCCCCCATCCTGTTCGAATGTATTCTTTTGGTATCCCTTGATAAGTCACCTTGCACTGCTGAAATTACACCTACACAGATCACTTTAAAATTTAAAGTTTACCAATTTCAGACATTCCAGTTTATAGTGCCCGGTCGCCACGACGCCAACGTTAGTGCATGTGCACACCCATCTTGCGCATTCGGCGCATTCGCCACACTTCGTGCGATGCTACGGATTCTGCTCGGCCTCCTACGCTTTGCTAATTGCTGCCACATGATAGACTTGCGCCTTATCTGACGTCATGAAATGCTTTGTATGGGCGTTCGCTGCGAAAATTCGATTAATTAAATTCGATCATTAGTTCCTTACTTCTCATATTTTATGATGAGGAAATGCAGATACCCGCTGAGCTTTGATGCACCTCATATATTTGATTAAACATGCTTCCAGGTTGGCTACCGAACCGAGGCCCTGCCTGAGTGTACTTCTTTGGACCCGTTCCGTATTTCTTCGTCTACGGATGTGTCTTAGGGCTCCAATCCATTTTTGTTCGAGGCCCAATGCATTTTCGAAGCCCCTGCTCGTTTTAGGGTTTTGTTGCTTCTTTGTGCACCGATGGTTTTTCTTAGTTGTCGGGGCGCTTTCAATGATCTCAATGTATTTATTTAGTGCCCGGTATTTTTGTTCGTTCTGGGACCATGTTGCTTATTGGGACCCCAGCCTCTTTTCAGGCCCTTGTGCGGTCGCATGGCCCCTGTGTGCCTTGAGAGCTTCCGGTGATTTTTGTGTGTTTTTTTTAGAGTTCCCGCTATATTTATTTATGGCTGCAACGCATGTTTTAGGGCCCTGTCGCTTTTTGCAAGACTGCGCTTTAGAGGGCCAGTTACATTTTCGGTCCCCGTTGTGCTCTTAGGGTCCCGCTGTGTTTATTTGGGGCTTCTGACGCACATTTGTGGGGCCCAGTACGATTTTGGGTCTTCGGTGCGATATTTCTGGGTCTTAGCGCAACTTATCGCGCCCAGGCGCGTGGTTCCGGGGACCCAACGCCAGTTATCTGGGGTCAACGCGATTTTCGTGGACCTCTTCTGAATTTTCTTTAAATTCCGAATCTCGGCCTGATTTTTCGAGTCCCTGGCGCCATTTGTTTCCATCTCACCTCGATTTTCTTCGAGCTCCGGTATGTCTTTCGATGCCGTACGCGATTTTTCCAGGCATCTGATGATATGTTCCGTGCTCCAGAACCATTTTCCTGACCCGGACTTTTTGGAATCCCTCCTTATTTTGGAGGGCTCCGGCTTTCTTTTTCGGATACCGATGCGACTTTGGGGGTCACACGGTGCTTATGTGGAGCCCTAGACGCCAATTGTTGGCAGCCCCGGCGTGAATTTTTGATGCCCAGACCAAATTTGTGGTACTACCGACGGGAATTATGGGTCCGAGCGCGATATTTGGTGGGACCGGTTCGAGTTTGCGGGGCGCGTTGTACTTAGCTGTGGTCCCAACGCGATCTTGGCGGTTCCTGTGCAGATTTTCGGGCCTCGGAGCGAGTTTTCTGGGGCCCGCCGCATTTACTTGGAGCCCCTACGCGAATTCTGGTGGACCGACGCGAATTTGTGTGGCCCCAGCGCGACTTTTGGGGGCCTCGGCTCGATTCTTGGGAGCATATCCCTTTTAGGAAGGAGGGGGAATTTGCCCCTTTGATATGCCACTGCGGCCACCGAAGGAGTTTTTGTTCAGCCGATGGCACCTTTCGGAGTATAAAGCCCTCCGGGTAATTTTTGCCGGAACTGTTCTTAATTTTCCGGTGCTGGGGTCCATTCGATCGAGTCTCGGTGTGAACTTTTGGACATCGAGTTCTATTTTTTTAAAGGTCTTGATGTGATATATTTGATGTGATAGCCTCCTTGACAATCCTGTAGTCCTCCTTTGCGATCCAGGGGGCCTCCTTGATAATCCTGTGGGCATCCTTTGCAATCCTGGAGGCCTCCTTGACAATCATGGGGGGTCTCCTTTGTAATCACGGGAACCTCCTTTGCAATCCTGGGGGCTTCCTTTGCAATACTGGTGGCCTCCTTTGCGATCCTGGGGGTCTCCTTTGCAATCCTGGGGCCTCCTTTGCAATCATGTGGGCCTCCTTTGCAATCCTGGGGGCCTCCCTTGATAATCCTGTTGGCCTCCTTTGCAATCCTGGTGCCTCCCTTTGTAATCCTGTGGGCCTCCTTTACAATCCTGGAGGCCTCCTTGACAATCCTGTGGGCCTCCTTTGCAATCCTGGGGGCCTCCTTTGCAATCCTGTGGGCCTTTGCAATCTTGGGGGCCTCCTTTGCAATCATGGGGGCCTCCTTTGTAATCACGGGAGCCTCCTTTGCAATCATGAGGGCCTCCTTTGCAATACTGGAGTCCTTTGCAATCCTTGGGGTCTCCTTTGCAATCCTGGGGGCCTCCTTTGCAATCATGAGGGCTTCCTTTGCAATCATGAGGGCCTCCTTTGCAATCCTGGAGTCTTTTCAATCCTTGGGGCCTCCCTTGCAATCCTGGGGGCCTCTTTTGCAATCCTGGGGGCCTCCTTTGCAATCCTGGGCGCCTCTTTGCAATCCTGGTGGCCTCCTTTGCAATCCTGGGGGCCTCCTTTGCAATCCTGGGGGCCTCCTTTGCAATCCCGGGGGCCTCCTTTGCAATCCTGTGGGCCTCCTTTGCAATCCTGGGGGCCTCCATTGCAATCATGGTGCCTCCTTTGTAATCACAGGGGCCTCCTTTGCAATCATGGGGGCCTCCTTTGCAATCCTGGAGGCCTCCTTTGCAATCCTGTGGGCCTCCTTTGCAATCCTGGGGCCTCCTTTGCAATCCTGAGGGCCTCCTTTGCAATCCTGGGGGCCTCCTTTACAATCTTGTGGGCCTCCTTTGCAATCCTGGGGGGCCTCCTTCGCTAGCCTGGAGGCATCCTTCGCAATCCTGGGGGTCTCCCTTTGGAATCCTGGGGCATACTTTGCAATCATGGGGGCCTCCTTTGCAATCCTGGAGTCCTTTGCAATCCTGGGGGCCTCCTTTGCAATCCTGGGGCCTCCTTTGCAATCCTGGGGGCCTTCTTTTCAATCCTGGGGGCTCCATCGCAATCCTGGGGGCCTCCTTTGCAATCATGGAGCCTCCTTTGCAATCCTGGGGGCCTCCTTCCCTAGCCTGGATGCATCCTTCGCTAGCCTGGAGGCATCCTTCGCAATCCTGGGGTCTACTTTGCAATCATGGGGCCTCCTTTGCAATCATGGGGGCCTCTTTTGCAATCCTGAGGGCCTCCTTTGCGATCCTGGAGACCTTTGCAATCCTGGGGGTCTCCTTTGCAATCCTGGGGGCCTCATTTGTAATCCTGGAGGCCTCCTTTGCAATCATGGAGGCCTCCTTTCCAGTCCTGGGGGCCTCCTTCGCAATCCTGGGGGCCTCCTTTGCAATCCTGGGGGCCTCCTTTGCAATCCTGGGGGCCTCCTTTGCAATCATGGGGGCCTCCTTCGTAATCACGGGGGCCTCCTTTGCAATCCTGGGGGCCTCCTTTGCAACCCTGGAGGCCTCCTTTACAATCCTGGGGGCCTCCTTTGTAATCACGGGGGCCTCCTTTTAAATCCTGGGGGCCTCCTTTGCATTCCTGGGGGCCTCCATGCCAATTGTTGGCACTCTCTTGATTTCTGGGGCCTGCTATCTTCTCCTAGGTGACTCCTTCTTCGAATTAGGGGCCTCCTCTCACGTCTTGGAGGCCTCCTCTCATGTCTCGTCGGCCTCCTTGCTCACTTTTTTCCTGTGCATTTCCGGATAGGGGCCTCCTCAAATTTCAGGGGGGGCGACTGCCCCCTGCCCCCCCCGGTGGCGACGCCCTTGCTCGCACATAACGTTTTTTTACATCCATGGTAGCTCATCCCCCTCAATAAAAATGGGTTCTGAAATGGTCCCACGGGAATAGAATCTGGTTAGCCGATGCATTCATTAGACACGCTTCAATATCGTCTGAAACGCCATACTGACGACGATTCCAACATTACAGTAGGGCCAATCCATATATGCGCCATGGTAAGCATACAGCATCACCTGGCTTATTGGTTCGGGAAATTGGTGCGAGAATTGGTCTCACTGTAACATCGATCTTTGGTATTCCAAATACGGGGGGAGGTGGACTTCCAAATACTTCGAGACGTTTGGATGCAAGGAAACATGGTTCGAAGGGTTTTAAAACAACACATTCTCCTGAGGCAAGTTTCATAACAGTAGCCGTCACCGACGGAAAATACAATTATCGCCATGGTATATACACAGTGTCATATTTCGCGTTTCATACACATTCGCCTCCGACGGTAAATCATGTGTTTCTTTCTGCAGCGCGACGGATTTTTCTGGGCGAAAAATGAGGAATAATTGATGAAGTTATATCCCGGAACAAATTGCATGAAAGTTAAACTATCCTTACAATTGCACACTTTTTAGGTGCTTTCCTTTGCCACGTATTGAATATTAACTGTTACTTTCAGTATATCTATAATCTATGCGAATATATACGAAATATATAATACGGCACGATGCACTCAGCTTTGGCATGCGCACTCGACATTCGGCACCGAGACTTATGGTGGAAATGGCGCCTTCAATTTCAGCATACGTGCCGTGGAAAAACAACCCGCTTCGGCCGAAATTGGCTACAGTCTTACCGAAATCCGGCTAACATGCCGAAGGCGGAATTGGAATTGGAACCTCGCACTAAAATGCACTATGCTGAATCGTCGGTATTTATATGAATTGGCACGCGTATGTACCACGCTGTGTTACGTTCCATTTTGTCCCAAAGCCTTCCTCCTCAGTTCATGCCGCATGCAGTTCAGCGCGGTATCCTCCATCGGAATGGCACCAGCCACACAGTGGCCCGACTTCAGAGCATACAGGTCACACGACATGACGCAATAGCCTCGTGCCAGGCGGCTGGTTGGTGGCGTGTAGTTGGTAGCGGCTGGACCGGCTCCGGCTAAGCTCCGCCTAAAACATTTTCTTTGAATATAAGTGAGTATGCATGCTTCAAAAAGAAAATTGTGGTAAAGTACTCAAAATCAAAATTAAACGACCAGAGACCTGCCTCACCTCTGCAAGAAAAGACATTGCAATGCCGTACCTTTATGTCAGTCAAATGCATTCTCTTTCACCACGCATAGTTCTTGCATGGGTGGGTGAAATGTTATTTATTGAAGTCACATAATAATTGCGCCATTGTTTTCTTTACGGTGGCGAAGTAGGTGTTTGTTCCGAGTAAGAAAATTAGGACTTGAAGCAATATAAAAAAAACATATAGTCAGGTTTTAAGCGCGCGGCGGACGGTCAGTACCGGGTCACTCCGATCAGCCCGTGTCGTATATACAAGGCAGTGTAGTAGTCGCTCTGCCTTCGCTCTCACCTATAACCGCTGGTACCGGTGGGCGCCCGGTGATACACTTCGTCGCCTACCAGTCTCGTCGGGCGCCATGGTGGACCAAATGCACCAAAGCCCGGTGCATGTGTGCAAGCAGCAGCTTCTCGATGCAGAAATAGATCAACAACTGTGTGCAGTCTCGGCATCAGGCAGAGGGAGGGCCGGACAGTCTCGGCATCAGGCAGAGGGAGGGCCGGACAGTCTCGGCATCAGGCAGAGGGAGGGCCGGACAGTCTCGGCATCAGGCAGAGGGAGGGCCGGACAGTCTCGGCATCAGGCAGGAGGGCCGGACTGTCTCGGCATCAGGCAGAGAGGGCCGGACAGTCTCGGCATCAGGCAGAGGAGGGCCGGACAGTCTCGGCATCAGGCAAGGGAGGGCCGACAGTCTCGGCATCAGGCAGAGGGAGGGCCGGACAGCTCGGCATCAGGCAAAGGGAGGGCCGGACAGTCTCGGCATCAGGCAGAGGGAGGGCCGGACAGTCTCGGCATCAGGCAGAGGGAGGGCCGGACAGTCTCGGCATCAGGCAGAGGGAGGGCCGGCCAACTCTGCCGCGTGTCACGTGCAGCAGCTGCAATGCACCGCGACTGGATGTCTCTCGCCAAGCCAGTGGGTCCAAGTCCATATTTTCAGGACATATTTTCAGATTGAATAGGAAAAATGACATCTGACAAATTAACATTAGCAGAGTGCCAACTAGGGTCACCGAACCCAACCCACCCGGGATCTCCAGCTATGCAATGCACCCATCAATTGCGTCCTGTATACTCTTCCAATGTTTTTCCTTGTCATAGCACGACGCACTTGACCATTCACGGTTCAGTTCAGCTCGCGAATGTATTCCAATGGCTCTAACATATTTTTTCTTCTCTTCTGCTCAGCTATGCTCGCATGGTCTGCTCACATTTCTTCGAAGCTGATCAATGGGCATTTTGTAGTTCTGATATCTACGAGCTGCAGCTCGATTCTCTTATCCCTGGAGTGGCCTGGCGAGAGCCATTAGAACTTCCCCAAGGGTAGCGAGCAAACCCGCTTTGTAGTCTTTGCTTTCCATGCAGCGTCCATATAATTAATTTACGTCCTGTCAAAGTTGCACCGGCCGGCTACCTCGGCTCGTCCACAACACTGCCGGCGATCAGCCGCGCTCCCGCCCCAGGACGCCAGCCGACTGCCCGGCCGGTGACCAGCCGCGCTCCCGCCCCAGGACCCCAGCCGACTGCCCGGCCGGCGACCAGCCGCGCTCCCGCCCCAGGACACCAGCCGACTGCCCGGCCGGCGACCAGCCGCGCTCCCGCCCTAGGACGCCAGCTGACTGCCCAGCCGGCGACCAGCCGCGCTCCCGCCCCAGGACGCCAGCCGACTGCCCAGCCGGCGACCAGCCGCGCCCGCCCCAGGACGCCAGCCGACGCCCGGCCGGCGACCAGCCGCGCTCCCGCCCCAGGACGCCAGCCGACTGCCCAGCCGGCGACCAGCCGCGCTCCCGCCCCAGGACGCCAGCCGACGCCCAGCCGGCGACCAGCCGCGCTCCCGCCCCAGGACGCCAGCCGACTGCCCAGCCGGCGACCAGCCGCGCTCCCGCCCCAGGACGCCAGCCGACTGCCCAGCCGGCGACCAGCCGCGCTCCCGCCCCAGGACGCCAGCCGACGCCCAGCCGGCGACCAGCCGCGCTCCCGCCCCAGGACGCCAGCACTGCCCGGCCGGCGACCAGCCGCGCTCCCGCCCCAGGACGCCAGCCGACGCCCAGCCGGCGACCAGCCGCGCTCCCGCCCCAGGACGCCAGCCGACGCCCAGCCGGCGACCAGCCGCGCTCCCGCCCCAGACCCCAGCCGACTGCCCAGCCGGCGACCAGCCGCGCTCCCGCCCCAGGACGCCAGCCGACGCCCAGCCGGCGACCAGCCGCGCCCCGCCCCAGGACGCCAGCCGACTGCCCGGCCGGCACCAGCCGCGCTCCCGCCCCAGACGCCAGCCGACGCCCAGCCGGCACCAGCCGCGCCTCCCGCCCCAGGACGCCAGCCGACTGCCCAGCCGGCGACCAGCCGCGCTCCCGCCCCAGGACGCCAGCCGACTGCCCAGCCGGCGACCAGCCGCGCTCCCGCCCCAGGACGCCAGCCGACTGCCCAGCCGGCGACCAGCCGCGCTCCCGCCCCAGGACGCCAGCCGACTCCCAGCCGGCGACCAGCCGCGCTCCCGCCCCAGGACGCCAGCCACTGCCCGGCCGGCGACCAGCCGCGCCCCGCCCCAGGACGCCAGCCACTGCCCAGCCGACCAGCCGCGCTCCCGCCCCAGACGCCAGCCGACTGCCCAGCCGGCGACCAGCCGCGCTCCCGCCCCAGGACGCCAGCCGACTGCCCAGCCGGCGACCACCGCGCCCCGCCCCAGACGCCAGCCGACGCCCGGCCGGCGACCAGCCGCGCTCCCGCCCCAGGACGCCAGCCGACTGCCCAGCCGGCGACCAGCCGCGCTCCCGCCCCAGGACGCCAGCCGACTGCCCGGCCGGCGACCAGCCGCGCTCCCGCCCCAGGACGCCAGCCGACTGCCCAGCCGGCGACCAGCCGCGCTCCCGCCCCAGGACGCCAGCCACGCCCAGCCGGCACCAGCCGCGCTCCCGCCCCAGGACCCCAGCCGACTGCCCGGCCTGCGACCAGCCGCGCCCCGCCCCGGACGCCAGCCGACTGCCCAGCCGGCGACCAGCCGCGCTCCCGCCCCAGGACGCCAGCCGACTGCCCGGCCGGCGACCAGCCGCGCTCCCGCCCCAGGACGCCAGCCGACTGCCCAGCCGGCGACCAGCCGCGCTCCCGCCCCAGGACGCCACCGACTGCCCGGCCTGCGACCAGCCGCGCTCCCGCCCCAGGACGCCAGCCGACTGCGCAGCCGGCGACCAGCCGCGCTCCCGCCCCAGGACGCCACCGACTGCCCGGCCTGCGACTAGCCGCGCTCCCGCCCCAGGACGCCAGCCGACTGCCCGGCCGGTGACCACCGCGCCCCGCCCCAGACGCCAGCCGACTGCCCGGCCGGACCAGCCGCGCTCCCGCCCCAGGACGCCAGCCGACTGCCCAGCCGGCGACCAGCCGCGCTCCCGCCCCAGGACGCCAGCCGACTGCCCGGCCGGCGACCAGCCGCGCTCCCGCCCCAGGACGCCACCGACGCCCGGCCGGCGACCAGCCGCGCTCCCGCCCCAGGACCCCAGCCGACTGCCCGGCCGGCACCAGCCGCGCTCCCGCCCCAGGACGCCAGCGGACGCCCGGCCGGCGACCAGCCGCGCTCCCGCCCCAGGACCCCAGCCGACGCCCGGCCGGCACCAGCCGCGCTCCCGCCCCAGGACCCCAGCCGACTGCCCAGCCGGCGACCACCGCGCTCCCGCCCCAGACGCCAGCCGACGCCCGGCCGGCGACCAGCCGCGCTCCCGCCCCAGACCCCAGCCGACGCCCAGCCGGCGACCAGCCGCGCTCCCGCCCCAGGACCCCAGCCGACGCCCAGCCGGCGACCAGCCGCGCTCCCGCCCCAGGACCCCAGCCACGCCCGGCCGCACCAGCCGCGCCCCGCCCCAGGACGCCAGCCGACGCCCAGCCGGCACCAGCCGCGCTCCCGCCCCAGGACGCCAGCCGACGCCCGGCCGGCGACCAGCCGCGCTCCCGCCTCAACGCCAGTCGGCACCAGCCGCGCCCCGCCCCAGGACCCCAGCACTACCGGCCGGCGACCAGCCGCGCTCCCGCCCCAGGACGCCAGCCGACTGCCCGGCCGGCGACCAGCCGCGCTCCCGCCCCAGGACGCCAGCCGACTGCCCGGCCGGCGACCAGCCGCGCTCCCGCCCCAGGACGCCAGCTGACTGCCCGGCCGGCGACCAGCCGCGCTCCCGCCTCAGGACGCCAGTCGGCGACCAGCCGCGCTCCCGCCCCAGGACGCCAGCTGACTGCCCGGCCGGCGACCAGCCGCGCTCCCGCCCCAGGACGCCAGCTGACTGCCCGACTCGGCCCGGCCGCCGACCGGTTTCTGTGACCTTGCCCGCCGTTCAGGCGCCGTGCCACAGGCTTGTTTGTGTTGCGTTGCGAGGCAGGCCGTGTGCCGTCAGTCGCGTATCTCGAGCGATGACTGTGCCCGTCTTCTCGCCGCTCTACAGGCGCGTGATCGCCGTGTGCGACCCTCGGGTGCCTGCCCGACTGCGCCCCCTCTGGGAGCACCCGTGCGGTAAGGATGGCCACGTGGGCTCGCCCGTGGTGCAAGGCTGGCAATCAGGGACGCGGGAGCCGGGGGTGCGGAGCAGGCGGTCCTGGCCCATGGGGCTGACGGGCGACGTACCCTCAACTTTTGCCGTACGTGGAAGTGCATGTTCAGAAATATATACCTAGGGAAACTTATGCTTTGTATTAACAATATTTGTCAATCAGGGCTGAATGGTTAGCTACATACAATTACTCAGTTATTTCCTCGGTGGTCTCACCTGAGCTGTTTGATTGTGTGCATGTCATCGACACAACTATTCATCATATGTGAAGGTCATCATATATATACAGCGCTTCAAGTGGAATGCGCACAGTAGACTGCAGAGGATCGGAATTTGCCGCTTTCACCCACACGGCTTCAGCACTTGATTGGGCGTGATCCGGCACACGACTTCCAACGACTGGTCGTTTCATAACATCGGCCTCGAAGTTGCGGCTGACGGCATAAGATCGGCCATGTGGACGATTGTGCTGCTGCTGAACGGTGAACGGTGACAGACTTGTGATTGTGCTGCTGTGCGTGTAGCGATGCGAATGCCTGATTCCTAGCGAATAATCGGTGATAAATCAGGAGTGACATAAGACATAGTTGCAATTGTTCCCCGTCATCCCGACGTCAAGTCAGGCTAGAATTGTGCAAAATTAGCAAATCTGATACGCTGGTCTAGCTTTGCTCATCATGTATTTGCTAATTATAACTTGGATCTGTAACCTTGCTGAAACCACGGTAAGGTTACCATCACCCTCAATCTACCATGGAAATGTTGTCTCCATAGGATGCTCAGCCTTCGGAATTGCAAAAGAAAGCAGTAATTCCGCACGTAAAGTTCTAAACTGAATCTATCCGCTGGGTTTATTAACACGCGCCCTGGAGGGCCTCTGAAAATTACGCGCACTGGAGGGGAGGGGGGCGGGATTCCGCCCCCGCCCCATAAGATCTCGGCTCCTATTCAAGCTGGAGGAACAAAATTCGCAGGGTGGATGGGCACGGTAGTGAATTATATTGCGTGCAAATTTCATGACCTTAGGTCAATATCTTCAAGGTCAAATGAGGTCACGTTTTACCAAATTTTCTTGTTTTGCGTGGCTTGGCTTGTCATTGTTATGGATCGCTGTGATTGTGTTTAAATGCTCCAAAATGGGCATCAATGATGTTTTGGACATTACTAATGATGCAATACAGATGCTAGACCCGACATTTGATCTCAGGTCACCTATATAGCAGCACTTTATCAGGTCAGTTACCTGTTCCAGTTCCCGTAACCGGGCCGCCCGCTCGACTGCTCCGTCGGGCAGCTCGGCGCAATCGGTTTCGCGAAGAAAGGAGTGAAGTACATGAATAAAGTATGGAAACGCAATGACAAACAGTACACAATGACAAAAAGTAGTGCATTTATGACAATATTCCAGTTGACCAAGTTTAGTTCCATTAACCTGTCACGAACTTGACCTGACTTGGCCTCGGTGACCTAACATGACCTTGAAACTATATAGCATATCAATATCCATCAAACAAGTCGCTGGTGTTGCCAAGAACACTTCCCTTTTGCTGATATACGGGAAGCGCATCAGCGCCGATTTTTGTGGTCTGGCGCTACGATTTTTTTTTACTTTAACGGCCTTTAAACGGCTTTAACTCTAACTCGAAATTTGTTTCGGCCGATTTCCATTTGTCTTGCTTTAAACGACGCGCCGGACATTTCCAAGCAGGTACGCAAAAATGTCGTATATCGACCGGTAAAATCTGGAGTTATGTATGAAAAACCGGAGTGGTGGGCGGATTTCGCCCCCCCCCCCCCTCCAGTGCGCGTGTTAAGCCTCTAAAGATGACGTGAACTGGAAGATTCTGAATGACAACTTCCCATAGCACTCTCCCACACCTAAAGGTGGTTGGATGGCTCTGATATTTCCCCGACGAGGACGAAATTGGTGTTGTCAGCAACAGCGAGTAACACGAATGGTCAGCAACCCAGAATGAATCTTGTATCTAGCTAATGGCAGCGTTCTGAGCCAATTAGCAATTGTAATAAATCAACATTCCGAGGAAAAGTTTACCTGCAAGTCAGTCCTGTGGCATTTTCTTGTTAACCTTGCTACAAAGCAATCGCATACAACATATCACTCCTGGCCGATACCACCCACATGGTGGTAGGCTGGTCAAACTGAACACACATGCAGACACACACACATACATATATATATATATATATATATATATATATATATATATATATATAATAACCATATTCTTTCAAATCTTCCAGTATGCTCATTTATCGTTCCATTACTTCCCTCTGTCCCTGGCAATTTTCGCTGGCTATTACCAGATGATGGTGCAGAGCCAATTTTCTGGCAGGTTCTTTCCGGTCAACGCAATATCAACGCCTTAGGGTTCATGGCTAAAATTCGAGAAAGGTCGGTTGCCATGACTCCCCTGTTACCTCTACTACTACGCCCATGGCCGCAATCGCGATGCAGGTAGGTCTTCGTGTCTTGAGGAAGGCGGGAAGTTGTGAAAAGGTATATTTTCGGATAAAAACATGTTACTTTTCCTTAAACCGCATTGTGGCGTTTCGAGGGCGGGGGTGGAACTTCGCAGCAGCCCTCAGCAGAAGTGGACTTCGCAGCAGCCCTCGGCAGGAGTGGAATTTCGCAGCAGCTCTCAGGAGAGGTGGAACTTCGCAGCAGTCCTCTGCAGGGTGTAACTTCGCAGCAACCCTCCGCATGCAGGGGCACACGCATAAATGAATTTATGGGAGGAACAAATCCTTAAAGCTGATTTCGGAGGTGGCAAAAACTTGATTTTGTGTGGTAGCACAACGCCAAGGTATATATATATATATATATATATATATTAAGCATGATTTGGGTGACATTCTCCATCTACTCCGCTGAAGCACTGGCCATTCTGGCGGCTATCTCCATTCTCATGAGGCGTAAAGCTAGAAACGTCGAGATTTGCTCGGATTCCAAATCGCTCAGATTCCAAATTCAGCCACTTAGCAGTAGCAGGCTGTCAACACCCAATCATTGAAAGAATCCAACAACTCGTGGCCCATAACGTAAACAAGAACTTTTCCTTCCTCTGGATTCTGGGCCACGTCAACATCCCAGGTGATGAAGAAGCAGACCGGCTCGCAGAGCAAGCCTCAGCATTGAACACTTACCCCAGTATGGAATATTCGGTAGACGATTGCAAAGCACTCCGACAACGACACATACGTCAGCATCACCAGAACACATGGATTCAACACAGCTCTACACAACACAAATTCAACCACACCCACATCAAACCAACGGTAGGCACATGAAACATATCAAATCAATCTTACCGATAGAAAGAAGTTATATTCACTAGACTTAGAGCTGGTTGCACTAAACTGACAGCCTCAACTAGAGGATGACCAATATACAACACCTCACTGCGACACCAGCAGCACCACATTAACCAAAGGCCACATCATGCTAGACTTTAGTAGCTTTAACGCTTAAAAACAACCACTTAAGGCCTTCTGCCAAAAAAGAGGGTATCATCCTGTCGCTTCCATCGCTTCTGGGTGACAAGCATCCAGAACTCCTTCAATTGCTATTTCAATATATGTACGCCAGAAAACTAGCAGGAACACTGTAGACACAACACCACCGACACTCACTTCAACATGCAAAGCATGCCCGTAATGGGCGTAAATAGCCATCCCCAAATGGCGTCGGACGTACATAAGCAGATTTGCTTCCTAATTAGAATTAAATGGGTACCTAGCGGTGCCGACGGACGTAGATGAGCCGATTTATCTTGCAACTCATAACGTAAAACGACTACCAAGATGTACAGCGGACGTAGATGAGCCGAATTACCAAACACCGTACTAACCCTATTGACAACCCTGCATGGCATGTTTAGACTAACTCTCTATCGACAATTAACACACGGCGGCCGGCGTGATAGGCGGTGTGGACAATTACCTCCTTGTCCGCACGGTAAAGACCCCTCGGTGCTCTTTGACAAGAGTCGGCTAATGCCGGCACCCTGGCAAAATCAATTTTCTCGTCACTCCCAAAATCATCCATTCACCCCAGCTACAAACCATTTTGCGGAGGAGCAAAGTAAAACTAAAACCATTTAGATATCCGGGAGATGTCCCCCACCCAGCCCTTGCCTTCAGCACCAAAAGCATCATATACACTATAACGTAAAACTCCCTTACGTAAATGTACACTTGCCTGAGCTTTGCTTGCAGAACACACCCACCTTAAAGGCGGCGCAAATGACCTCTATGATCCGGCACGCCTCTAAACATCACCATCCCCCTTCCACCGGGTGACTTTTCGGATAGCATGACCCCTTTGGGCTACTGTTACATGCAACGCTCATTAATTCACCGAACGTTCAATTCTAGTAACATGGTAGGTGGGGAGGAGTGTCAGGTACCCCACACAAAATGTATACCTATGATCTAAATAAACGCAAATACTGATTTGTTCGCACATATTGTCATGGTCCGAAATCGTTCTGTACCATTAAAGCCTCCAAGTGACCACGACATCTCAAAGTCGACACAGGTAAAACAGGGCTAATTTAAAATGTGACCAATGTTATTACATGATGTTTAAATTCAAATGATAAATAAAGATTCCAGACTTAAGCTACATCAAAAACTTTGATGTCAAAGCTCAGGGTTATATAAGATCATCCTTAGTCATACTTGTGTAGTGTTGGTACAAATAACACGAAAAGAGTTGTATTGGAAATTTGAGTGCCCCGGTTATTTTTCCTTGGATTACCTCTCCCGACTGGATTTTCGACTATGCAATCAAGTCACCACTGACATCAGACCAGAGGAATCCGAAAAGGCGAAGAAACCTTCGGAGAATAACCACGTCATGCCTTGCACATGTATCCACCAACTATGCCGCAGCCAGTTACAGCATCTACTCAGGGATGGAGAAGCGCACAATCCCGCTGGGACATAGGGACGGAGAAACGCACAATCCCGCTGGGACATCCCACATATACCGCGGGTCAGTGTTACTCGGAAGGGCGGTTTGCGACGTGTGCCAATTGCATGTCTGGAACATCACAACATCTGAACAAGCAGAGCTTCAAAACACGACACCAAAAACTGGCGAAACACACGGAACCTACAGACACGGCTATGTCACGATCACGAGCAAACCAAAATGAAATGAAGGCAGTGTTTTGAATCTACCATATCCTCCTCGCCGTCCAATCCAATTCTTCTGCCGTGCATCGATGTCGATGCATTGTTAACGCCAGGTATCGATGACTCGGCGACAGGTCAGGTCACAGTTCCAGCACTAACAGCCAGAACCTGGCGACGACAATACGTCCCAGACCGTGGCACCACGTGAACACCGCCACCACTGTGTGGGCACATGCTCTGTTCTCTTCCATTGCCTTCACTATCCTTGGTAACGACTACTGTATCTTCACTGTGACACCGCGTCGCTGAGCGCAAAGGCCACCGACCTCATGCATATCGCCATACACAGGGTTTACGGCTTCAGGCTGACTTGTCCGTCCGTTCGTTCTGATTGTCGCTGTCGCATTGTATTTGATCGATTGTCGCACTGTACTGGCCGGCCCGGCACTGTCCACTGACCAACACCCCACCACTCAGAGACACATGGTCACCCGAACGCCCGCGGCGAAAGGCACAATGCCAACGCCGGTGTCTCGATGTCTGGCGACTCGGCGACAGGCCGGGTCACAGGTCCAGCACTGAGAACCGGATCTGGCCGGACGAGCCAGGCCACTACCCTAGCTAATGGCACCGACTCGATTCACACCTGGAGAAGGTCACAGCCACGCCAATTTCACACGTCATAACTATTTACAAGGCTGTTTGTAGCTAGTAACAGGATCATGCGTACATTTCCCCGCAGGCGCATGCACCATGTATGCCTGGGCGGCGTTACGCCAGTTCGGATGTGGAGACTTCCGGGCTGTGCAGCGCCGAATCATTGGCCTGCTGCCCCGCCATCAGCCGCTTGACGATGCCGGGCTGGTCATCTGCTGTACAGCCCATCGCCGGGTTGAACGTCAGCTCGAAACCCTGCACCATCCCCATCCAGCGCCCCGAGGGCACCACGTGACCTCGGAGCTCACCTCGCGCAACCAGCTGTCAGACACAGAGCTGGGCTGTGCGCTGCTGGTAGCCTGGTCCAGCGTGGGATCGATGACCCTGAATTTGAAGGCCACAAACCCCGCTACAAAAGCCAGCGCCTCCAGGCCGATCCCCACCTCATCGCTGGCGTCTCGAGGCGTCATCACCTCGACGGAAGGCGTTGCCGTTTGTTCTCCAGCAGGATCCTTCAGGTTGAAGGCAGCAGGGTTGAGGCTTGGTGGACTGATGAACATCCGCTTCCTCCTTGGCGGCATCCAGCTGTTCTGGATCTTGAATCTGACATAGATGAGCAATGCACTTTGAAGTACACATTAGGGTAGTTAAAGCTGCTTCGTTAGCATTTAGTTCAGATCTGATTCTGGTTTTGCTTACAGACATTTCAGTGAAATCATGGATGACTTGTAGGTTGTGATTGTATGACTGTAGTACTGACACAATTAATATATAACCCATCATAAGGGTGCATAGATGCTACTTGCAGTGAATGACAAGTGACATTCTGTCAATACTTGAATGCACAATGTCACGGACACACCTGAGACATTTGGGCAATCTATGGTATTATTGTACATCAATGTACTCATAAGGTAAGTTGTGCATGCATTTTACATCCATAAAGCAAAAAAAAGGATTAGGCTGGTTAGGTTTTTGTTCATTTAAAGAAAAAGAAATAAATTTTCCCTTTCATTTCGCAAACTTCAAAGGAAACATGTGTTTTAAATTTTCCAAATTTGTTTTGAAAAATAATTTTCTTATAAGAGATGTTCAGGTAAGTTATGTCACACTTTTAAAACGTTATTTTGTACTCTACATTACCAAACTTAAAGCCCCTTTTTGGTGCTACTTTGATTGCCAATTGAAAAGTAAGCATTTGCAGAGGAAATGAGTGGTGACATCATCATAAAAATGTTCATAAATGCTGCATTGGAAACCTTTTTTCCCAAACAAAATCCAACAATTAACTTAAAGCATAAGTTTACCCAATATGTGAGTTAGCATGTAAAGGTTAGCAATCGACCTCATATCAGTCAATCAGCATCGTGCAAGTTCACATCTTATCTTGTGCTTTTTGGTCTGATAGTTGACAGGGATGATCTCCACTTTCGCTTTTTGTCTGATAGTTAGCGAAGCAATATCTCCACCTCCCTTTTGATGTGTCAGTTGATGGAAGAATAAATCCGTCTTCGGCCTCGCCACTAATAACGTCCTGGAAAAACGGAACTACTTATGGTGGGTGTCACCCTCGCGTGGGAAGAGGGACTCGTCTCCCAAACCTTGTGTAATTTAACATTACATCCGTGACATTGCATTGAAATAATGGACCAAAAATCCGGTCCCCCACTCTCCCACACCGATATCAAAAATCTGTGGCAACACCCGTACTACTCACGCATCACAATCCGTACACCAGAGCCACGGTATTTGGGTTTCTTGTAAATACTGCGTTATGAGGAAAAGCAAACAACATGAATATAAAGGAGGGGCGAACCCACACACATTCACATCAACTGTGCGCATCTTTTATCTACGTCATTTGTTCTTCATTAGACTAGTCCCAGGGGATCAAATGTTCATCTATATGCATACAAAACGCCCATCTTGGCAGGTGCTAGCGCCGTCCGCCCGCTTGTTGGAGCTGCTTTGTTGATCCACGCTAAGGCTGTTGTAGACAGTGATGCTATTTCCATTCTGACGCATTTTCGCAGACGAAGAGGGCCGTTGCTTCAAACTGGGAATGTCACGAAAAAAATCACGCCGAAATAATTGCTGCCGTGTCAATTTCGGCTCGTCGTTCTCGATGCTGACACAAGGCTTCAAGAACATTTTGAGAGCAGGCCATAACACTAACACTGAATTTATTTTTACAGGGCCGAAGACAGTTTTCTTCTGGTCACCACTGCAGAAATGGGTATGTTTCTGATAAGCAGTGATGTTAGCATGTGTAAGCTACAGGAATTGGTGGAATGTACACATATACATACAGGTATATATATATATATATAATAAACATATACCTACACTGTGAGCCAAAAGTGAGTGGACTTTAAGGAAAATATAAAACTGATACGTGGCATGCGCAGCAATACTTTATATATTATTGTGATAGCAATAAATCAAATTTTCGGTTAGTGCGCCTTCGTTGGCTCCAATACTAAGAGGCTATATGAGGATAACAATCAAACAGAGATGGCGCGGCGTTTAGCTTTATATGGAAACCAAAAGCATTGGGACAGTTCAAAAGAGGTTAAAGAAGAATTTTCCATCCCGAATGCTTCGTGTAAGTCTGCCATTTACAAGATTGTCGACAAATGTAAGCAATACGGTGGATTTCACGGTCCGAGCCAAACCAAGGGCTGACCTCGGCCCGATCCGACACCCGAGAATATCGATGCGGTTAAAATAACTGTAGCGACGAGCCAAATTACCTGTGGTACATACATACCACAGGTAATCCAGCTGAAGTACCAATTGACGAGCCCGGTGGTGCATACATACCACAGTTAATTCAGCTGCAGTACCAATTGACGAGCGAGGACACGTCCAGAAGGGTCGAAATGTGCCGATGGTTAGGAAGCCAGGCAAGCAGCGACTTCTTTCTCAATCGAGTGTGGTTCTCAGACGAGTTGCACTTTTATATTGACGGACACGTCAATCGCCAGACCAGTGTGTTCTGGGATACATCAAAGCCCGAAGCAGTGCAGGAAGCATCCATGCACGGCAAAAGGTGCGCCGCTTGGGTAGCCTTCAGCAGCCAAGTCATCATCGGACCATCATGATTTGAACAGCAAGCCGAAACAGCTGCAGTCACCAGGCGTGGTGTGGCGAGGGCGAACGCAATTCCTGTATATTCTGCTCTAGGTAGTTGGTTAGATGGCAGAAATCACTTTTTTTATCGGAGCAATGGGCCTTTTTGAGGCGGGGAATAGCTGCCTGCCATGTTTTGTTCATTTCGTCTTCCGTGGCTTTGACGATTTGCCAATGAAGAGAAAGCCCATTTTATGCTGCATTTTGTATTTTATTGGTGGCCAAAATGATATTTTTAGGCTTCAATTTAAACCATCTAGATCTCTCTCACTCTCTCTAGGCACAGCTCAAATGAGCATCCCTTTATGGTCCCTGAAATGGCATTGCCAGCCCTCTAGATTTAGAGAGAAATAGAGAGAAATCTTGCAGCAGTGGCACAAATTCGTGCCAGCTCCAGAGACCAACAAACTCGCCCAGTGTAAACAATCAACGCCAGTGGCACCGTTCCCTTCGTCAACCAGTCACGAGCTTCCAACACGGCGTCAAGACAACGCGTAACGGATGCTGTCACGCGTCACGGAATCACCCGTGAAGTAGGCACGGCTTGACATGCTACAACAAAAAAAACTTACACGAACTGGTACCTATTGTCAAGAGATCCTGACCATCTCGCGGAAACAAAACAAAGAGGATACTTACAGACTGAAAATAATTTCCGCCTGAGTGACGGAACCCATCATCTTGGCATTCCCTCCAGCTGCCTACCATTCCTGCACAGTCGGGCTTTCGCTGTTACCGTATATCGCTACCGCTGTGGCTGTGTGCCAGCATACGACGCCACGTTGGTGATGCGTTTAACGCGGTTGTTGTTGTTGTAGTGCTTGGTGATCGCCGGCCTCTCGGACACGCTCACTCGTCCTCCAGAAAAGATGAGCGTCGGCCAGGCTGGTTCCCTGGCCTGCACCGGCTACATTTGGGCCAGGTCAGTACACCCCCCCCCACCCCCCGTACTCCCGGTTCTAAGTTGCATGTGTGCATGTATAATGTGCATGTGTGCATGTATAAGGTGCATGTGTGGCGGCTGTTCAATTAAATACATGTTAGTCCAGCGACATGCGATCGTCCCGTTCCCGGAACAGTTTAGTGGGAGTCAACGGACGTGTACGAAAGCGTGTCGCCTCTTCGTCGTCACGGTGTGCCTCTTCGTCGTCACGGTGTGCCTCTTCGTCGTCACGGTGTGTCTCTTCGTCGTCACGGTGTGCCTCTTCGTCGTCGCCTTTTGGTCGTCACGATGTGCGCCTCAGCACGGGCACTGATGCTGGCGGCTGGTTGGCAGATACTCGCTGGTGATCATTCCCAAGAACTGGTCGCTGTTCGCCGTCAACTTCTTCGTCGGCGTGTCGGGCACGTTTCAGCTGGCCAAAGTGATCCGGTGGGTATGTGGCGACTTGGGCAGCCACGAAAGGAGGATAGTTCAGACAGCCACCAGCATTTTGATAGGCCTCGCCAGTGCAGCGCCGCATGCTGTGAGAATCGGGGCAGCTGTCGGTAGCGGCGCTGGCGCTCTCCCAAACACGTCGCTTTGAATCTGTCTCGGGAGGTTGTACAGCTACGACTCTGTCTCGGGAGGTTGTACGGCTATGGCTGTGTCTCGGGAGGTTGTACGACTATGGCTCTGTCTGGGGAGGCTGTACGGCTACGGCTCTGCCTCGGGAGGTTGTACGGCTATGGCTCTGTCTGGAGAGGTTGTATGGCCACGGCTCTGCCTCGGAGGTTGAACGGCTACGCTTCTGTCTGTGGATGTTGTACGGCTACGGCTCTGCCTCGGGAGGTTGTACGGCTACGGCTCTGTCTGGGGAGGTTGTACGGCTACGGTTCTGTCTGGGGAGGTTGTACGGCTACGGCTCTGTCTGGAGAGGTTGTACGGCTACGCTTCTGTCTGTGGATGTTGTACGGCTACGGCTCTGTCTCGGGAGGTTGTACGGCTATGGCTCTGTCTGGGGAGGTTGTAGGGCTACGGTTCTGTCTGGGGAGGTTGTACGGCTACGGCTCTGTCTGGAGAGGTTGTACGGCTACGGCTCTGTCTGGAGAGGTTGTATGGCCACGGCTCTGCCTCGGGAGGTTGAACGGCTACGCTTCTGTCTGTGGATGTTGTACGGCTACGGCTCTGCCTCGGGAGGTTGTACGGCTACGGCTCTCTCTGGGGAGGTTGTACGGCTACGGTTCTGTCTGGGGAGGTTGCACGGCTACGGCTCTGTCTGGAGAGGTTGTACAGCTACGCTTCTGTCTGTGGATGTTGTACGGCTACGGCTCTGTCTCGGGAGGTTGTACGGCTATGGCTCTGTCTGGGGAGGTTGTAGGGCTACGGTTCTGTCTGGGGAGGTTGTACGGCTACGGCTCTGTCTGGGGAGGTTGTACAGCTACGTCTCTGCCTCGGGAGGTTGTACGGCTACGGCTCTGTCTGGGGAGGTTGTATGGCCACGGCTCTGTCTCGGGAGGTTGTACGACTACGGCTCTGTCTGGGGAGGTTGTACGGATGCGCAGAAAACGCCAGTGTAGAAATGCATTCACTTCGGTGCCCGCGTGGTAATAAACCCAGGTGACGAATGTCTCCTACGCTATGACAAGCAGGATGGATGACAGTAGATAGCATTATCGAAGACCGTGACTTGTGCATCATCTACAGACTAAATGAGGCTAATTCCCCTGAACAGACACGGAAACATGTCACCAGCAAATTCGCAGAACCAAGCCGATGTGCAGGATCCTAAATACATGATTGATGATCGACGAACCGGGGTAGCCGGTTAGGCTTAAGGCAGTAGCCATTTGCTGGGTGTAGCAAGATAATTATCAGGTATGATTCGGAACGTACGTGTAAAACGTATGATAGACAGCATGAAGTAGTGAGGTTGGTAGCTATAAGAAGCAAAGTATTAGTCTGAAGCATTGGCTGCTCAACTGTGAGCAGTACATGGCAACTTAAAGAAGCTAAAGAAGTCTGACAGGCAGTGTCAAGTAGTCGACAGACATTCTCAATTAGTCTGGCGGGCATCCTTGCATCGTCCGGAAGGCAGCGTTAAGTGTTCCGGCCATCAACATGTAACTGGTCCGTATGGAGAAGATGGACGACCAGTAGGTGAGCAGCGGCACTCTGGCTAGGTCACTATAACATGCGACTGGTCCGTTCAGAACAGATGGACGACCAGTAGGTGAGCAGCGGCACTCTGGCTAGGTCACTATAACATGCGACTGGTCCGTTCAGAACAGATGGACGACCAGTAGGTGAGCAGCGGCACTCTGGCTAGGTCACTATAACATGCGACTGGTCCGTTCAGAACAGATGGACGACCAGTAGGCGAGTTGCGGCACTCTGGCTAGGTCACTATAACATGCGACTGGTCCGTTTAGAACAGATGGACGACCAGTAGGCGAGTTGCGGCACTCTGGCTAGGTCACTATAACATGCGACTGGTCCGTTCAGAACAGATGGACGACCAGTAGGCGAGCAGCGGCACTCTGGCTAGGTCACTATAACATGCGACTGGTCCGTTTAGAACAGATGGACGACCAGTAGGTGAGCAGCGGCACTCTGGCTAGGTCACTATAACATGCGACTGGTCCGTTCAGAACAGATGGACGACCAGTAGGCGAGCAGCGGCACTCTGGCTAGGTCACTATAACATGCGACTGGTCCGTTCAGAACAGATGGACGACCAGTAGGCGAGTTGCGGCACTCTGGGTAGGTCACTATAACATGCGACTGGTCCGTTTAGAACAGATGGACGACCAGTAGGCGAGTTGCGGCACTATGGGTAGGTCACTGTGAGTAGGTTACTGCAGGTAGGTCACTGTGGGAAAGGCACTGTGTGTACGTCACTGTGGGATAGATAACTGTGGGTTGGTCACTGTGGGTAGGCCATTGTTGGTAGGTCATCGTGTTTGAGTTTCTGTGTTTGGGTCACTGTGGATAGATCACTGTGAGTAGGTCACTATTTGTAGGAGTCGTGGTGAGTACATTAATGCGCGGGACATTTGATTACCTGTTTCCTCGAGTTTCATCTGTAATTGTGGGATGGGAAGCGCATATTGGGAAACCTACAGGGTACCTGAAAATAACGCCAGAGGTTTTCGGGAAGTGTTACGCAAAACATATTGACAACATTGCAGAAGTCCCAATAAATCTTCGTGGGTAGATGGCGTAAACTCGCGTCCATCGTCTAAGGCAAATCCGCGCTCCGTCAATCATTATTAACAGAGGAGTGTTGACATAGGAGAGCCAGAGCGTATTGATAATTATACTTAATTGTAATATTCGTCTCGCTAAGATTGCCGCATTTGCAGTTATTTACCGCAGTTATAAACAGAAAGAAGCTATTGCGAATTATCAGAATTAATTTCCTTGGTGTGTGCAACGTCACCGCTGAAGCGCGCCGTGATATCATGACTGTTTTAAGACGCGACGTGACGTCATCACAAGCCGAGCATGAATGTCCGACAGGTACCAGATGTCGTTGAAGAAGGTGCCGGCCGTGAAGGCCGACCGATGAGCCGAGCCGACCACCAGGACCATGCTCCGCATCGTGTCGAGTCGCTGGTCCGCACCCAGAGCGACCGCGCGCAGAACGGACGTCTCTGCCGGTCCGGACTGGTGCGTCTGACTGGTCCGGACTGGTCCGGACTGGTCAAACTGACATATCGGACCATCACCAAACGTATCAGACCCTCGACTAGGATGCCGGATCTCCATATACGTCGGACACTCGGTGACATGTTGACTGTCGCGTATGGCGGGCCCTCACCAAACGTGTTGGGTTGTCGCCCAACGTGATGAACTGTGGGCTCGTATGACCGTTTGTCGTTTTCCACGGTTCCCATAACTAGTGCGACACCTTGTTTGTTGGACGGATCGTGAGCGAGGCCTTGCAAGTGGAATCTCTTCAGATTTTGGAGTAGAAATCTGGTATGCTTCTCAGTAAAACCAGCTCGTTTTGTGACCAATCTGTACCCAATGCTAGCCCAGTGATGATATTCAGGCACTGAAGTAAAGTAGTCTATGGTATGACATGTTAAGTAATACATATCAAGTAGTCTGTGGCATGCATGTTTTTGAACAGGGCCAATACAAGTCCTACGTTCTCACAACGTGTCTGCATATCATCCCGTGTATATTCTGCCAGGTGGGAGGTGACGGATCGATAGTATAACAGAGCCGTGAACTCTTGAGCAAATATTTTCATCAGTCATTATCCAGTGTTATTCTGACTCTGTGGTTGTGATACTCCCAGTGCAGTTGAAAACATCCAGCGCACCAATTGTTCTTTCATACATGTCTGAACTTGGAAGTTAATTGTGAGCGGGGGCCTTGGCCAGTCTAAACTGGGGCTCTCGCGCCCCCGACATCCTCCATCAATCTAAATTTTTCGAACATTTATTACGAGTGAAACCGTCCACGTAATGAATCTTTCCTTAGCTAGCAGAAAAATAACAACACACACACAGACGCGCGCACACACGCGCACACGCACACACACACACAGACGCGCGCACACACATACACACACACATACGCACACACACACATACACACACCTACACACGAACACACACACATTCACACCGTTCATGCATACATGTCACTTGATCTGGTAAACGATCCCCGTTCCTGCAAATTAGTTGGTCATTGTTCCCGATAGCTCTCAGAAGTACGGCATTGAAGTTTGTTTAGCTTTGGCCCAATGTAAACTCCTGGAATGCCGGTCGCTATGAACTTCACACTATCGACTTAGTGTGGGCGGAACATTCTACAATGACATCCTGGAAACACAAGCTCCTGGAAAGTGTATTTCACTGGCCCCATGGGGCGTTATTTATCCTGCCCATTCTGCAATCCAACATGCAAAACATGGCAATAAATGCTGCTCCATCTAAAAAAAAAACTCAATGTGGTTTCATACAAAGAATGACAGCTCGGTCGGTTGTATTTCGTGCTCAAACAATATCCAAATTATGTGATTGCAAAATAAGCTGGATGGTATCCGTTTGAAGAAATATCTCACTGCACAAAAATCCGAATATTTCGCTTGCCACACAGTGCACAATATATACAAGAATATAATATTAAATATATGTATCTATATATATATATATATATATATATATACATATAGATATCATTCTGCATATGATGGACACCCAACAACTTGGGGTCCTCAATGAAACAGGTGCAATTTAGTCAAGTAATTCATCGATTTGTCAATAAATTTGAACTAAGCCAGGAAGTGTAAAAGTTGGGAATTCTACCCTTATTTTGGGACAAGTCTAATTCATTGACATGATAAACCTTTCGCCCCGTTTCACTACACCCTTTGCAACCAACGAGTGCATTGCAGCCTTTCCAGCTGATTCTGCGTTGCCGAAGTTCAAAATCTATAGAGATCAATTGTTTCTTGTCAGCAGGAGTCCAGTGGTAGACTGCTCACTCAGCTGCAAGTGTTTTTGCTTTGTCCGACTGAGGCATGCGAGGAAGGAACAGCATAAACCGGTGTCTTTTACTTCATGGCTACAACGAAAATGGTCACGTGAGACCGCAAGCACCACTTCCTGTCCTTGGACACTGTTTCGTGGTCAACCTGGTAGACTGTTACGCAGCGCCTTACGATGAAGCGGCGCAGTATTCCATGCCAATAATTGCTGTGAATTGGCAAAGCCTACGTTCCTATTGGCCAACCATACTGAAGGTATACTGGAAGATACTTCCGTGACCAACTGCACTGAATAAAAAAATTCAGCGAGTTTTCTTAAAACGAGGGCACTACGCTCGTCTAAACCGCGCGCTTTGCCTGCCAGCAATTACTCCGCATCTTTACCGCAGCGCCAAAAGAGACGGTAAAATAATCCATGAGTATCCCATGATGAAATACATTTCTGCATCCGGCTTATTCCAGTATGGAAGAATTTGTAAGGAAATGTGCGATGTAGCACGTTTACCCGGTGGGCTTCCCCTGTCACCAGTTCACTGTCATACGTCATGAGCATGGACAGCTGCCTTCCCTCTACCTTCGAAGTTGGGAGCCTACCTCATCCCCCGCACTTGCTATAAATCCAAGCGTAAATAAAATCATCCGAAACGGCATTGTAAGTGAAGCGGAAAAGTTGGAACGAAACCCATGACATTTGCCCAGGACATGTTGGCCATTTTCTTACCTCTCACCCACCGCAGCATCACCTGATAATTGAGTCGTTATTACGCTGCTCTACGACTTGCACAATACAGGCGACATGAAAATCCAGCCTGGACTACAATGCTATGACGGAAGGACTGCTGACGCCTCTGTTGATCGTACCGTAGGAGAGCGCTCTGGGATTTGTGTGAATATATGATAAGCAATTGCAACATAATTAACCCCCAAAGGGCATTACTACTGAACAGTCCAGTTCAGCGCGGCTCATACTGCTACCAAACGGGTCAGTTCCGCACGGCTCATACTGCTACCAAACGGGTCAGTTCCGCACGGCTCATACTGCTACCAAACGGGTCAGTTCCGCACGGCTCATACTGCTACTCAACGGGCCAGTTCAGCACGGCTCATACTGCTACCAAACGGGCCAGTTCCTCACGGCTCATACTGCTACCAAACGAGCCAGTTCCGCACGGCTCATACTGCTACCAAGCGGGCCAGTTCCGCACGGCTCATACTGCTACCAAACGAGCCAGTTCCGCACGGCTCATACTGCTACCAAGCGGGCCAGTTCGGCACGGCTCATTTCTGCCTGCTAATTAGCGTACGGCAGGTGACATCCATCTTGGTCAGGTTGGGTGTTGTGCCGCCGCATCCTGGCCACGGTGTGTTATTGCCGTCTCTGCATAATAAACCCTGAAAATGAAATCAGTTAATCGTGAAGCATGCAACTTGTGACTCAAATGGGTCGGGTTCCGTGCCATTTTAATCAGGATGATTGCGACTGCTCGCTTGTAGGGCGTGGCATGTGTGTTTGGTGTATATGGTCCGTTCTTGTGAGCCAACAACGACCATATTTCCATGTTCGTTCTTGTCAGCCAACAGCGACCATACTGCCATGTCCGTTCTTGTCAGCCAACAGCGACCATACTGCGAATCAATCTTCCTTCAAGGATGACTAAGCTTGAGCTATTGTATTTCATAATATCTCTTAGCTTTAGCACTCAGACGGTACCCATCGAGCGTCCTACAAGGCTATTACCAAGCATTAGTAATTTCGTTAGCGTTTCCATTAAGCTCAATAAATATAATTTAATTTCAAGCGTGGGTGTAAGGGCGAAAACAAATGATGGTGACAAAGTTCAAGTTGGGTACCTTCGGCCACACCAACCGTCATGCAATGTCTGCTAAAGCACCAAACTTGTTCGACCTAGTACGCTAGTCGTAAAAGCCAGTAAAGTGGCGGTACTGGCTGCTTTAACAAGCGCACTGGCGATTCACTGGTAATTACGCATAATGGTAGCAAGAGGAAAGTCGGTCACCCGAATTTCTGTGTCTACGCGGCTGATTCCAACGCAATTGACAGAGGTGGATGATGGATAACCGAGGCATTACCTAACGACACAATTAGCATAGGTCAAGTCGATCTAGATCAAACGTGGTAAATTTGTGAATATGCAGTGCTGGGTACAATTGCGATTGAACACACCTCATGTCTTTCACCCATTCAGTTTGACGACGAATTTGTAGCCATCTGAACTGGACATGTATATCGACACTTACATGCAAATGAAGCTTCTTTTCAATATGATCCTTGGTGTAGTCGGTGTACTCAGCAATTGTGACATCACACAAGTGTCGCTTGTGGTTGTTAAATGTTAGGCAACGACAAAATTTCATGCCGAACAAAAGCTGTGGACATAATTGTAACTTATGGCATTTTGCACAATTATTTTTGTTGTTGAACATTTTGGCGCATTTTTAGCAGCTGCTTCGTTCCATGGCTCTGGAAAAAACTATACAAATTTCGTCCCATGTTGAAAGGATTTCTTTTCAACTTGAACTTTGAGCTTGAACTTTGAACTTTTGATTCAATCAAATCAGCTGTTGCGAGATGCTGTTTTCTGGAAGACCTCATGGCGATAGTTTTGATAGTCTCCACATGTTTTACGGGACAACTCTACGCTAGGGGGCATGCTGGTGCTCATAGCAGACATACGTTCTGCGCCTGCGCATTGGGCATGCGCGCTTTTTGGACGAAGTGGTTCGGTGGACGAAGTGGTTCGGTGGGAGTAGCCGCGCGTTGATACAATCATCAGCGCACGACACAATCAGGCAACACAACCAGCTCGCTTGTCTCCATCAGCGCACGACACAGCCAGGCAACACAACCTGCTCGCTTGTCTCCATCAGCGCACGACACAATCAGGCGACACAACCAGCTCGCTTGTCTCCACAAGCGCATGGCAATGGCCGATAAGACTAATGCACGAATGCACCAACGTACCAATGCACCAACGTACCAATGCACCAACGTACCAACTTACCAATGTATGAACGTGCCAACGTACAAATGTATCAATGTACCAATGTATCAAGGTACCAATGTACAAATGCACAAATGCATCAATGTACCAATGTAACAATGTACAAATGTAACAATGCACCAACGTACCAATGTACCAATGTAACAATGTACCAATGCACCAATGCACCAATGTACCAATGTACCAACGTACTAATGTACAAATGTACAAATGTAACAATGTGCTTGGGTTCCAGAGCAATGTCCAGATACGCTTCATTCGGGTGTCGAATGCACAGGATAAGCCTTGGTTTGTGCTTTTTGTGATGCAGCATGTGAAAATATAGACACTGTACCTGGTGCGAATAAATGAAAACTATTTGCTGCAAAGTGAACAGCCTTCATCTTGAAGATATGTACGAGTGATCTGGGAGAACGCATTTGGGCAGGTGTCTGCACCAAATGACCTGGGATGAATTTTTATACACACTGCAGTGGCTTTGTTCCTCAGCGATTGCTGAGGAAATTGTTGCAAGATCATTTTGCAATTAAACCAAGTGGAACACTGTCATGAACACATAGTATTCAAAATGTGGGTAAACTATTCAAAATTAAGAATGTATGCGTAATGATTTCACTTGGTGTCTTACCACGGGTGTCACTTCGTAAAGTTGGTTCAGGAGGGAGGCAAATGACATTTTATGGCCAAAGTTTCATCGAAAACCATTTGTGTCCAGTCTATGCCCATATAGGCTCAATGCTCCATAGGCTGAATAGTTAAGCTTCATCCTGATTGGAGGACCAAAGCAATGATTCAGGGGGCCACTGGCTACGCTTAGCATATAAAAGGTGGCATCACTCTCCTACGGCGGTCGCACCAATTTACAAGGAATGGATGTTTGGAAATTAGCAGGCACAAGCCGCATGCAATGTTCAAGATGTGTGTGATATGCTTCCTGTAAATTCCATTTTCACTCAGATCTCCATATCTGCATTCAATGGCACCAAGTGATTAGATACCTTTTCCATTGCATTCATAATTGATACATCTCTATCAACCATCACAGTGCCAGGCTTGCATCGGCTGTGAGAGCTAGCAGTGCTCAATTGTTCTCAACTCAACTGCTGATCAGCAGTTCAAGGGTGCTTACTCGCTATGTTCTGGTCAGAATTCAGGAAAGCAACAACAGTTATTGAACACACTTCCAACAGCAGTGCTCAACTAATTTTGAGAATCACTCTATCTGCCAAAAACTGTGAGAAGCAATATGTCTGATTAGGGGAATTGTCCAGCTTCGGGCACTTCTACCCAGATCCAAGGTTGCGCATCAACTGCCCCAAAGGTATTGGATGCCTTATTGCGCACTTTAGTTCTAGGGTATTCCCATTTATAGGCTCTCATTTCATCGCATGTGGTACTTTGGCACTTGGTAAACAGCATCCAAACCGGACGTTGGTAGCTTAGTGGCTAAACTGGGCGTTTGGGAAATCAAAGGTACGGTGTTCCATTCACGGCTGTGGCGGCCTTTGTGCCGGGGTGCGGGTAGGCGACGCCACATGGCCACAGGTGACGTGCATAGAGTTGGCTGGGGTTCGATATTTATATTGAGCAGAAATCGACGACCCCTTCGACTTCCACCAAATCTTGCACATCGATAGGGCATAGGATTCTGAACACACATGCCAAAGCGTTTCACGGGGCATAACATTTGCTGACCTCTAGATGTCAAAATGTTAATGAATGTACAATGACTTCGACAATCACACAATTGATATATATATACACATATATATATGAATTATATATTATTATAAATCATTATATATTATTATAAATCATTATATATTATTCTATATATAATTATATCGATTATATATACATATATATAAATATATAAGCAAGAACTGATTTACAGGTAAAAGAACATAACATAGCTCCCTTTTTCACTTAATGCTTAATGTTCCACATGGGACCCCATGGAGGACGAAAACCACTACCCCTTAGATTTTCCACAAAATTGCACCGTGAGCGCCTCATTAGGTACTACATATGTGATGCCATGCATCCTACGGAACGTTATAAGCTGTGACCTTGAGTGATTGCCGTGTGGTAACCGAACATGCAGCTAATGGAAATAAGCAGAATATTTGAATAAATAACGATACCAGATACATCAGGGAATATTATTTTCACTTAGGGTTAATTCCCCATAGGCTTTAAAACATAGTTGACCGTGGAGGACGAAAACCACGACCTTTTAAAAATTATTTTAAGGCACACAGTTCCTTCCCTTGACGGTGGTATGCTTATGCCTGCAGCCATTTCACGGGGCATTAGGAACTACAGTGCCCATGGCCCATTATGAATTACAATTTCCAGTTATTCACATGACGCTTGATTTCCTTTAACTTGGTACCCTATGGAAGACGAAACCCACGACCCTTTATAATTCCCCCAAAATTGCACCGTATGTGCCTCATTAGGTGTTACATATGTGATGTCAAGCATTCTGTGGGGTATGGCAAGCTGTGATCTACAGAGGTCGCTGTGTGGTCACCGAATGTCAAGCTAAGGGAAATAAGCTGAATATTTGAAAAATTACAATAACATATACATACATGGGTGTTTTATGCAAACACCCCACACCTCTATATTTGATTGACCTCTATATTTGTATCACCTTTATATTTACTACCATATTTTAATATATAACGATACCCAGTGGCGTCGCCACGAAATTCTTCCAGGGGGGGGCAAGGTCGGAAGGGGCCTCCTGTTCCCCGAAAGGGGGCCTCCATTGTGTTAGGGTCTCATATTGTTTTCAGGCTCTTACTATGGTTCGAGAATGGGGAACATGATTTGATATTGGTGTTTTGTTTGTTCTTGGCATGGTGCATCATTTACTCAAAAAGCAATAGGACTAGTAATTTTCGCTGAAAACTGGGTCATACCAGGGTATAAATAAGTAATATTTGGATAAATACATAAGTGCCAAAACAAACCAACGTCTCAATGCTTTCTCGAATCTTCCCGCTGGCCTCTAGATTGCAGCGAGCTGGCGGGGCTGGTGCTAAGCATATCTTACAGATATCTGCCATTGATCAACCCACTTTTAAGTCCTCCAAGTCTAACTGAATATAGCTAGATTCATCACTACTGTTATTTATTCTCACCAGCTTGATGTCATAAGCAAAGCTTGAACGATCATTTCTCAGTCATAGGACGACAATTTCGCAAAGGTGACAACGAGAAGTGGATTGCATTGGTTTTCTGAGCGCCATCTTAGGAATTTGTTTATTTTTATAACATTTGGTGCTGGCTGCAAGGCAACTGTCACACGAGCTAAAATATATCCTCAGCGAATAAATTCACGGCAAGAACAAGCATTGAACAGCAATGCATAAATGACAATGCAACAATGCAACGATGTCAGTGCATACATAATCCAAACCTTCAAATTCCACGCCGTTACGCCCATCGTTTTCGCTGTGCTGTGCCGTTTTGTAAATGACTGAGAAGGTATGAAAGCTGGGAAGCTCTAATCATGCAGGCTGTAATAACAGAAAAGAAGTTTGTTGGAAGAAAATGCATTTAAAAACAATCATTCATCCCATTTTATATGGGGCATGGATGTTGTATTGTATGCTTGTGAGGGGTAATTTGTCCCCTCAATGTTAGTTTTGCCCCATGGGCGTATGTTTCGGAAAATTATCGAGGGACCAGTGGAGTACCTATATTTGCGTCAAGCAGGAGGGGGCAAACGGATTTGCAGGGGAGGGAGGAGGCACCTACGCCCATTAAAAAGTCCTTGGATTTCGACCGCTATTTTGTCAAAGGGGACATTTCGAAATAATATAATTAGTCATCAATTAAATTGTCCTGTGGAGGGGCCTAATCTACCACTATGGTTTCTGATTGGTCAGAGTTCAACCCTAACTCCACCACCCAGTTCTAAGGTTTTCTTTTGGTACCTTGATAAGTTACCTCACACTGCTGAAATTACACCTATACCACAAAACCGGATCGGTATCCCAAAAATTCAAGCTGGAGCCCTCCAAAAAAGGAGAGATGCCAACAAATAAATGTCCGGATCAGGAAAATGGCTCTGGAGCACCGAACATATTTCTCCAGATGCCTTCAAAAATTGCGTATGGCACCGAAAAGCATGCCGGATCTCGAAAAATCGAGGTGGGATGCAAAAACATGGCGCCAGAGGCTCGAAAAATCAGGCCGGGATTCGGACATAAAAACCCAGAAAAGATCCACAAAAATCGCGTTGAGCACAGAAAGCTGGCGTTGGGTCCCCGGAACCACGCGCCGGGGCGCGATAAGTCGCGCTGGGACCCATAAAAATCATACCGAAGCCCCAAAATCGTACTGGGGCCCCACAAATGTGCATCAGAAGCCCCAAATATACACAGCCGGACCCTAAGAGTACAACGGTGCCCGAAAATACAACTAACCTTCCAAAGCGCACCGAGTCTCCCAAAAAGCGATAGGGCCTTAAAACATGCGTTGCAGCCCTAAATAAACATGCCGGGAGCTCGAAAAAAAAATACACTGCAAGCTCGCAAGGCGCACAGGGGCCATGAGACCGCACAAGGGCCTGAAAAAGAGGCTGGGCCACAAAAGACAACATGGTTCCAAAACGTACAAAACGACCGGGAGCTAAATAAACACATCAGGATCTTCGAAAACGCCCTGCCACGTAAAACATACTCGGTGTACAAAAAAGCAACAAAGCCCTAAAACGAGCAGTGTTTCGAAGATGTATTAGGCCCACAACTTCAATTTAAAATGCATTACCCACCACTTTAAAATACAAAATTTCACAATTTCAGGCATTCCAGTTCATAGCACCCGGTCGCCACGACGGCAACGTCAGTGCACGTGCACACCCATCTTTCGTATTCGGTGCATTCGCCACACTTCGTGCGATGCTACGGCCTCTGCGAGGCCTTCTGCGTTTTGCTAATTGCTGCCACATGATACAATTGCGCCATATTTGACGTGATGAAATGCTTCGTATGGGCGTTCGCTGCGAAAAGTCGATTGATTAAATTCGATCATTAGTTTCCTACTTTCCACATTTTCTGGTAGTTATGAAATGCGGTTTCCGCTGAGGTTTGATGCACTTCATATCTTTGCTGCTATCCTCCCAGATTGGCTACCGAACCGAGGCCCTGCCTCAGCATTCTTTGTTGGACCCATTGCGTCTTTCTTGCTCTATGATTGTGTATTATGGCTCCAATCTATTTTTGTTAGGGGCCTAAAACATTTTCGAACCCCCTGCTCGTTTTAGGGTTTGTTGCATTTTTGCGCACCGAGGTTTTTTTTGACGTGTCAGGGCGTTTTCGAAGACCCCGATGTGTTTATTTAGCGCCCGGTCTTTTTGTTTGCTTTGGAACCATATTGCCTTTTGCGGCCTCAACCACTTTTTCAGGTCCTTGTGCGTTATCATGACCCCTGTGTGCCTTGAGAGCTCCCGGTATATTTTTTAGACCTCCCGGTATGTATATTTATGGCTGCAACGCATGTGTTAAGGCCCTGTCGCTTTTTGTGAGACTCTGTGCGCTTTGGAGGGCCAGTTGTATTTTCGGCCCCCGTTGTGCTCTTAGGGTCCCGATGTGTCTATTTTGGGCTTCTGACGCACAGTTGTGGGGCCCCAGTACAATTTTGGGGCTCCAGTACGATGTTTCTAAGTCACAGAGAGGCTTATCGCGCCTAGGCGCGTGGTTCCGGAGACCCAACCCCAGGTTTCTGGGCTCAATACGATTTTTGTGAAGCCTTTCTGATTCTTTAAAAGTCCGAATCCCGGCCTGATTTCTCGAGCCCTTGGCGCCATGTTTTTGAATCCCACCTCGATTGTTCGAGATCCGGTCTGTTTTTCGGTGCCGTATGCAATTTGTGAAGGCATCTGATAATATGTTCGGTGCTCCAGAGCCATTTTTTTACCTGGGCATTTAGTTGTTGGAATCCCTCCTTATTTTGGAGGGCTCCAGCTTGATTTTTTTCGGATACCGATCCGGTGTTTGTGGTTACACTGTGCTTACGTGTGGCCCTAGACGCCAATTTTTGAGAGCCTCGACGGGACCACCGATGGGAATTGTGGGTCCCGAGCGCGATATTTGAGGTGCCTGGTTCGAGTTTGTGGGACGCGTTGTATTTAGCTGTGGCCCCGACGCGATTTTGGCGGTTCCTGTTGCAATTTTTGGGGCCTCGGAGCGAGTTTTCCGGGGCTCGCCGTATTTATTTGGAGACCCATACGCGAATTCTGGTGGACCGACGCGAATTTGTGTGGTCCCAGCGCGATTTTTGAGGCCCCGGCACGATTCTTGGGAGCTTATCCCTCTCAGGATGGAGGGGGCATTTGCCCCTTTGATATAGCACTGCGGCCACTGAAGGAGTTTTTTTTTTGTCCCAGAGTGACATTCCGATTAAGGATTGATTTTTGGGGCAGCTGCAACTTTTGGGGCCCCGGTGCGACCTTCTGGGCCTCCAGTGTGATTTTCAAGGGCCGCGACGCGACTTTTTTGAGTCCAATGTGATCTTTTGGGCCCCGACGTCATTCTCTTGGATCCCTAGCGCGAGCTATGGCGGCCTCGACACTTTTTGGGGGTCCAATGCGCTTTGGGTGCTTTTGGCGTCATTGTTGGGCCCCCAAAGTTATTATCCATGTCCGGATTGTTTTTCGTTGCTCCGGCTTCATTTGTTTTGGTCCCAATCAGACTGCTGGGGCACGGTACGACCTGTCGTGCCCCTGGCATGATTGTCGTGGTCCGGGCATGCATTTTTGGTACCCCAGGCTCAGCATAATTTGCGGGGGCCCCGCCGGATTTTTTGGGGCCCATATCGTGATTTTAAAGTACCCAGACACGACTCCTACTATTTCTTAATGGTTTCTTCTTGCAAATTATAGGCCTCCTGTCGCGTCTCAAGGGTCTCGTCTCATTTCCTAGAGCCTTTTTACTGGTTTTCGACGTCTCCTTGTGTGTCCTACCCTCCTTCATATTCAATGGTCCTCCTCTCCCGTCTTGGAGGGCTTCCTCTTGCATTCTGGGGACCCTTTAACAAGGCGTGGAGCTTCCTTTCATCTTCGAGGGGCATTCTCTGCCGAATTAGGGGCCTCCTGCCACGCCTCGTGGGCCTCTTCCTTTATCATGGCAAAGCCTTACCCGTTTTGAGGATCTTCAATTTTGGAAACCTCACCTCTTCCATACCTGCTACCACTCCCATTTTAAGGGCCTCCTCTCATTTCCTGGGAACTCTTTCCGGTTTTCGGGGTCTTATTTGGTCCTGGAGACCTACTCCTTCTTGAGGGACTCCTCTCGAGTCCGGCAGATGCCTCATTTCTCTTCTAGAGGCCTTCTTTTTCAAATTAGGGGCCTCCTCTCAGGTCTTGGGGCCTCCTGCTCTGCGTGTGGATTCGATCTTTACCCATCTTAGGGGTGGTCTCTTATCTCCTGGTGGACTCCTCTTCTCTCCCAGGCGCCTCCTCTGCCAAATTACTGGCAACCTTTCCCATCTTATTGGCCTTGTTATTTCCCGGGGACCTTCTTAGCCGTCTTCGAGCCTTCTTTTCCGCCTGGGAGCCATTTCTCTTATCCAATGGCCTTTCTCTCCTATTTTAGGGGCCTCCTCGTTCATCATGGGGTCTCATTTCCAATCTTGTGTCGTTCTCTTCCCAATTAGGTGCCTCTTGCCACGTCTCTGGATCGTCCTTTTCTATCTCGGTGGAACCTCACCTGTTTGGGGCCTGCTTTTGCGTCTCCGAAACCTCATCTCATATCCACTGGCTTCCTTTTCCGTCTTAGGGCCTCCTCTCATATTCTGTGGCCTCCTTTCCGGTGTTGGGGCCTCCTTTGCAATCCTGGTTTCCTCCGTGCGATTTTTGACACTCTCTTGATTTCTGGGGACTCCTACCCTCTCCTAGGTGACTCCTTTTTTTAAATTAGGGGCCTCCTCTCACGTCATGGGGGCCTCCTTATCTGTGTTTGGAGCCTCATTATCCTCTTAGCAGGGTGCTTTTGCGTCCTAGTCCTAGATTTTCTCTTCTAGGGTCCTCCTCTTCCAAAATATGGGCCTCATCTGGCTGGTATCGGTGGCCTTCTCTCATTCCTGCGGATACCTTCTTACCCGTCTTGGGGCCCCTATTGCGTCCGGGGAAATCTCCCCTATCTTGTCTTAATTTTATATTGCAGGGGCATCCTCTTCCGTCTTGGGGGCCTCGTTTTCCAAATTAAGACTATCCTGCCACCCATCGGAAGCCTTTTCGTCTAACCTGGGTGGCTTCTTGCTCGTATCGGTGGCATCCTTTCCGTCCTGAGGGCTTCCTTTTCGTACTGGGGGCCTCCTTTTCGTCCTGGGGCCTCCTTTTCATCCTGGGGGCTACCTCCCAATCTCTGTTCTACGTCTTAGGGGACTCCTTTTCGTCCTTAGGTGCATCCTTTTCGTTCTGGGGGCCTCTTTTTCGTCCTGGGGCCTCCTTTTAGTCCTGCGGGCCTCCTCCCAATCTCTGTTCTACGTCTTGGGTGCTTCCTTTGCGTCCTGGGGGCATCCTTTTCGTCCTGGGGGCCTCCTTTTCGTCCTGGGGCCTCCTTTTCGTCCTGGGGACCTCATCCCAATCCCTGTTCTATGTCTTGAGAGCATCCTTTTCGTCCTTGGGTGCATCCTTTTCGTCCTGGGGGCATCCTTTTCGTCCTGAGTGCCCCCTTTTCGTCCTGGGGGCCTCCTCCAAATCTCTGTTTTGCGTCTTGGGGCTTCCTTTTCGTCCTGGGGACCTCCTTTTCGTCCTGGGGGCCCCCTTTTCGTCCTGGGGGCCTCCTCCCAATCTCTGTTCTACGTCTTGGGGCCTCCTTTTCGTCCTGGGGCCTCCTCCCAATCTTTGTTCTACGTCTTGGGGCCTCCTTTGCGTCCTGGGGGCATCCTTTTCGTCGTAGGGGCCTCCTTTTCGTCCTGGGGCCCACCTCCCAATCTCTGTTCTACGTCTTGGGGCCTCCTTTTCGTCCTGGGGGCCTCCTCCCAATCTCTGTTCTACGTCTTGGGGGCCTCCTTTTCGTCCTTGGGTGCATCCTTTTCGTTCTGGGGGCCTCCTTTTCCTCCTGGGGGCCTCCGTTTAGTCCTGGGGGCCTCCTCCCAATCTCTGTTCTACGTCTTGGGGGCCTCCTTTGCGTCATGGCGGCATCCTTTTCGTCCTGGTGGCCTCCTTTTCGTCCTGGTGGCCTCCTTTTAGTCCTGGGGGCCTCCTTTTCGTCCTGGGGGACCTCTTTTTCGTCTTGGGGGCCTCCTTTTCGTCATGAGGGCCACCTCCCAATCTCTGTTCTACGTCTTAGGGGCCTCCTTTTCGTCTTGGGGCCTCCTTTTCATTCTGAGTGCCTCCTTTTCGTCCTGGGGGCCTCCTTTTCGTCCTGGGGACCTCATCCAAATCTCTGTTCTACGTCTTGGGTGCCTCCTTTGCGTCCTGGGGGCATCCTTTTCGTCCTGGGGCCCACCTCCCAATCTCTGTTCTACGTCTTAGGGGCCTCCTTTTCGTCTTGGGGCCTCCTTTTTATTCTGAGTGCCTCCTTTTCGTCCAGGGGGCTTCCTTTTCGTCCTGGGGACCTCATCCCAATCTCTGTTCTACGTCTTGGGGGCCTCCTTTTTGTCCTTGGGTGCATCCCTTTCGTTCTGGGGGCTTCCTTTCGTCCTGGGGGCCTCCTTTTATTCATGGGTGCCTCCTCCCAATCTCTGTTCTACGTCTTGGGTGCCTCCTTTGCGTCCTGGGGACATCCTTTTCGTCCTGGGGGCATCCTTTTCGTCCTGGGGCCCACCTCCCAATCTCTGTTCTACGTCTTAGGGGCCTCCTTTTCGTCCTGGGGGCCTCCTTTTCGTCCTGGGGACCTCATCCCAATATCTGTTCTACGTCTTGGGGGCCTCCTTTTTGTCCTTGGGTGCATTCCTTTCTTCCTGGGGGCCTCCTTTTCGTCCTGGGGGCCTCCTCCCAACCTCTGTTCTACGTGTTGTGGCCTCCTTTTTGTCCTGGGGCATTCTTTTCGTCCTGGGGGCCTCCTTTTCTTCCTGGGGGCCTCCTCCTTATCTCTGTTCTACGTCTTGGGTCCTCCTTTTCGTCATGGGGGCCTCCTTTTCGTCATGGGGCCTCCTTTTCGTCCTGGGGGCCTCCTTCCAATCTCTGTTCTACGTCTTAGGGGCCTCCTTTTCGTCCTGGGGACCTCATCCCAATCTCTGTTCTACGTTTTGGGGGCCTTCTTTTTGTCCTTGGGTGCATTCCTTTCGTCCTGGGGGCCTCCTTTTCGTCCTGGGGGCCTCCTCCCAACCTCTGTTCTACGTATTGGGGCCTCCTTTTCATCCTGGGGCTTCCTTTTCGTCCTGGGGGCCTCCTTTTCGTCCTGGGGGCCTCCTTTTTTTTCCTGGGGGCCTCCTCCTAATCTCTGTTCGACGTCTTGGGGCCTCCTTTTCGTCATGGGTGCCTCCTTTTCGTCATAGGGGCCTCCTTTTCGTCATGGGGCCTCCTTTTCGTCCTGGGGGCCTCCTTCCAATCTCTGTTCTACGTCTCTTATAGAGACCTGATTGTATTTCCTGGGGGCGTCGTCAGTTTTGAGGCCTCATTGACAGTATGATCTTCTGTCCCGTCGGCCTCCTTGCTCACCTTTTTTGCTGAGCATTTGCGGATGAGGGGCCTCCTCAAATTTCAGGGGGGCGGCGCCCCCCCAGTTTCACGGCAGGGGGGGCGACTGCCCCCCTGCCCCCCCGGTGGCGACGCCCTTGACGATACCATATATATAATAGTTGTTCTGTGCAAGCATCCGACACCTTTGATCATAACACAGAACTAATATCATGGCATCCCAAGCAAGAACTGTTGATAGGTGAGCAACAAAGACACCCTTAACATATTTCGCAGTTTTTCAGAGATTTCACAGGCCCGTTATAATTCCTTCATTAGAGTTGCTCCAAAGCTGGATTGGCAGCGTTTTCTGCGTTACAAGATGGCGAATTTTTGTGTTGTTGCATTTGTTACGTGTCAGGAATTGCGTTTGTGGATGGTGGACGTTCCATTGTGGATTTGCAACTGGCTACTGGGATTCTGACGTCAGGAGTATCGCTTTGGCTAACCGCTTTCGAGATGACGCAGGCAATAAAACATATATATTAATATGCAGCGATTCAGTTTGGCCTTCATGCTTTGAGATCGACTCATTTGAGGGTATTATCTCCGTTTATTTTCAACCTGGTGGGTTGGCTGTCAGCAATTGGTTATGCCACCATTGGGCGTTCGGAGATGAACGTTCGAAAACTAAAGTGATCTTATGTCACGTGGCTGGTGCCATCTTTCCATGGTACCACTACTGGTACCCACGAGCGTTGGTGTCCGAAAATCATTCGGGAGTGTGGGGCACAATACACGAAGGCAATGGGTGGGACAAAGTGGATTGGGGGAAACACTCCATAGGTTCCCATGTTGCGAGTTCAAATTATTGGAAGGGGGCAAAGCCAGCATAGAGTTGGACACTTTCCTCCTCAAAGATATGCAAAACAACGCCCCTGTTTGTACCTACCATGTAGAGTGAGTTAGGACCGACCATATGGAGCAGTCAGCTACAAAGGCGTGTTGATTCAGAGGCGATCATTGCCGAATTATGCCACGAAATGTTTCGACCACCACAGGTATGTATACCGTTACCATAGCAACAGCATTTGGTGAGCGTGAAGAGCTTGGGAGACGCGACGATATTTTGCCGGTATTCAGCAAACATTCAGCAAATATTCGGCGAAGATTCACTTAATAATATGGCAGCACCAGACTCAGCTAATATGCAGCGACTCAGTTCCCAGCATATTGCACATCATTGGAAATGTTTTCAAATTCCAAATACAGCCGTGCATTCAAATTTGAGATCAATCTGCTACAGGGCCTCCTCAAAGGAGTTTTCACTAGGTGTAATTTTTTTGCTCATGCCTAATCAGTATAATATGGCGTCGCTGGCGGATCTAGCCCCCTGTTCGGGGCGAGGCCAACTTTAGGCGCGGATCCAACGCTCCCCCCCCCCCCTCCAGTGGCGTACATTGGGCTTGCGCCATGGGAGGGGGCAAAAGGATTTGGATCGTGCCCAACCTACCACTATTTTTGGTTTAAGGACACCGGACTTCGACCACTGCTTTTCAAAACGGCCCTTTTAATTTTTATATATAAAATAATCAGTGACCAACCTAATTGTCCTGTGGAGGGGCTCAGTCTATCACCATCGATACTAAGTCACCGGATTTGAACCCTAACTCCCCCACCCTGCTCGATGGTTTTTCTTCTGGTATCCCTTGATAAGTCACCCCAGACTGCTGAACTTTCACCTGAACAAATCGCTCAAAAATGCCAAATTTTCAAATTTCAGGCATTCCAGTTCATAACGCCCGGTGGCCACCAGGCCAACGTTCGTGCACGTGTACGCTCGCCTTGCGCATTCGGCGCATTTGCCACATAGTTCGTGCGATTCTACGGTTTCTGCTAGGCCTCGTACGATTCCCTTATTGTTACTGCATGATAGTCTTGCGCCATATTTTACGCGATAGAATGCTTCGCATGGTGGTTCGCTGGGAAAATTCGATAAATTCAATTCGATGTTTATTTCTTTTCTTCCCACATTTTCTGATGGTTAAGAAATCCGGATACCCGATGAGCTTTGATGCACTTCATCTCTTTGGTTAAATATGCTCGCACTGGGTTCGCTCGGAAAGCTCGTTCACTCTGTCTGAACAGCTAATGTAAACTTATCAGGTGAACGCTGCTTGGGAAAGGTGTGTGGACGAATACATGTCAAGTATGGCTACATCTGGCAAACTAAATCAAATCAGGCAAATCCTGGTCTTCAAATTCTAGTGACTTGCCATGAAAATATAAAGATGTGATGGCTGTTGCAAAATTCCCTGATGAAGAAAATAATACAACGCCTTCACGCCTTTAATAATCTGAGAGCACATAACACACAACTCAGAAGTATATAGGAACGATACCGTCATTTGCCATCTGTCGCGGTGTCCCACCAACCGCCAGACTACAACACCAAGATGTACAAATGCATATGTGTGACCATATCACACCCCTGACACCGATCATATTACACCCCCAGTAGCCTCAACCCCGTTACCAGTACCAGTACCCTAATAATAAGGGAATGCATGGGGTGGAATGAAGCACCCGTCGTGAGCGATGTAAAAGGGAGCTTGATCCCTGTCTTGTAGCGTTTCTAAACTCAAGTAGCAGAACAAATGTCGATATTGAATTGGGCCCGTCGTCACCAACGAACGTCAAACGAAAGCCTTGCAGATGCACACTTGCTGCCCATATTATCACAGACGCACACTTGCTACGTGGACTATTAATGTTGAGGTCGTGATGAGGGTGTGAAACAGCACAACTATCTAGGACAAAGTCCGGTGCACATGGCCAGGGAAAAGCAATGCTGGGAACAAAACCTGACCACATGCGAGCAAACGTGGTTTCTGCGAACGCAAAGGCCGGAATAACAGCAGGTAAGTGTTACAAGGCATCAAATGTGCACCACTCTCTGGCTGTCTGATTCGCTGAAGTTTGGGCATCGGGTGATGGGTCATACACCATGCTATAGCCCCGGGAAAAAGACGAGAATGTGCAAAAAAAGGAATTTCAAAACCCAAGATTTTGACGTCCGCGGCGCGGGGGCCAAGGACTCTTGCCAGGGGCGGATTCAGGAACTATTATGGGGCACTTGTCTGAAGGGGTGCCATTTCTTTGGATGGGCGCCACTACAGAAGTACTTGGAGGCAGGGGTGGATACAGGGGTGGCACTGAAGGCATATGTGCCGACATAGAAGTTGGCGCCCCTTCGGCCGGGAAAATCCAACTGCTCCACTCCGGGAAATATCGAGTACATCCGCATCGAATTGTCCAGCCAGACTCGTCCCTCTCAGAGGAAAAGGTGCCCTTTTGGTGTGCTCGAGCGCACCCCCATCGAATTATTCAGCCAGAGGCGCTCCTTGGAAGGGAAGTACCCCCATCCAAAGTGTTTGAGTGAACCCCCCGAATTGTTCAGCTAGATGAGCACCTTGGAAGGTAAAGGTGCCCCTCCGGGAAGGCCCGAGTGCACCCCATCCGTCTTTTTTTTAGCTAGAGGCGCCCCTCCAGATACTAATTTCCTCTCATGGCAATTTGTGAAATCGCTCCTGCCTGGTGGGGTGTCTTTTCCTTCCGAGGGGAGCCTCTGGCCGAAAAAAAATCAAGCGGGGTCCATTCGAGCACACTGAAGAGGCGTCTTTTTATCTCGGAAGGGCGCTTCTGACGAGATAAACAAAAATATAGGGGGTTCACTCGAGCCTTCCCGGATGAGCGCCTTTTCCCGGCCGGAGGAGCGGCCACCTTCCATAGGAGGGAGGCACATGCCCTCAGTTACCCACCCCCCTTATCTACCCCTGACTCCTGCATCTGCAAGCCAGCAACTGGCCGCGTTCAGCTATCACAGTTTTGTCCATTCTCAGGAGAAGACAGACCTCTAGCCGACGCAGACGAACTGTGCGTTTCGGGTGGCTAAAATTCAAGAAGACAGCACCAAATTCAACCTGCTGGTGGCAAGCCTTTCTGAGTCGATCACCGCGCAGGTGCGGATATTATCACGTCCAAGACGCCCAGTTTCGTGACCCTCATTGACGCCCTGAGGCGTAGGTTGGCGCAATCGCGAGCGGCCCTCCTGGAAGCTCTATTACCCCGTAAGCAGCTCGGAGACCAGAAGCCGTTCCAACTGCTCCTGTGAATGCATTCAGAACCAGGTACAACACGGGATGCTCTACAAGTCCGTGAGCTGTTAAAAACCATTTCTTCAACGGCTGTCGCAGGCTTGGGCAACATTATCGCTGCTGTCAGAGGAAGCTCCTCTGGACTAACTGACTACCGCAGCTGACAGATTCTTGGAAGCCTCGTCTTCAGGCCTGGTGTCAGCAATGGCGACAAGATGCTCAGCAGCGCAGACGGTGCCATTCGGCGCAGTGTCTCCGGACACCAGTACGCTGGCCACATTACATGGTATAGCCGCGACGTCAACGGTGACGGTCAGTCGCCTGGAAACCATCCTGGGTGACAGGTCACCAGAGTGAACGGACGGACGTCACTAGTTCCAGAGCCATCGGCGAGACCATCGGCGGTGCCATCGGCGGGGCCATCGGCGCTCGCGCTCCAATACAGCCCACAGCTTTATGTTATTTTCTGAATGCCTATTTCTACTTCATTGGGGGGGGGGGGGGGGCAATTTCACTATTGGAGGGGCAAAATTGAACATTGAGGGGGCACATGCCCCTCCAAAGGTATACAAAACAGCATCCCTGCTAATCAGTCGAATATCACTCAATATTAGCAAAACTTACCAACCCAAACTCCAACTAAGGGGGCTTCAAGCAGTGGGTATAAATCGGCATGGGCTCAGATCGTTTAAACTTAAATTCAAATGCTCACCAAAATCAATGGATAATTTCCGTTGGTTTGATAACGTCTTAGTTCGTTCACTGAATGTTCGCGACTGGATCTTTTCTTGTTACTAACTTTTTCACATGTGTTATATACAGAGGTACAAATTATATCTATTTTTTTTTTTTTTTTAAAGTGTAATATATGCGAATAAAATGTTAATGACGTCATTTAGTAACGAAAGAAATGGAAACAAATGGTAGTAACCTGGCTTCGCACAGAGATACGGCAACGAAATTGTTGACTTGGGACCCTATTTGTGCCTCTCATTTGATTTTCGAAGGACTTGTGACTGGTTCTAACTGGGGTTCACGGGCGATGATTTCTGAATGTGTTTTGTGGGGGGGGGGGGGGGGGGACGCATTCAGCTGGAAAAAAAATCATTTGGAGTGACTCGAGCGTCCTGGAGGGGCCTCTTTTCCCAGTAGAAAGGGTATCTTGCGGGTCTGAAGGGGGAAGACGATCGCCCCTTTTGCATCTGGATCCGCCCACCCCCTGGGCCAGAGTGCATCAGGGGCCCTCTAATCAGGGAAGACAAGAGGGTCCTAACTGGCCAGGGGTGGATACAGAAATTTTAACGTGGGAGACACATTTCCTCGGAGGGGCGACTCAGACGGAAACAAAATATCTGAGCGGCGAGGAGCTGGGTTTAGGGTGCACTCGGGCATGCTGAAATGACACAAATTCGTCTGAAAGAGCGCAACTTCAGAAATAAAAAAATCCTTTGAGCGAGGGGAGGAATGCACCCAAGGCATCCTAAAGGGGCGACTTCCCTGGCCAGACGGGCGCTACCTTTTCATGTATCTGCCCATGTCCCTGGCTAAGGAACCCCCCTCCCCGATCAAAAGGTCGAAGTTCTGGTCAGGAGGCTTCGTCACTGGCTAGAGGCCCTTTTGTTAAGAGCTGGCTTTGTCAGAGATCCCGTCTCAGATAGCGGGCTCCATTGGTCAGGCCCCTGGTCAGGGGCCCAGATTGAGGAGCAACTTGGTCAGGAGTTCTTCTGGCCAGGGACCACTTTGGTCAGAGAAGCCACTCTGGCTAGGGTTCATCACTGGTCAGGTGTCCCTCCGGTCGGGGGCCCTTTTGGTCTGGGACACTTTCCTTTTGATCAGATAGTCAGCTCTGATTGGGGGAGGCTTCGCTGGCAAGGGATTCCGCTGAGCAGGGGTCCTTTCTTCAAGTAGTCCTCTGGCTACGGGACCCTCTGGGTCTTATTTTTATGTAATATTCCACTTTTCCTTTTCGGGCCCCTTTGCTTGAAATCCTCTAGGAAAATATGTGCCTTCTCCGGTACAAACATCCTGTGGGCCCCTCACTGCGAGCATATATGTTGGTCATACAACTGGACTGGTGGCACAACAAAGCAGATGGCAGCACTTTCGCTCCGCCAGCTGGCAGCACCTTCCATAGTGAGACCGCACAAGGTTCTCAGAGACTCTCGAATTATATGAAGCTATGGTCTCGGATGAGAACATAGAACGGTCATATCTTGAATGGTCTCCATCAGGTGTGGTACGAGCCATTCCAAAGGAATTTTGTGAGAACAAACCCGTAAGCTACTCAGTGGAGAAGATACATGGAGCTCATAAGAGCGCTTTAAGGTACAGTTCTCAAAACTGTTCCTGAGTGCACTGCGAAGGTACTTGGAGGCAGGCAGGTAGTCATGCATGAAAAATGCATGACTGTTGTCATGCATTATTCACAGAAACATTTCACATTTGAGCCTTCCTCGCCGCTTTGACCTGAGCATAAGTGCTGTCAACTTGCTACCATTTTTCGTTCTTGATAAAAACGCACCGTTCCAAGGAAAAAACCACCTCCGCTACCGGAAATATACGAAGGTATTTTTGTTTACTTCTCCACTGAAACTCCCTTTGACTAGATGGGATTTTGTACTCCACTAGGTGGGATTTCAAGGCACTAGGTGGGACGCATCCCACCTAGCTAACATGTTAGGGGAGGCCCTGATCTGTTGATAAAATGCGTGCGGAAACGAATAAAAATATCCACAACTCGAATGCCTTTACCAATTCTTTCAAAATTCGTCAGGTGATTTATATCAGCAAGTACTGCAATCTCAACGAAGAAATCTCAGGGTCATTAAAAGATGCTGTCCCTAGGAGGACCTATGTGATCCCTAAAAATACACTGGCCAGTTATTATCACAATGTCACTGCACAACGGATGTCACATATTTATCCTGGGTACTCCATTTTAAATTGCACCAACCACGTCCTTAGCCAGCTTGCAGTACTTGCTCGAGACATCACATGACCAAGCTCAATGGACTTGTAGGGGCCTCCACATTGACCAAAATTTCGTCATTTCTCTATAGAGTTTGCCTCAGGGGACTGATATGAAGTCGATATGCACCTCTTTGTTTAGGATGTGATGAGGTGATCAAGTATATTCAATATGCGGGGATAATGTGAATATAACTCGGCGATATATTCCTAAAGGTTCACATATATGTTTTCGGTGGGGGTAGGGGCGCCATTTTCGAATGGCTTTGGACGTTCGTAAACCAAACAACAGAACTTGCTGTGAGACATCACAACACCTATTTTGAAATAAATCGTGGTGGCCTTCCCAGTAAACGAAATTTGTATTTGCCAATGTATTAGTTCCCAGCGGATGGATATCATATCGGAATGTACAGTTGTGTTTGGGACTTGACGAGCTGCCGAACAATGTGCATTATGCCGAGGTGTTCTGAAAATAACTGGCTGATGTATTCCTAGACCTCTGTAGGTCACAGCTTGCAATGCCCCGCATAAATATTGACATCATATTATGCAACACCTAATGAGGCACACACGGGGCAAGTTTGGGAAAAGTCTAAAGGGTCGCAGATTTCGTCCTCAATAGGGTCCCATGTTCAAGTCTATGGGAAATGAAGCATTATGTGAAAACTGGAAATATTAATGCATGGTGGGCCCTGGACACTAGTCCTAATGTCCCGTGAAATGGCTGCAGGCATAGGTGAACGACTGCCGGGGGAAGACACTGTGTGAGTTCAAAGAAAATCGAAGCGGTCGTGGTTTTCGTCCTCCATCCTCCATACGTCCTCCATGTGAAATTCACCATTCAGTGAGAAGTGAAATATGTGATGCTCTTTTGCCTGTCAACCAGTTCTTGTTTGGGGTACAGTGCTGTTAGTTTTTGGATATGATCGAATGTGTCAGATGCTTGTATAGAATACTCATTTATATAAAAGGTTTCGTTGCTTATTGAAATATTTCGCTTAATTCCCTTAGCTTGATATTCGGTGACCACACAGCGATCTCTGTAGGTCACAGCTTGCAATTCCCCGCAGAATTCTTGACAATAAGCATACGACTATCGGGGGAAGACACCGTGTGAGTTGAAAGAAAATCGAAGGGTTGCTGTTTTCGTTCTCCATAGGATACCATGTTAAAGCCTGAGATAATTTAACCATTGAGTGACAAAGTGAAATTTGCGATGCTCTGTTACCTGTCGACCAGTTCTTGTTTCGAGTATCCAGTTATTACTTCTGCGATATGATCGGAGGTGTCAGATGCTTGCATCGAACATCCATTCGTGTACATGGTATCGTCATGTATTCAAATATTATGCAAGTCCTCCTGGCTTGATATTCGGTGACCACACGGCGACCTCTGTAAGTCACAGCTTAAAATGCCCCGCAGAATGATTGTCATAACATATATAACACCTAATGAGGCACACATGATGCAAGTTTGTGGAAAATCTAAGGGGTCGTGGTTTTCGTCCTCCATAGGGTTCCATGTTAAAACCCATGGGAAATTAAACATAATGTGAAAACCCGGGAATATTAATGCAAAGGAGCCCCTGGACACTCGGGTTCCAATGTCCTACGATATGGCTGTAGACATAACCGTACGACCGCCAGGGGAAGGCACTGGGCGACCTAAAACAAAATCGAAGGGGTCGTAGTTTTCGTATTGCATAAGGTGCCATGCCTATGGGAAATCAAGCATTAAGTGAAAATGGATTTGGTTTTGTCCTTTTACCTGTCAATCAGCTCTTGCTTCGGGTATCCTGTTATTAGTATATTAGTTCTGGATTATGATCAGAGGTGAAGAAGTGAGATTGATTGACAACCTTTTATTGTTCACGGTATCCTCTGATGGCTTCGTGCCTGATGTTATCCATTGTATTTGTGTATCATTCGTATGATTGTCTACGTCATTGTACATTCATTAACATTTTGACCTCTGGAGGTCAACAATCTTATGCCCCATGAAACGCCATGAAACCATAGCGTTTCATGGGGAATGTTCAAAACCCTATCCTGTGTTGGTGTGCAAAATTTGGTAGAAATGGAAGGGGTCGTCTGTCGTCTGTCTGACTTCTGCTGAATATGAACATCGAACCCCTGCCAGTGTCAGGCACGTGGTGCTTTGTGCGTCGTGAAGCCACCAGCAACAACAGCATGACGTCCAAACAAAGGTGCACCAAATGTTGAAATTGCAGTAAATATGTTTATCTTGTCATCTTAGGTCCGAAGCTTTTGCATATTGCCACAGCATATTGCATTGCATATCGCATGCAGGATATTGTCCCCCAGGACCTCCTCCAGCATACTAGCTATGCCAGCTGGAAGGGAGGCTTGGCCCCCAGTCAGCGAAAATTCCCACTGTTTTATCATTACTAGTGAGTCGAAGTCTGGTAGATTCGGATGGTGGGTCGGCAGTCATCAATAGGCGCGATCCTATTAGTCAAAGTTCACCAGACGAGGCCCAGATGTCCCCGGTCCGTTCGCCCTCGCGACGTCTATGGACTCAGAAACGGTGGAAGCGGCGGCGGGGCAGTGGTGGATCCAACATGGGCTAACGGGGTCATGGTCCCCAAGATGGTCTGATTTGGAGCCAAATTTGGTTTCATTCATGGTTTGCTTAAAACAAAAATCGTGTTATGTTGTAAACTTTGTTTTAAACTTACCCGCAGTTTCACTGCTGTCCAAATCCGATGAGCTTTAAAAGATTGGCGGTGTTTTATATTGCCCGAGCCGACTGAAAACCGGCTAGCGGGATGAACCATCGGCGATGAGGGTGCATCTTCCTTCGAATTTGATGATTTGAACATTATCGCTGTGAGGTTGCATGGTAAGTACTGACTTCAAAACGAGGCTTAGCAAAACATATCGGTTCCTCCATCCCTGGGCGGTTTAATACATCGCTAGCCAAGTCAATCGGGTCCACGTTAATATATAATGAGTTTTATATGCACTAGCGCTGCTAAAAGATTGCAATGATGCATCACTACACTGGTTGTCTCTATCCTATAGATATTGCTATCATTTGCAGAAATTATCGTTGCGATGCTATCTCATCTTTAAGCAAATTTGACCAAGCATAGCGGAAGCGTCAGTTCATTAGGACTACCTCCATTGTCACAAGCGATGGATTCTGAAGAAGTTCCAGGAAAGCTTTAAGTTAGCACCTTCCTTTGGTACATATATTCAATGTAGCAATTGATCACACCGTTCTACTCGCACTCGCCATGCTAACACTATGGGAAAATATGCATAAAATAAATAGAGAAGCATGTTAACCTTAGAACGAAATTGACGAACACTAATTGTCTTTATACCGGAATCCAACTGGCATTAGCTGATGCAGAAATGGTGAAGGTATTTGACATAGGGGAGGGGAAAATATCGAGATGCACCACTTCCCTTTTTTGCCACGATATCTTCAAGATTGTGTGGCACTATGGCGCGGCCAGCATTCATTCCTACGGCACGGAATCCGATATGAAGATCGTTGGTGTTCGTGAATTTCGTTCAAAGATCAGCGTATGTCTCTGCGTATTTACTTACGTATTTCCCTATAGTGTTAGTATAGCGGGTGCGAGCAACACGTGATCGATTGCTACATTGAGTATATTAACCAACGAAAGATGCTATTTAGTCCCTGGAACGTCCTGATAATTCATCGCCTGTCTTAATGAAGGTGTCTGTTCCGTCAGGTGTGAACGGAACGCTAACAGTAGCAGAGCCACGCATGTCCCCTGACCACATGTGGACATGCATTGTATCGTATGATAGCCTAGGATGACTCCATAGCTTTCTGTGTATTTATGTTTGGTAGGAACCATCCTATGTCCGGCAAAAGTCAGGCTTGACCTAGGATAACCTTTAAATCAGTGCTTCGTACCGAGATACCTTCACCACCTATTGACGCATTGGCTTTCTGAATACACTTCAGACTCGTATTTTGCACTGTTGATAGATCCAGAAGAACCCTTCGTTGCCACCTCCCACGTGTCGAAGTCGTCTGAACACTGCGATCACAGATACTTCAGCTTCAGCATTAAAATACCAATAAAGGCGGCTGTTGGTCTCTAATAAGTAGCGTCCAAGAAACAAATTAGTTCAATACTTGTTCGAAGGTAATAAACACTAGGAAAAGCAATTTAAATTAGGTTTAATATATGGGCTATGCGTTTTTGCAGTCCAAGTCAATTGCATCAAATGCACATTAGTATTGCCTAGGATGGTTCAAGTTTGGTTAGGTGCCATAAAATACATGGAAGTGGAGGTAAGTTGTAATAAATGACCATAGTTAGTTAGTTATTTGGGCTTTAGGGCGCATCGACTAATAAATGACTATAAATTAACAATCAATTAAGGACATCATGTCACCATAATAAGCAACAAGTAATGGGAGGTCATTAATTGGGGCGCCAGGAATCTGAAAACGTGGATGAATTCGGCTGTTGTGACAAGATTTAGTTCTTAAGTGCATAATTATTTTATGAACGAACGATTTCGCAACATAAGTGCATGGGTAATGGCTTGACTTAAATTACCTGCGAAGTTAGCAATTAAGGAACACTTGGCAATTGAACACAATTGAACACACATTTATGTCTGCTTGACCTCATTCACTCTTGCTGGAGTCACCATTTTCCCCAGTGTTTCCTCTCCGGAATACTGCACGATTGACGTCAATCTTGCAGCGCGCTCGACTGTCGGAGGAGTGTACGTGACCGCCTGTGTTTCCTCAATACAAACGGGAAGCACGCGCCCGCCCGGACATGCCCAGTCCGCCCTAGGGGCAACTCGCCTGTCTACTTAGTCGACGCCGGCCCTGCCGCCAAATTTCCCCCGGGAGGTCAACTTGCCCGGCCGGTGCGCATCACGTCGCGACGTGCTGCGACTCGCCGCGCTGCGCCCGCCCCTTGCTGCCCAGCGAGCGGACGTTGGATCACGGCACGACACGATTGGACACACGCGCGCACCTGTGTGGTGGCCAGCAGAAGTACACGGGGACATGGCGAAAAAAGCGACACCGTGACCAGCTTACGACGGGCAGCACTGCTTGGTCACCCCCGAGGGGTGTCGGAGCGGTAGCGATGCGTACATTGAATACGTTACATATATTATACGTGAGTATGTGCATTAGAACATTGTGAACATTGTGAACATTGCGGCTATACAGGCGTGCGCTAACAGGCTTCTTGAGGCTGCGGTTGGGCGCCAGTGGACGAACGGGCTGGCACCATAGCCTGGCGATCAACACAGGCGGTAATGTAAACAGCCTGCGAAGTGGCAACTAGATCTTGGTTAGCATGATAACCTGGTGGTAATTTGATGAGCTCGAAAGTGCTCGAGAGGCACGGCGGAAACATGGGTTTGATGTTGCACGGAAGTGCTCTCTCGCTTCCAGGATCTTGGATATATGTGGCATTGAACACTGAGTGGCGTAATTCGAAAAGTAAGGACATACATCTGAAGCACAGCTATCGGTAGCTGACTTTGATTTCAGCGGGTGTTCCCGGAGTAAACCTAAGCACAAACTAACTGAAATGAGTGCTCAAAGTTCTTAAAATCACCTTCATTTTCCTCATTTGTTCGTTTGCTTTGCTTGCATAACTTGTTTTGCTTGAGAAGCGTATTCGGAAGCGTTCGAAATTTCGTATTGTATTATGTATCTGGCGATTAAAATATTAATCGCCACAGTATAGCAAGCCTACTGCATTACTCCGCATATTGTTTCTCAGATTTACGACAGCATTGCATAAACAAGGCGATTTTTGACTAATATACAGTGCCTTGCACTCTTACGACATCGTGTTTCTTACGACATCGTGTTTCATCTGTCAGCGTGCGTGTGGTGTTCCATATCTGCTGGTACTGTCACCATATCGTGTTTCATCGACCAACACCCGTGTGATGTTCCATACTTGCACCAACGCGCGCCCGTATGGTACTCTATACTCGCATGCAGTGTTCTACTGGCTTCCACTGTGGCATTAAACCGACTGACATTATTACAACGGCAATTCAAAGCGAAGTACGAACCCTGTTTGAAAAGCAACTGCAGCTTGTTCTATCTTATGGTTACAACGTCACCTTGCGGCTGGAAACACAGTCAGACAGGAGCAACAATCAGACAGCAGCATCAGTTAGACAGCGGCAGCAGTCAGACAGCGGCAGCAACAGTCAGACAGCAGTAACAGTCAGACAGTTTGTTTGTTTGTTTATTGGGGCTTAGAGGCGCATCGACTGCAGTGGTCATGCAGCGCCCATAACATAGTCAGTCACACGGAAGTATCCAATCTAGAACTAGTCAAGATATACAACACATTATCGAACCAGTTACGGTCAAGACGTACGGTAGAACAATAATGATTTTACCACGTACCAGACGAGGTATTAGTGAGGCGCGTATAACACAGAAAATCTTAGTTCCGAAAGGAAGCGAAATAGCTGGCCCGATAGAACGAATGGTTACCCGTCCACCAGTAATACTCGTAACGAGACCGACGTGCGTCCAAAGTGGCGCCATCGCTCACGGGCAAGTCTGGGACACGCAACCAATATATGTTGGACCGACAGTGGAGCGTGGCACCTCTGGCACAGTGGCCTTTGGTCGCCACTTAGAAGGTATCTATGAGTGCTGTATGTGTGATCTAAACGCAAGCGGCATAATGCCACCTCATGGCTTCTGATTCTATGTGATGATGATGATGACCACTCACCAAGACGGCGTTTGATTCTCCTCAACTTGTTATTAGTGAGGAAATCCCAGCTGTCCTGCAATTTCTTTACAACTGCGTTCCTAATGTCTGGGAAGAAATTCCTCGCAGGGAGAGGTAGACATCAACCCTTTTCACGACGGCCAATAAGCACAGGGATGCAATGTCGATGACTTCGTCTAGTATGAAGGGCATATCATTTAAATATATGTACTAAATCTGTATATAGGGAATGTTCAAGAAGTTTTAACTATGAAGTAATAAATTCAATATTAAACTTAACCAACATATTCAAATTGTGGCACCGTTTGAAAAAGAGCGCCCAATTCACAGAAACAGCTAGCCAATCTGGCCGCATTTGGCACCATAACCGGGAGGTAGGAGTTGTCGAATAGAACATAAATTTGCCGTTGGATTACCAGCAAATATACAATATTAGGGAGAAAGTGGTAGTATATATCCTGCGGATGAATATTTTACCTTTTATGTTTTATTTTATGGCTGTGAAGTACCTGTATTATGAATAAATATTGAAATACATCATTTCGAGATGCTACGATTCCTTCTTTACGCTCCCGAAAATATTAAATTCTCTCCACTTTACAAGCGGGTTGTTTACAGTTGTAATGGCATCCGCTGTACCGCACCATACGTGGCTCCGGTTTTAAATGTTGCTGTACTCCTACCTGAATAACCCCTACTGTGGGGGGAGGGCAATTGATCCTTGTCTTTGAATATCATACACGCAAGAAAGAACAAAGCATGAATTGCTTACAGCACCCAAAAGACCGCAACACGTCCAAAATATGCGCATCTGAGACAAACTTGTTTGTTGGCTCGCCTGACATATTTCAGCCGTAAATGATGCAATCAGAGCACAAGTAATGACGTCATCTTTTGAAACGTGGATTATGATTCGTCCCAGCTATCATAAAGGGCCAATCACTTACTGCAGTTGAAGTTGGCTGGCGATATTGATCAGAGTGGTCGAGTGCTCGGAAAATTTGGCATTTGAAGACCGCTGAATTCGACAAACAGCTGTTGTCATCGAGTTTACTTCCGAAGTCAGGCTCGCTTGGTCTGACTTCCAGATTTCCGACTAGATGACGTCCCAGGCGCGGATGTGGGTGTACGTTTTCAGGGTTTGTGCATAAACAAGCTGTAACTAGTCCAAAAACTTGTCGTATTAGGTAACTGAACCTACTCTGTTTGTTTATTGATATCATAAATTGGTCCAATCTACAGACTAAAAGCTTTCAGATCAACGTAGTTATTATGCCCTGACCCCGCCATTGGGATGTCATGACGATTACTTCCCGCTAGTGCACGCGTGAAACCGCCTATCGTGTGCGTGGACCATGAGCAGCATGCTTCGCTGCAGCGTCAGCAGCCTCATTTCAACTGATTCCCACATGGCTTGGAAGCCAACAGAATACCACCTGTTTACCTTCCATGTTCAGTATCGTGAGTCTAGATAAGACCTCTTGTGCCAATGGGTTCGATGGGTAAAACTCCCTTAGCGCTAATAGGCTACTAAGCAAGTCGCTATATATCACGTGCAGTTCATCATGTCCTACCTCAATAAAACTCAGGGCATTGCTGATGGCGACCAGCTCAGGTGTGTACACTGATGCAGTCGCGGGGGGAGAAAGCATTAGTGTTGCGGTATTCGCTACAAAGGCGCTACCAACGCCAGCGTCCGTCTTTGATCCATCTGTATATGTCGCAGTGTAGTCTCGGTATGACAATATAAGTTCCAGTGCCCTTAGCTTGTGTTCTAGAGGAATGACGTCACCTTTCCTCAGAGATGTCAGCGACACATCGATATTTGGTGTGCTCAGGTCTCCAGGGAGGAGTATATTTTAAATATTCCACACGCATCACACCACGCAATTGTATAGGACTTCCCACGAAGAGCGCTTGCATTATCACGCAGAAAGGGGCAGACGTCCCCTGTCGCCTCCCTCTGAACATAGCCAGGGTATGTTGGGAAAACATACCCCACCGATAGGTGGGGTGGTCGGGGAACTGACGCAGCTTGCACGCATATCGCATGCCAAGCAGCTCACGACGCATAGCCAGGCACGGCTCGTTGGCCTCCATCAGAAGACTCACTATTGGTGACGTGCGAAAGCAACCTGTAGCAATGCGTAGAGAGGTGTGATGGATTGTGTTCAACGTTCGCTTTGCCGACGTACACGCACTGTCATAAACGAAGCACGCATAGTCCAGTTTAGAACGGACCAAAGATATATATAGTAGCATTAGTGTGCGTATGTCAGCACCGTATGACGTACGTGATACAACCTTAAGAATGTTCAGAGTTCTAAAACGGTTCTCCCGGAGCATCTTAAAATGACCCCGATACGTCAAGCGACCGTCAAGAAGGAGACCAAGGAACCTGACCACCGGCTTTGTAGGAATTATTTACATGTACAACATGATTGTCATATTTGGACACCTCTGACGTCGGCAGAAATGCATGGCGACCGTTTTCCCGGTGGAAAAGCGAAAAGCGCTCGCATTAGCCCAGCGCTCCAAGCGGGAAACAGCAAGCTGTAGCCTCCTCTGTAACGCCGGCGCGGAAATGCTCGTCGTCCAGATCACAAAGTCGTCTGCGAAAAGCGAACTACTGATAAATGGTGGCAGTGTGCAGGCGATGTCATTAATGATAAGAGCAAACACAGACACTAAGAACTCCGCCCTGCGGCAGTCAACCAGTCTGAAAATTGGTTCCCGATCCGAACGCGGAATCGGCAGTCTGTTAGATAGTTACGAAGGAAGATTGCTAGAGGGCCACGGAGGCCACATTCGTGAATGTTTGCAAGTATGCCATGACGCCATGCCGTGTCGAAGGCTCCCTTAATGTCGAAGAACATTGCTCCAACATGTTGCTTCTTGATGAAAGCAGCACGAATGCCAGTGTCAAGGGTGATAAGATGGTCTACCGTGCTACGGTGTTTTCTAAAAGCACACTGGCAGTTTGTTAAAATGTTTTGTCTTCCAAGTACCATCCCAAGCGAACATTCACCATCTTCTCCATCAGTTTGCATAGTGACGATGTCAATGAAATAGGGCGGTAGTGCAGTGGATCGTGTCCACCCTTCCCTGCTTTAAGACAGGTATAATAGTGGCCTCTCTCCATGCTTCCGGGAAAGTGCCATTTTTCCACAGTGAATTTAGTGTGACCAATAAGACGTCCTGAGCAAATTCTGGCAGGTGGCGCAACATTTCATTGTGTATCCTGTCTGGACCCTCAGACACAACCCGTAACGAAGCAAGTGCCGGGACTAGTTCGGCCTTAGTGAATGTTTCGTTGTATTCGAGCCGTTTTGATGTCGAAAAGTCCAATCTCACTTTCTCACTATGGGAGCGGTAGCGCAGGAAGTCTGGGGCTACATTTCCTGAGTTGCAGCGTCGTGGTATCGTACGGCTAATTTCATTTACGACTTCGGATGGTTGAAAGATGGTGTGGCCTGCCACTCGCAAGACAGTTAGTTGATGGGAGCTAAATTGGCCAGATATTCGCCTTATACGCGTCCACACCTTCGCTGACGGAGTCGATGAGGTGAGCCCTCCGACATACCTTTGCCAGGAGACTCGCTTGGCCTCGCGCACAGTCCGACGGGCAAAGAACCTAGCTTTTCTAAAGGCGATCATGTGGGTCATTGAGCTCCCGCGGTCGAAGTTTCGGAAAGCCCGATTCCTGGCACAAATGGCGTCCCGGCATTCTGTGGTCCACCACGAGACTGGGGTACAACAGGGCATCCCAGATGTCATCGGGACACACGTAGTGGCCGCCTCGAGGACTGCCGCTGTAAATGTAGCCACCGAATGTGGGGAGTCGTGGTCGGGAGTGAATATTTCCTCCAATTGCGCCTCAAATTCTCCCCAGTCGGCTATTCGGATGTTCCACCTCCGAGGCCCCACGCCAAGGACAGCGCCAGCTCGGTAGTTCAGCCACACAGGGAAGTGATCGCTCCCCGGTGGATCACTGTCGACAGACCAGGTAAAATGTTCGGCTAGTTGCGCGGAACAGAGGCTCAGGCCTAAGACCGACGTGCCCCCGCAGGGTGAAGTAAAATACGTGGGCGAGCCTGTATTTAAAAGAAATAATGACTCAGCATCGATAAAACATTCCAGGAGACTTTCCCGCGCATTGATCGTGTCACAGCCCCAGGCTGTGTGATGGCAGTTAAAATTTCCTAGAAGTAAGACCATCGGAGGGAGCTCTAGCATTATAAGTCCAAGCTCTACCGAGAGGAGAGGATGCCCAGGCAGCAGGTACAGTGAACACAATGTTACTGGCCGATTACCGAAGCTCACACGGGCAGCAACCGCCTGTAGTGATGTGCTCAGTGTTACCTGATAAGGAGGTACGCCATGGTGTACCGCCAGCATGGTTCCACCATGCGCCACTGTGTCAGCCGGTACGTCTTTGCGGTAGACGGAGTACCCATTTAGTGAGCAATAGGCTCCAGGCGAAAGTGTTGTCTCCTGTAGACATAAAACTGCGGGATTTCGCTGAAAAATTTAGGGGGGTTAAATAAATTTTAATATAAGGTTTTTTTTTTTTTAAAAAAAAAAAAAAAATTTTTGTGGGGGTTTTTTGTGGTGTGTGTGTGTGTGTGTGTGTATATATATATATATATATATATATATAAATACAATATATGTTCAAATACAATTTGTGTATAAATAGGTTCTAAAGTCGGAATGTAGCTAGTTTCATGCCAGATTATAACAAACAAAAAATATATACCCCGATAAAGGATATTATTTCTTAATTTTCAACCGGGAAATTAACAATTTTGCTTAAAAGCTGAAATTATGCACGGTAGTACCGAGCAATGAACATTTTTGAGGAAGAACTAGTCTACACTATGAACTAATCTGGCATACACTATGCAGTCTGGAATTCATCTTCATCGACAATATTTTGCACACATGATTCATATCTGGCGATCTGGCTATACACAACACATTCATAGCGGTGAGAACACGTATGATTGTCCTCCCTATTATTCATACGTTGTCTTTTGCTTGGCTTTGTTCATACTAATGACAGGATTGCCTATTTTGAATAGCAAAGCTTTTTAGTAGATTATCGTACGTACATAAAGTTAGCGTAGGCTCGTCATTAAAGTGCGATTGTGACATGGCAATTAGGACGCAGGTACCTACAAAGATAGGTATATATCAATAGATATATCAATAGGTATATATCAATAGATAGGTATATACCAATGGTGGGGTTTCCTATGCTTTTGTTGGGACCTTGGCTTCATCATATATTCCTTGATCCCACCAACTTCTTGCTCTCTTAGCATGGAACTCAAGGGGTGGGACCCAGCAAGGAAATTAAATCCAGCAACACTCATTGTTTCTGTGCATTGTGCATGAACAATCATTTCCCAACTTCTGCGCTCATGATGGGTATCATGGACATTTATTTCTGGAAATTATTTGGTGGGGATACATTGGGGGATAGGGATGGGGGGGGGGTGGCTACACGGATACCTTGGTATGCATACCAATGCATATGTCCCTCGGCCATTCATATGGGTGTTGATTTTCTTCTCCTTTTGGGGGCATGTTTCTGCTATCAGTGATTTTCAGACAGGTGTTGCTAGCATACTTGATTTTGCTATGTACCTACTTGGATTTTCAAATGTGGTATTCAAATGTGGTAAAGATTAAAAAACGCGATTGTTTTGTTATTAATACACATGATATAAGTTTTGTTCTTCATCAATTCTGGCAAGGGGTGCGATAAATGGCATTAGATATGAAAGTGGGACGAACATGGAAAAAGGTTAAGAACCACTACCCCAGTGTAGTCCATGTTCAGATGTTCTCCTACAGGATGTTTAGCCCTCACAGTGTGGCAGAACTTTCTAATGGTCGCGGTTTTGTGGGTCAATTTGACCTCCTTCCTCACTGGCCTTTGTTCGAGACCAGGTAGTGAGATGTGATGAATGGTGTTATGCAGTTCCGCCCTTGAACTTTCAGAGTTACCTGGAAAATCTTCCTCTACCTCTTTTTGCAGATCTTCCAGGGCAGGTCAAGCAGATTAATATCTAGTTGCAATCAGTCAGTTAGGCCTTCGTCGTAGTTTTCAGTAGTTTGACTCTGGTCGTAATACAAGTGATGATTTTGTTCCTCACCACTGTGTATATGCAAACTAAAGACGTAGTAGCAGACACTGACACATGCAAAGGTCAAGGTAGCCAATCAGGTCAGTGTGAAGTACCTGGAAGCATGCAATGGACGTTTGAAGCTGACAATTTTCGAAAGATTGTGCTCAGGAAAAATAATGTGTATCGACCAGGAAAAAAATCCCGCTTATCAGGCAGTCATCATTCCACCAATCTAGTCTTCTCACATTTTGAGAATGCTAAGAAAGAAATACAAACATTTTTAACTGGAAAATTCCTCCCTCTTGCTCCATATATGTATCGCCAAATTGCGACATCATATTGTGTGACCCTAATGACATCAGATACGATATCGACCCGCAACACTGCATCCTGGTGTAGTCGAATATACTTCACAATAGTCCGTACTTTATCCTGCAGAGCGCCTGCGACGTCAGCACCCTCGCAATGTTTCAGGTAACATATCAGTGATCTGGCGGGATATTGGCTTCCAACGTGTACTATTGGAACGTTATTTCAATTTCTATAACCGAGCAAATCCTTTCTGCAGACGACCGAGGGGCGGATGTCCCTTGTTTGCCTGCTGGAGATGAACAAATATTTTGGTATGACAGATCACTCGAAGCTCCTCTCAAAACTTAGCCCCGACGGTATCGACATTTTCTGGCTGTTGGCTTACATCCAGAATCACATCCAGTGTCCAAAGTCACACCCAAAGGTCACATCCAAGTTGCACCCAAAGGTCACTGACAGTCTGGAGGCCAATAGAGGTCAGAATCACTGGCTTCACTGTCCAACAGCAGTTGTTCAAGGATCAGCTCTCGGTACCTTGGCCTGCTGCATTTTCTCCAAGATCAGTCTGTCAGCAGAAGGCACAACAGTAGTTCAATACGCAGACGACACTAACATATATGTCAGTGGTAAAATATGAATGTCAAAGCGTCGTCATTCGGATGGAACAAGTTCTAGCGCTCCTTGATATTTGGTTCTGTGCAAACGGTCTTCAGATAGATGCAGGGAAGACACAACTGATGTTGCTTGGCAGTCAGCAAAATATCTGTCACGCCTCAAGCTTCTCGGAAAATTGTGCGATCATGATCTCGGAATTCAAAAATCTCAGCCTTACTTTCAGCTCTCTCAGCCAGCTCTTTCAGCTCCCACGTCTCCATCATCACTAGGCGTCGTTTCGGCACTTGAGTTGCGTCTGAGGGGCTACCTGCCGCCCAGTCATCTGCGCCCGGCTCAACGCCCTGGCCTTCTCGAAGATCCGGCGCTGAATTTCGTTGCGCTGAAACTGAACCACTAAAAATATACCTCGACTGGAAAAAAATGATCGCCTACATAGCGATTATTTTCAGCCGCAGTCAATTGATCATGTATCGGATCTGCAAGAAAAGCTGGGGTGGCTGGGTACGGGAGATCTAATGTCGTACCAAACGCGATGTATGGTGTACAGGTGCGGCGGCACGGCCAGCCTGCGGCACGACCAGGGGTGGCTGGGTGCGGGAGATCTAATGTCGTACCAAACGCGATGTATGGTGTGCAAGGTGCGGCGGCACGGCCAGCCTGTGGCCCGGCCAGGGTGGCTGGGTGCGGGAGATCTAATGTCGTACCAAACGCGATGTTTGGTGTACAGGCAGCGGCACGGCCAGCCTGGCCCGGCCAGGGGTGGCTGGGGCGGGAGATCTAATGTCGTACCAAACGCGATGTATGGTGGCAAGGCGGCGGCACGGCCAGCCTGTGCCCGGCCAGGGTGGCTGGGCACGGGAGATCTAATGTCGTACCAAACGCGATGTATGGTGTACAGGTGCAGCGGCACGGCCAGCCTGGGCCCGGCCAGGGTGGCTGGGCACGGGAGATCTAATGTCGACCAAACGCGATGTATGGTGTGCAGGTGCGGCGGCACGGCCAGCCTGTGGCACGACCAGGGGTGGCTGGGTGCGGGAGATCTAATGTCGTACCAAACGCGATGTATGGTGTGCAAGGTGCAGCGGCACGGCCAGCCTGTGGCCCGGCCAGGGGTGGCTGGGTGCGGGAGATCTAATGTCGTACCAAACGCGATGTATGGTGTGCAGGTGCGGCGGCACGGCCAGCCTGTGGCCCGGCCAGGGGTGGCTGGGCACGGGAGATCTAATGTCGTACCAAACGCGATGTATGGTGTGCAGGTGCGGCGGCACGGCCAGCCTGTGGCACGACCAGAGCGTTCGCACTCGTTGCTCGGACTTGTGATCGGCCCACCAGACGGGACGGCTACTTATATGGCCTCTGGTTACGAACCGAAATGTGCACGTGACTATTTTGTTGCCGCGCGGCGCAGCAGTACAACGGCCTGCCGCCGGACGTTCTCCGGCTTACTGTCCCACCGTTCGGTCCCCACCTGAAGCGTCACCTGCGCAGGCATCCTGACTGACACGCAGCTTTTCTCAGTTCGCTACTACGCTGTAATTTGATGAATGTACTGCGCCGATGTATGTTACTACCGCTGATTTATTTTTTTATACTGCTGACGCTAAGCCGTGATAGCTACAAGTCGATCGTGGATGGCTCTAATATATGCTTTAGTCTGTGTCTGAGTCTGAGAGGACGTAATTTGCCAGTCCGTATATGTGTGCTTTAAAACCAAATTATTTCCTACAAAGTTATTCGCAAATTCACTTTCAGTTTAAATGTCCGATTCACCTTGTCACCTGATCTGAGATCACTTGTTCCATTTTTGCATTTTCCGTTGATCTTGTCTCTAAACACTCACGCTTCACTTATTGCTGCATCTTGTAGAGTTTTATCATAACGAAAGGTTTCAATATACATTTACAAACCGTATGTAGATGACTTCGTGACCTGAACATGACCTGCCCTAACTCCGAAACCGTGGTGGACCGGATCTTCATATTTTGGTGGTGCAATATGCACTGATCAATTGTCGGAAGGTGTGCTCAATTTCAAAGCGAAATCTAGATTGGGTTAAGAGTTTCCTCAGAAAAACATCAGAGGTGTATCAAGCTGACCCCCGCGCTATGCAGCCCCCGGGATGACTGATAGTCGATACACTGCGGCAGGCATCGGCTTATAATATTACTACATCGCAATGGATCGCCAAACATGTGATCGTAAATAGTTGCACCTGGAGGCCACACAACATTGGAATTGTCACCATTCACACAAGCTGTCGTGTTCCATGGTGACCGTATTGGACCTGCCAACACAAACTATCACGCTAAACTGCAACAATGAGGGACCTTCAAATACAACAAATCCGGAGATTGGCTGTAGCAGTTGTGCCCCGAGCCGTGTGTCGCCAGTGTTGTCCTAGTTAGGTTAGGTTAGGTTAGGTTAGGTTAGGTTAGGTTAGGTTGGGTTAGGTTAGGTTAGGTTAGGGCCTCTGTTGGCGCTCACGGAGTCGACTGATCGAGTTACGCGCCGGCTCGCACCCATCAGCTCCAGTCGAACTTCCACCACGAGGCACGCGTGCTGACCGGGTCGGACGGGCCAGCCTGACGTGCTGATCGAGTCGGACGCGAGCAGACGTGCTGATCGAGTCGGACGTGCCGAGACGTGCTGACCGAGTCGGACGTGCTGGGCGAGACGTGCTGACCGAGTCGGACGTGCTGGGCGAGACGTGCTGATCGAGTCGGACGTGCCGAGCGAGACGTGCTGACCGAGTCGGACGTGCCGAGCCAGACGTGCTGACCGAGTCGGACGTGCTGGGCGAGACGTGCTGACCGAGTCGGACGTGCCGAGCCTGACGTGCTGACCGAGTCGGACGGGCGGAGCCAGACGGGCTGACCGAGTGATTGTTACGATAGAAAATATGAATATGGCCTGTTTCGTGACCTGCTTGACACTGTCTGGATATGTGGTATTTATACTGATGAAAACCTTTTGGGATTGAAACGTTTGAGACGTTCCAGGACAAACTGACCCAGTAAGGTCGGATTTGAACACCCTCATCTCTCAGATTTCGAAGAAAATTGGTGTACAATGTGTACCCATTTGGTGTATTGGTGTACAATTCTGGGGCACTGATTTGATTCAGATCATTCTTAGTCTCATCAGACTCCAAGGTCAAGAACTATGCCCTCCGGAATTTTCAGGTCATGGCGAAACATTGGTATTTGCGAATCAATGTAAAACCATCTTTTCTTCGTAATAATGCAAAATCAAGCATAGATTCAGAATCCAAATTGAACGCTGATTTCAAATATGTAACTAGCTTTGAACCAACCAACCATTTGACCACAATGACTTCGTGACCTAGTTCTAAGGTCAGCAAAATGATAGCTTCACCTACTTTTTGTAACTACATATATTTTGCAAAATGGAGGCGGGACACTTGTTGATATAAATATGCACCAAGGACCTTGTGTATCGTTATTTGTAACGTGCCACGTGACCTCTGAAGGTGACCCTGTTTGCATCGTCAATACCAATGCATGCAGATTGGCATTATATGGAGCCATGCATTTCCTTTGTGAGTACGCTTTGAATTATTATCCTGTATGCATGATCATAGGTCATTGCAAATGTTCATGATTATGATCATCGAAGGTCATTTGCATGACCTGTCATGACATTAGGTCACAAATGTACCAAGTAATTAGCGCATTGACATATGTAGACACATACGTATTATACGAGTCATCAGCAAACCCATTATTACATCGACACACCCATCATTGCTATGTCATCGACAAACCTATTCTTGCTATGACATCGACAAACCCATTAGCACTATGACATGGACAAGCAAATTATTACTATGTCATCGACGAACCCATTATTACTATATCATGGACAAACCCATTAGTATTACCATGCCATCGACAAATCCATTATTGCTATGCCATCGACAAACCCATTATTGCTATGGCATCCACAAGCCCATTCTTACTTATGTCATCGACAAACCCATAATTACTATGTCACCGAGAGACCTATTCTTACTATTTCATCGGCGAACCCATGATGACCATGTCATCGACAAACCAATCATTACTATGTCAGCGACAAGCCAATTATTATTGGCATCGAATAAAAAAAAACAGATAATTTCCAGAACGTAAAAACCGGCGTTAATAGCACATCAAGGAGGTGGCTAATAGGGCCAGCAGTGCCTTGCATTGTAAACCAAACACAATATTAATGCCAGTGCAGATTGAGCAGGTCATCGAGAATGTTCAACCAGGTACTCATCGTCATGAATCAACGTAATTTTTATTAACCCTTAAATCGCCACATAGGAAGTTATTGTTCGTCTCACCAATACCTTCTTCCGTCTCTCCAAAACCTGCCTCAAACTCACCGATGCCTTCCTCAGTCTCACCAATACCTGCCTCCGACTCAACATTACCTGCCTCCGTCTCACCAATACTCTCATCCGTCTCACCAATACCTGCCTCCGTCTCAACAACATCTGCCTCTGTCTCAGCAATACCTTCCTCAGTCTCACCATTACCTGCCTCCATCTCACTAATACCCTCCTCCGTCTCACTAATACCCTCCTCCGTCTCACCAATACCCTCCTCCGTCTCACCAATACCCTCATCCGTCTCACCAATACCTTCCTCCTTCTCACCAATACCTTCCTCCGACTGATCAATACCCTCCTCCGACTCACCAATACCTTCCTCCTTCTCACCAATACCTTCCTTCGACTGATCAATACCCTCCTCCGACTCACCAATACCTTCCTCCTTCTCACCAATACCTTCCTTCGACTGATCAATACCCTCCTCCGACTCATCAATACCTTCCTCCGTCTCACCAATACCTTCATCCTTCTCACTAATACCTTCCTCCGACTGAGCAATACCCTCCTCCGACTCATCAATACCTTCCTCCGTCTCACCAATACCTTCATCCGACTCACCAATGCCCTCCTCCGACTCACCAATACCCCCTCCGTCTCACATTCCTCACAGGATCGTTGTCTCTCGACTGGCACAACTGGCACAAAAGCTCTCCGATACCATTGAAATATGAAAGGTTAATTTTTTAACCATATAATTCAATTTTCGAGATGTTAGTTATCCTTGTGGCGATGATCCGTTCCCAACCCACCTTCCCTGATAAATCAGGTACTGCATAGATATTGACGCAGGCGAAAGTTTCGGCTGCTGTTGACGAAGCGTTGAATTGTGCTTTTTTATCTTACTTTTCACATTCGCTTTCGCTTCAAAGTCCTTTAGACATCACGAAGAATACAAAAGGCGAAGACCTGCGTCACTACAATGAGAAAAAATGACAAAGCACTTTTCTATGTGACTGAAATAACACCTGGTTCACGACGAATATTTTGTCCATTCGTGGTGAAGCAGAAACTATTTATGTCAGATGCAAAATTACGTGATAATTTTTTTTTCTTACTGCGGGAAACAGGTCTCAGATCTTCATTTTTCAGAGAGTACGTAATGCCATGAAATCCAATTGGCACTCCAGAATTACTGTAGGATAGTCGTCTCGCAGGCTCGTGATGAAGTCTAGAAGGACCGCGCGTTGCGACAACTCCCAAAGTTCTATGACTCTGCACTTAATGTATTGTACAGTTGGTGAAAGCAAATAAACGGCAGTAAACAGCAATTCTCGCGCTTCAGAAGGACGTTGGTATAATGTTTCGATGAGACAGCCGACAGTAAATGTTAAACGTTCCAAATTTAGAGGCCGAAAGACAGATATTCAATTTACATATGCGGCCGACCGCGACAGACCCGCGCGGCTCGACAGTTCAGGAAGCTCTGACACATCGGGGGTGGTTCTCTGGGGACGCGGCGGCCGTGACGACAGGCACTGCGTCGTAGACATCAGCCGTCGCGGGACCACATCGGGGGTGGTTCTCTGGGGACGCGGCGGCCGTGACGACAGGCACTGCGTCGTAGACATCAGCCGTCGCGGGACCACATCGGGGGTGGTTCTCTGGGGACGCGGCGGCCGTGACGACAGGCACTGCGTCGTAGACATCAGCCGTCGCGGGACCTCAGTCTCAGAACGCTGACTACGCGTTCGGCCGGCCGGGCAGCCGGCTAAACAGGTGCTAGGCGCGTCACAGTTGCAGGGCGGCAGGCCGGCTCGCTTACGGGGTGCAGCATTACGGGCTGCGTAATACGGGCTTATACAATCATGTGAATGAGGCGGCCAAAACAGTATTTAATATAAACTATGCTACATTCCTTCAATAATACGCATATGTGGTCTAACGTGTTGCTTCACCATGAAACGAGGTAGACTGCAACGTGATGCGCGAAGTTTTGAACCGCACGCTACCGAGCATTCTTGTTATGATCGTCTCCTCCAATGTCTCTCGCCTGCATCAAATCAAACGTCGGTTGCAGTGAAGAAAAGCTAGCCAAGCTTCTTTATGAAATGTTCTCGATAAATAAAAACAACGATCTCTGGAGACAGTGCGGCAGCCAGTGGCTGGCACCTGCTCACCATCGACTGAGGATGCCTGAGTAGTATGGGTGCAATGCTAGCCGGTTCTGGAGGGGGATACATCCCCACCCCAGTTTTCCAAAACGCCGAAATTGTCCCATCCAGGTTTGCGACTTATTCCCCCACCCTCAATTTTGCGTCAGGCAGACTTTGATTAATACCCAATTCCTCATTTTTGTAATAAAACACTTTCCTTTGATTTTCTATGTTCGTTATTGAAGTATGCGACTGACCATGTCAATTCTGATACATTTGGTACGGTTTACAAGCCAATAGTAAAAACTCTGCTTCACTGGCCTTGTACCCGTTGCGCGTTGAACATGGTCCCGAATCGCATAAGTCGGTGAGCACACTTTAGGCGCGTTTTGCGCCAACAAGGTTGCTGGCGCGGCACCAATCGGTTCTGGTCGCTTTTCTTTGCCTGGAGTAGAGCCAAAGTGGTGCGTCAGCATTGCGGGAGCTGATTTGCAACGAGCTTAGGGTGAGGTTCTTGGATTTGTGGGGGGATTTTTGTTGGGGAGGACTGAAATGTTTGGATTAGATGTGCTACATATGAGCAAGAGAGGAGTGGAATTGCTCAGCAATAGGTATGAGGAGGCTCTCAACAGAAAATAGGGAAACTAGGCAGGTCATGGGGGATGTAGAAGTATTGCAAGCAAGGGAAAGGAATAGTTTATCATGTTTTTATGCCAATGCCAGAAGTGTTAGGAACAAAATTGGGGAACTGCATGAATATATGTTTGAAAAGCTAGATTTGATATGTATAACGGAGGCATGGGTTAATGAAAGCATTTTTGGAGACAACTTGCAAGAATTTGAATTAACAGGCTACAACATGCATGCTTATCAAGGGAAGGCAAAGATAGGAGGAGGGATACTCTTGCATGTCAGGCAAGTAACAAAATGTCATTCCATAGAGGATAGTGTACATAGTGAAGGAGTAGAATCTTTGTGGTTAGATAGCATTCTGATTAATGGAACACAATTTAGGATTGGGACATTCTATAGACCTCCAGACCAGAATGAAAACACTGACAGGTTGATGCAGGAAGAGATAAGTAGGAGAGTGCAGGAGAAAACTATTTTGTTGGGGGATTTCAACATTTGGATTTGGAAACAAAACTAGATGTCTAAGCAAATCAGGAAGAAGTTTCATGGTTTGTTTTGAGGATTTTTTTTCTTTCAAATGACATGAACCTACAAGGGACAATTAAATAATAGATCTTGTGCTTACTAATGAGGGAAATTTTGTACAAAATGTGAACATAGGAGAGAGCTTTGGCAATAGTGATCACAACATTATGCGCTTCTCATTGTATGTTGGAAGCGTTGGAACCAATAAAACATTGATTCCGAATTTTGCTAAAGGGAATTACAATGAGTTCAGGATCTTCCTGAATGAAATTAATTGGGAAGACTTATTGATGGGCTTAGATGCTTATGAAATGTGGAGAATTATAAAAGATAATCTATTTCAAGGTCAGGATAGGTTCATTCCCAAGAGGCAAATTAGATTAATCAAGCTTAAGCACCCTTCACGGCTGACCAGGAAAGTAAAGCAATTACTGGAGTCAAAGAAACAGGCATTCAAGAAGCTAAAAGATGCTAACTGAGGTAAACCTCGAATCATATAAAATAGCTAGAAATAAAGTTAGGAATTGTGTTCGGGCATCTAAAAGACTGGCTGACATAAAATTAGCTCGAGAATGTTCAACAGGTAATGCTAAGGGATTGTTTAGTTTCTACAAATGTAAGGCTACAAGTTTAGTCTAGGACCGCTGGAGGTAGATGGGGAAATAGTGGTTGATGATTGCAATATAGTGGAATCTCTAAGCAAGCAATTCTCATCAATCTTTACTAAAGATAATTCTGGTACAATAGAATCAATTGAAGATTGTGCCATGACAGGTGATTTGCTGGAGGATCTTACAATAACTACAGAATCTGTAGAAAAGCAGTTGCAGAATATAAAACCTAATAAAGCTTCTGGACCAAATGATATATACGCTAGGATCTTAGTAGAGTGTGCTAAAGCTTTAGCAGTTCCCCAAGGTATCATTTTCAGGTGGTCCATGGAATATTCTGTAGATTGAAGTACCTGAAGATAGGAAAATTCAAACGTAGTACCAATTTTCAAAAAGGGAAGTATGAAGTGTGTAGGAAACTACAGGCCAGCCAATTCGAACTCAATAGTTTGCAAGGCACTAGAAAAACTGCTTAAAAAGAATGTTCAGATTCATCTTGATAGGCACAACCTTGTAAGGGATACTCAGCATGGATTTCGATCTCAAAGGTCTTGTTTAACTAAACTATTGGAGTTCATGGAGTATGTTACTAAAGAAGTAGGCAATCAAAGCGGGATGGATATTGTGTACTTGGACTTTAGCAAAGCTTTTGATAAAGTTCAACATGGAAGGCTAATTCATCAACTACAGCAGCATGGGATTGTTGGAAAAGTTCTAGGTTGGATTGAAGCATGGTTGAGAGGAAGGAAACAAAGGGTAGTGTCAAATGGATGTACATCTGATTGGAAGGATGTTCTGAGTTGAATACCACAGGGCTCTGTTCTAGGGCCACTTCTCTTTATCATCTTTGTGAATAACATTGAGGTAGGGCTGAGGAATAGTGTTCAAATTTGCTGATGACATCAAGCTGGTAGGAGTGGTTAATAGTAGTGATCAATCTAGTAATATTCAACTAGACTTGGATGACCTAAAAATTTGGCTGATCAATGGCAGACGTCTTTCAACTATGATAAGTGTAAGGTCATGCATCTGGGTTTAAAAAGACCTTAAAGCAGAACAACAATGTATCTCAGCTAGGAACAGGACACTCGGAATGCTGGGACTCATTAATAGGAGTGTGAGATATAAGAGCAAGGAAGTCATGAAAAAAAACTGTACGCATATGTGCGACCACACTTGGAATACTCTGTACAAGCATGGAGCCCCTACCTATAAAAAGATATAGATATGTTAGAAAGATTACAGCGCAAAGCCACTAGACTCATCAGTTGAATAGGTAACTTAGAATATGGAGAAAGGCTTATGTCATTAGATATGTACTCACTCAAGTATAGGAGATTAAGGGGGGCCATGATTGAAATGTACAAAATTGTTAAAGGGCTAGATCAGGTTAATTTGAATGATGCTCTTCTGTTTAGAATATGAAATAGGGGTCATCAATTCAGGTTAGACAAGATGAGGTGTAGGACAGTTAAGCGACAACAGGTTTTGAGTCCAAGGGTTGTTGATCAGTGGAATAGGCTGCCTGCTGATGTTGTGGGGATTTCCTTATTTAATGTATATAATAGTAGGGTGGACAATTTTTGACAGGAAAATCTTGTTTTTGAGTTCTAATTAATGATGGATGGGGTAAAATGTATGCTATGTGTGCACGGCACAGACCCCTTTAAGCAGGCATGATTGCAGTTCGAAAATTATTGGAAATGCATTCAATCTAAATGTGTTAAGAGTGATCAGGGGAATAGGGCTGGATAGCTTGGGTAGATAGGCATTGATAGGTGTGTGGGATATTGGTGGATGGTTGTTAGGATGTGGTGTTGGTTGGGGTGGGTCTTTTTACCAGGATTATGGTATCTTCCATTAACAGACTTAACCTGGATGGGCCCTTGTGGCTCTTATTAAGTCTAAACACTTTATGACTTGATATCGGCTTGGAATTTTCACCTGCAATCCGTGCAATCACGCGTTTTGTGTAATCAGTGCACATGTGAACTTGAAACGCACCGACGCACGTTGTGAAGTACCTTAGCAGGTGTGGAACTTTGCGAAACTATTGGTGCGGTCCAAAGCGTATTTCATTTTCTCCATTCTCTCCAGTCAACATATAGCACAGATGCTTAGCCAAGAGGGGGGGGACATCTCTCCTCAATAAACAAAAACATCACACTGGATAAAACAAGAAATGTTTGTATTTGTTGCTGGGGTGCTGGACGGGGGAAGCTTCGGGGCACTTCGTGCGGTGCAGGTGGCCTAATTTCAGCTGAATGAAGGAGGAACGAGAGTTCTTCAGGCCAGAGACAGGAGAAGCCCCTGGGAGCTGAAGAGGCCTCTTGAAACTGGAGAGGCCCTTGACGCTGGAAGGACCACTTGACTCTGCGGGGCTCCTTGAATCTGACGGGGGATGGGGCGCTTGAAGCAAGAGAGGCCCCACTAAATAAAAGAAGCTTCAGGGATCCTCGAAGCGGTGTTTCCTCATGGAGTTTGATTGTCTCTGCAAGAGTTTGAGCACCCCTGGGAAGGTAAAGGTGTCTGGGGTTTGGGGTCCTGGGAGATGGAGTGTCCATGAAATTTGAAAGCTTGAGGGACTTCTGGGATTTTGAGGATACCAGAGAGCTGGAAGAGAAGCCGTGGGAGATAGAGAGCCATTGGGAATTTGGAGAGTTGGAGGGCCTTTGAGAGCTGGGGAGTTTCGAGAGTTAAAGGACTAGCTGGAAACAGGAGCGGTTCCTGTGAGCTGGAGTGGACTTCTTGAAGCTAGAAGAGCCCTTGAAAAGGCTGGAAGGTTCCCGAAGTTGGAGATGCCTCTTCAAGCTGGAGGACTCCTTGAAGCTGGAGATGTTTCATAAAGCTTGGGTGCTTCTTAAATTCGGGCGGCCAATTCTTGCCGCATGGGACCGCTTGTAGTTAGCTGACAATTGCGAACGCTGGAGGGCTCCTGGAGGATTGAGTGGTTGGAGGGCTCCTGGAAGTTTGAGTGCCGCTGGACCTTGAGGGACCCTGTAAGCTGCAGAGCCTCTGGGGATTTGGGAAATTCGAGAGCCTTACAGGAATATGAATAGTACCAGTGAGTGGTCTGTATTGGCCTCTTCTGACGACGTCAATGACCCCTTCTAGACCTACAGGAATTCGTATCATTTTGATATACTTTTGGAAGAACGCATGCTGTGAGGATTTAGCATTTCATAGGATTTAGCATGTCATACTTCCGTAGGTCACCATAGGCTCTATTAACCCCGCATGCATATGAATTACTCGTTCCGAGGTCCTGCCTGTAAATGGCTGACGGGACTACTCTGTTTGCATGACTGATATATATTTAAGTTACGGCCCTCAAGGACCGGCAACATTCTGAGCGGTGAAATTTTCCATCGGCTCCTGTGGGATCTGAAAACCAGACTCAGGTATGAATGGCCAGCTCACCTAACCTTACTCAATTAGCGCCATGCCTGGCCTTACACGTTGAGACCGCGACTGGGAGCGGCATTGCTGGGTGCTCCAGGGCCCTGCCTCGCCCAATGCCATCCTTCCGACCGCCTTGCTACCCTGTCCTGCTCCATTCAGCTACTGAGGGCCTATTGAATACCAAAGTCTTCTCCCGGCTAACGAGCCAGCGCTATAATCACGCGTCCCAGGCTCGTGAGATCAACGGAGGGGAGAGGCTGTTCTCTCTTGGGCCGTGGCTGGCCTCTGCCTAAGTCCGGCGCCAGACGTCCTTCAGAGCACTGCCATGCCGCGGCACCAATTGATGCCTCCGTGCAGCCACGGACTCAGCTCACTCAAGACCCCGGCCTTACTCGTCCTGCGGTCTCAAGGCCCATCCGCGCCCTAGATCATAGGGCCCGCGGGAATGTGTGGCCCAAAAATATTTGAGTTTCCCAGACAGAGTTGAAACAAATATCCGTGGCTATCACCGAGGAAGCTACCAGTTGGGGCGTTCCACGACAGATCGGCTAGTGAAATGGCCGAAATGACACCCTCATCTCTCCAATTACAACACAAACTGTCTGATAGGGTAAACAGTTGCTGCGAATCCGCATATGCAATTTGTAGGCCAATCTAATCAACGGGCCTTGAGTTTTGCCTCTGGAAACTCAAGAGAGGTCGCGAAAGGTGTTTCTCTTCAACGGCTTGAATTTGCATTATGGGGCCTCCATTATATTCTTCGGATCGCAGAAGTCCAAGGAACGCATTCGTGATAAAATCGGGCGCAAATGCGTGATTTTGAGAACATGTCCTCGTGACCTTTAATTTCCTGACATTTCGTGACCACTGGCCAATTGAAACTGACATATTTAAATCCTCAAGAAAATAACTATGCACCAATTGTCTAATAGTTGACTGACTAAAAACCTGGGTTTTGTCTCTAAATAGTATCTCCAGGGCAGGGAGACACTGACTGTCCGTGCTGCAGCCGGCTGCCACGGCCGCCGCTGCAGCCCCCGTCACCTTTGGCTCTGCTGCGGCTATCGTCTGTACTGCCGCCGCCGCTACTCTGCCCCGTTGCTGCTAACGCCGTCACAGCTCTCGCACATACAGCTCTTATCGCATGATGCAAGCTGTTGTAGATGAGTATATACATACGGCGTACAGTTGTGTAATTGGTTTGCCATGAGATGCAGCTCAGGCAAGGAAGGGAATGCCGCTTGTACGTAAATATGACATACTCAGTCATATGGGTGTCGATTTGTAAACGTTTGAGGGGCCTTTCCCCCTCCACAAATGAGTTCAACTCTTAACATGGGAGCTAGAGTGGTGCTTCCTCCTCTCCTCCCCCAATGGCGCCCGCCCATTTCCTCATACATTGTGCTCTTCAATAATTATGCATGCTTTGGGTCCGCTCTTGCTCTCTTTCCCCCTTTTCCAGGTAAGAGAAGATGCTTGAGGAGCTGAAAAAAGAGAAGAATTTCAACCGTCCACAGACTACATGTGATAACGGCAGATCCTAAATCTGTTTGTACTATTCCCCTATCACAAGAGCTGTATACTTGTTTGGACCTACGCTCTACATGGCCAATGCAAGTTGTCAGCTGAAGGCCGAGGGTGGCATGCTCTCGCAGGCAGACCGGGATGTCACTTTGTATACAACGAGAGAGGCCACCGACACCCTCAATGAGTTAATAGAATATGTCTTGGTTCGAAAGACTACGGGGTAATGCGAAACAAGGGTGGAGCAAAAAGAGTCTAGAAAGTATTACTTCCGGGGAACCTGAGAGATATTTAGGTGTTGCATCAACAGGATATCAGCACTCCCCAATTATAAGTTTGAAAATTGCGTCGCTGAGGCTGAAATATTGTGTTCTTGTTGGTAGTAGTAAGACTCATACCGCATATGTGCATACATACCACCAGAACACAAAGCTTACGATCGATGCGCTAACCGTTAGGTCGACGAGATGAGGTGTGGGAGAAGCGATGGGTAAACACAGACCAGTGTACCTTAATTGATGCAGAGACGTTGGAAGCTATTTTTTTCGGGGACTTCGCCGAAAATTATTCCTTCATTGTGCAGGACTTCCATTGAGATGCCCTCAGTGCATAATTAAGCCCATTGTTACATAGTGGGAAAGCAAATTAACCGCATGCTGCCGAAGTTTTTGGTACATTTCTGATGTTACAAAGCGCAATGCTAGTAGTGTACACTCCTTTTTATATCGTCTCCTCATACATTAACTCAAAAGTCGCACTCTGAGTCCAATAAATTACACTAACCTTCCGGTGGATGTACCGAGCAATATCAGAACAAATTGTGTTAACTATGTGAAGAATTTCTATCACTGTGATAACTGTGAGATTCCGTGCAACTGGCATTTGTGCACGTTCCACGGGAAGAGTACATGCGAATTTGTGGGAGGAACCTCCAAGCATGTGGTAGCACGAAAGAGCTGTAGACATACTTACAAAACGCAGATGCTGACAGCAACTGACGCATTCGACGATCTGACGAATCAATTTTTCATTAAAATTTTCGTTTTCGTCAATTCACAGGGCGTGGCAGAAGCGACTGAATAGCCGGAATTTCGGTTTTCTTCTTCCTCTGACTTTCAAAGGAAGGAAATGGTTGTGCATGTTTTTAACTGTAGGTATGCTCAATATGTCAGTCAGCTGTTTGTCAGGAATACCTGGACGCAGGTGCGAATCACCAAGAAAAAAAGATGACTAGGGCACACTTAGATCTGATGCTATTTAGGCTGGAGGCAAATCCAGGGAGCATGCTTATTACTTGGCTGTCACAGGCTTTCGTTTCGACAGCATTGACACACTTGCAATTCCTGCTGAGTTCCAATGATTAGTTTGCCACAGTTGGGGGCGCGCTGGCTAACGCAAGCGTAATCTTATTGCATGCCTGATGATTAGGTGAACGAAGCATAGATGTGGTCGAAAACAACACGTTTTCCAGAATCGAGTGATGAACATTTTGTGTGGCGGCTGAGCAAGGACGTTGATTTCGGATACTCGTTGAGGGAGAAGAAAAAAAATCATTATAAACACTATCCAAAATATATATTCAATGCTTCGGTCTTTGGCCATGATCACGAACTTACATACACATACACTAACCCACATCACAGTTTTATGAGCATGGGAAATTCACGGCATGTGAAGACAAAATGACATCACTTCTTACAGAGCTCGTGAAGTAGCACACCCAACATTTTTAATCCTCTCTCATACATGGCTAACCCTCAGCACAGCGTACAATTTGACACACCGATGCCCGATATAAAACATACCACGACGTAGTTTGCCTATTTAGTGGTGGTCTGTGGCCACGGACGTACATCGGTCCAAGCACTTGACGATTTATGTTGTCCTTCGCGGTGTCTAAAATGTGTGTCCTAAAATTGGCACTCGTCGCGCAGTGCTCCATGTGCTGGTGGGCTGTGGCCATATGCTGTCCTCGGCGTGTAAGACATCGTCGGAGACGCGCATCCTCTAGACGATATTCGTTAAATCTAGCTCTTATGCCCTCTTTTGTATCTCCAATGTAAACCTGATTTGAGCACATTTTCCACGTTACTTTTGAAGCTACGTTTTTCATTGTATATCGCCCATTTAGTACATTTATACAAGTGTAGTATATTTTCTTGTCGGCGGGACATGGTGGGCTTTGTTGGATATTTTCTTGTCTGCGGGACACGGTGGGCTTCGTAAGATATTTTCTTGTCTGCCGGACATGGTGGGCTTTGTGGGATATTTTCTTGTCTGCCGGACATGGTGGACTTTGTAAGATATTTTCTTGCCTGCGGACATGCTGGGCTCTGTAATGTCGATCTGACACGCCCTGATTTTATGGATTTCCCACTCACCCACGCTACCATCAAGTGGCCTAAATTTGATGAGCATGTAATTTTGTGAACGGCCTAACATAAATAATCATCAATATATAGTAGCCTAACGTAGTGCTATTGTTGGGTTCTATTTTGCTTTGCATTCTTGCGGTTCGCACCCGGTCCCGTATGCAACGAAGTTAATTTCGGACCCGCCTTTCGGATGTGTTTCAGCAGCTTAATCGCGGTTGCTTCCACGTGTCCTGGGATCCGAGCTCCGAGCGGATCCGAGCGGGTCGGCACTTGCCGGCGCGGCGACCTCAGCATCAAACGCCACAGCTCCGCTCGTTTGCCATGCTCAGTTCAGCGTCCGTTCTCACAGCGAGCAGGCGATCGGCCGGCCGAGGCTGTGTCATTGCGACTTGACACGGCCGGGTGCCATCACTGTGACTCCCGTGTCACCATTGTACCGTGCGGCGCATGTGGGGCAGGGGGCTGGTCGGAGTGCGATGACCGGACCTTCCCTTCGCGGTTTGGTGCGATAGGTGTCGTCGGCCGCCGGCCAGACTAGGAGCGCTGCCCCCTCCCCATGAGCGACCTGTACCCCTCTCGCGCGCGCGACAGCCGCTGGCCAGTGAGTCGTCGCGGGGACTGGGAGGGGTCAGACTTGGCTGAGAGACAGGTGAGAGACTGGTGCTTTTGGAGAAGCCATCGGATCTGGAACCAGTTATCGTGGAGCGAGGAAATTCTAGACTACACACTGCCAGGGGAATCGAACTTGCCCACAACTCGTATCGTGGCACAGACTTGCTTATACGTATTGCTCCACGTCCGGGCCTTGTGTGCCTCTAGTTAGACACTCTGTCGAGGATAACCATTGTCTAAGAACAGATCTCTATTTTTGATAGGCTACGCTGACGTGAGATTAGGTCCGATGAGGCTCTAGCCGCCCATTTCATTTCAGAGTTGAGCACTGTCAATTTGGTTTTCATTGGATGAGCTGACTGATTGTGATTTCATTGGATTTTACTGGATGAACTACTCCGTTGTGTAGTAGCCATTCGGTTGAACTGAGAACAAAGACTCAAGGATAGGCATGTATTTGGAGTGCACACCGTGCTCCAGCGAAAATGATATGTCTGGGTAAGGTTGATATATTTTAGTGCAAAAATCCATCAGTTTACACAAACCATGGGTCCAGATTCCGAAGATGTTCTCGATGTATCGAACATAAATGACTAGCTTGTCCCTCACAGAGCTAAGAAAACCGATATCAAATGCATGCATGAAAGCTATAGCCAATGGTAGCGCGCATGGATTGTCCATATGCAACTCCTGTTTCAACATAGAATCGCTAAATCTTACCAACTCGTTTGTAAGGATGTGCTGTAGGCAGTGGCGTCGCCACGAAATTCTTCCAGGGGGGGCAATATTGATAGGGGTCCTCCTGCGCCCGAAAGGGGGCCTCCACTGTGTTAGGGCATCCTATTGCTTTTTTAGGCTCTTAGTATGGTTTCAGAATGGGGAACATGGCTTCATATTGATGTCTTGTTTGTTCTTGGCATGGTGCATCATTTACGCAAAGCGCAATAGCAAGAATCGTTTTTTTCCGCTGAGAACTGAGCCATACCAGGGTATAAATAAGCAAACGCACTGGCGGATCTAGCCCACCGGTTTGGGGGGGGGCAACTTTCGGTTTTCGGCGTCAGCCCCCCGCCCTCCCCCTCCCCCAGTGGCGTACTTAGGAATTGCATCAGAGGAGGGGTCGAAGGGATTTGGAGGGTGCCCATTCTCCCACTATTTTTGGTTAAAAGCATCGGATTTCTTCCACTATTTGTCAAATGGACCCATTTTTTACAATAATAATTAATGACAATATAATTTCCTGTGTAGGGTCCACAGCCTACCTCCACCGCTTCTAAGTTACGGGATTTGTGTTCTTGTTTATCAAAACGTTCATGTTCACGTTCAACGTCTTGTACCACGTCAACGTTCGTGCACGTGTACACACCGGCAGATCCGATTTTGTCAACTCTTGCTGTAAGTAGAACTTGAGCAGCATAGAACCCCCGATGCGTGTCAGAATGTACTATGCTACCATATTGGCTTCCAAACAATTATAAAAATACCTTTAAAATTGGAGATACTTTCATCCAGACGATATTTTTTAACCTCGGCAAAGGTTACTGCATTTTCATTCAGTTTACTTCTGTTGGTTTCGGGGGGCCAAAAGACCCTTTTAAGCACTTCGGGGGAGCCATGGCCGGAATGGCACCTCCCTGGATCCGCTAGTGAATGTAGCCTGTCTCTTCATCTTAGCAACTCCAACATCAACATACGAAACATGCTGCTCAACTGGGCTCAACTGGTCACTCGCACAAAACATCCTGTTCAAATTCCGCTTTCGAAATCTGGCTCACTGGGTCCGCTTGCCCGTTACTGGCTAAACAAACTTCATGAGACTATCTGACGAAGGAATAATGAAACTGCTGATTTCGTCATCTCTTGCTGTAAGCAGAACTTCAACAGCATAGAACCCTCGATGCGTTAGAATCTACTATGCTACGATATTGGACTTCCAAACAATCATAACAAAATACCTTTAAAATTGGAGATTATTTTACCCGGAAAGCTATTTTTTAACCTCAGCAAAGGTTACTGCATTTTAATTTAGTTTACTTTTATTGCTTGGGGGGGCAAAAGACACTATGGCCCCCCTTTGAAGCGCTTGGGTGTGGGTCATGGCCGGAATGCCCCCCCCCCTGGATCCGCCAGTGCCAGTGACGTACCTATATTTGCGTCAAGGGGAGGGGGGCAAACGTATTTGGAGGGGTCCACCTACTCAATAAAAAGTCTTCCGATTTCGACCACTATTTTGTCAAAGGGGACCTTTTTATATAAAATAATTAGTGACCGACTAAATTATCCTGTCGAGGGGCCTAATCTACCACTATCGTTTCCGATTCATCGGATTTCAACCCTGGCTCCCCCATCCTGTTCGAATGTATTCTTTTGGTATCCCTTGATAAGTCACCTTGCACTGCTGAAATTACACCTACACAGATCACTTTAAAATGTCAAATTTACCAATTTAAGACATTCCAGTTTATAGTGCCTGGTCGCCACGACGCCAACGTTAGTGCATGTGCACACCCATCTTGCGCATTCGGCGCATTCGCCACACTTCGTGCGATGCTACGGATTCTGCTGGGCCTCCTACGCTTTGCTAATTGCTGCCACATGATAGACTTGCGCCTTATCTGACGTGATGAAATGCTTTGTATGGGCGTTCGCTGCGAAAATTCGATTACTTAAATTCGATCATAAGTTCCCTACTTCTCATATTTCATGATGCAGAAATGCGGATACCCGCTGAGCTTTGATGCACCTCATATCTTTGATTAAACATGCTTCCAGGTTGGCTACCGAACCGAGGCCCTGCCTGAGTGTACTTCTTTGGACCCGTTTCGTATTTCTTCGTCTACGGATGTGTCTTAGGGCTCCAATCCATTTTTGTTCGAGGCCCAATGCATTTTCGAAACCCCTGCTCGTTTTGGGTCTTTGTTGCTTCTTTGTGCACCGATGATTTTTCTAGTTGTCGGGGCGCTTTCAATGATCTCAATGTATTTATTTAGTGCCCGGTATTTTTGTTCGTTCTGGGACCATGTTGCTTATTGCGACCCCAGCCTCGTTTCAGGCCCTTGTGCGGTCGCATGGCCCCTGTGTGCCTTGAGAGCTTCCGGTGTTTTTGTGTGTTTTTTTAGAGTTCCCGCTATATTTATTTATGGCTGCAACGCATGTTTTAGGGCCCTGTCGCTTTTTGCGAGACTGCGCTTTGGAGGGCCAGTTACATTTTCGGTCCCCGTTGTGCTCTTAGGGTCCCGCTGTGTTTATTTGGGGCTTCTGACGCACATTTGTGGGGCCCAGTACGATTTTGGGTCTTCGGTGCGATATTTCTGGGTCTTAGCGCAACTTATCGCGCCCAGGCGCGTGGTTCCGGGGACCCAACGCCAGTTATCTGGGGTCAACGCGATTTTCGTGGACCTCTTCTGAATTTTCTTTAAATTCCGAATCTCGGCCTGATTTTTCGAGTCCCTGGCGCCATGTTTTTCCATCTCACCTCGATTTTCTTCGAGCTCCGGTATGTTTTTCGAAGCCGTACGCGATTTTTCAAGGCATCTGATGATATGTTCGGTGCTCCAGAACCATTTTCCTGACCCGGACTTTTTTTTGGAATCCCTCCTTATTTTGGAGGGCGCCGGCTTTCTTTTTCGGATACCGATGCGACTTTGGGGGTCACACGGTGCTTATGTAGAGCCCTAGACGCCAATTGTTGGCAGCCCCGACGTGAATTTTTTATGCCCAGACCAAATTTGTGGTACTACCGATGGGAATTATGGGTCCGAGCGCGATATTTGGTGGGACCGGTTCGAGTTTGCGGGGCGCGTTGTACTTAGCTGTGGCCCCAACGCGATCTTGGCGGTTCCTGTTGCAGATTTTCGGGCCTCGGAGCGAGTTTTCTAGGGCCCGCCGCATGTACTTGGAGCCCCTACGCGAATTCTGGTGGACCGACGCGAATTCTTGTGGCCCCAGCGCCACTTTTGGGGGCCTCGGCTCGATTCTTGGGAGCATATCCCTCTTAGGAGGGAGGGTGCAGGTGTACGGAGGTCAACATAACCACACCACTCGCTGCAGAGGTGTGTACTGCAGGTGTACGGAGGTCAACATAACCACACCACTCGCTGCAGAGGTGTGTACTGCAGGTGTACGGAGGTCAACATAACCACACCACTCGCTGCAGAGGTGTGTACTGCAGGTGTACGGAGGTCAACATAACCACACCACTCGCTGCAGAGGTGTGCACTGAAGGTGTACGGAGGTCAACGTAACCACACAGCCCGCGGCAGGGGTGTGTACTGCAGGTGTACGGGGGTCAACGTAACCACACAGCCCGCGGCAGGGGTGTGTACTGCAGGTGTACGGAGGTCAACATAACCACACCACTCGCTGCAGAGGTGTGCACTGAAGGTGTACGGAGGTCAACGTAACCACACAGCCCGCGGCAGGGGTGTGTACTGTAGGTGTACGGAGGTCAACATAACCACACCACTCGCTGCAGAGGTGTGTACTGCAGGTGTACGGAGGTCAACATAACCACACCACTCGCTGCAGAGGTGTGCACTGAAGGTGTACGGAGGTCAACGTAACCACACAGCCCGCGGCAGGGGTGTGTACTGTAGGTGTACGGAGGTCAACATAACCACACCACTCGCTGCAGAGGTGTGCACTGAAGATGTACGGAGGTCAACGTAACCACACCACTCGCTGCAGAGGTGTGCACTGAAGGTGTACGGAGGTCAACGTAACCACACAGCCCGCGGCAGGGGTGTACTGTAGGTGTACGGGGTCAACGTAACCACACCCCGGCAGGGGTGTACTGTAGGTGTACGGAGGATCAACGTAACCACACAGCCCGCGGCAGGGGTGTGTACTGTAGGTGTACGGAGGGTCAACGTAACCACACAGCCCGCGGCAGAGGTGTGTACTGTAGGTGTACGGAGGTCAACGTAACCACACCACTCGCTGCAGAGGTGTGTACTGCAGGTGTACGGAGGTCAACATAACCACACCACTCGCTGCAGAGGTGTGTACTGTAGGTGTACGGAGGTCAACATAACCACACCACTCGCTGTAGAGGTGTGTACTGCAGGTGTACGGAGGTCAACATAACCACACCACTCGCTGCAGAGGTGTGTACTGAAGGTGTACGGAGGTCAACATAACCACACCACTCGCTGCAGAGGTGTGCACTGAAGGTGTACGGAGGTCAACGTAACCACACAGCCCGCGGCAGGGGTGTGTACTGCAGGTGTACGGGGATCAACGTAACCACACAGCCCGCGGCAGGGGTGTGTACTGTAGGTGTACGGAGGTCAACGTAACCACACAGCCCGCGGCAGGGGTGTGTACTGCAGGTGTACGGGGGTCAACGTAACCACACAGCCCGCGGCAGGGGTGTGTACTGTAGGTGTACGGAGGTCAACGTAACCACACCACTCGCTGCAGAGGTGTGCACTGAAGATTTACGGAGGTCAACGTAACCACACCACTCGCTGCAGAGGTGTGCACTGAAGGTGTACGGAGGTCAACGTAACCACACAGCCCGCGGCAGGGGTGTGTACTGCAGGTGTACGGGGATCAACGTAACCACACAGCCCGCGGCAGGGGTGTGTACTGAAGGTGTACGGGGGTCAACGTAACCACACCACTCGCTGCAGAGGTGTGTACTGCAGGTGTACGGAGGTCAACGTAACCACACCACTCGCTGCAGAGGTGTGTACTGCAGGTGTACGGAGGTCAACGTAACCACACCACTCGCTGCAGAGGTGTGTACTGCAGGTGTACGGAGGTCAACATAACCACACCACTCGCTGCAGAGGTGTGTACTGCAGGTGTACGGAGGTCAACATAACCACACCACTCGCTGCAGAGGTGTGCACTGAAGATGTACGGAGGTCAACGTAACCACACCACTCGCTGCAGAGGTGTGTACTGCAGGTGTACGGAGGTCAACGTAACCACACAGCCCGCGGCAGGGGTGTGTACTGCAGGTGTACGGAGGTCAACGTAACCACACCACTCGCTGCAGAGGTGTGTACTGCAGGTGTACGGAGGTCAACGTAACCACACCACTCGCTGCAGGGGTGTGTACTGCAGGTGTACGGAGGTCAACATAACCACACCACTCGCTGCAGAGGTGTGTACTGAAGGTGTACGGAGGTCAACATAACCACACCACTCGCTGCAGAGGTGTGTACTGCAGGTGTATGGAGGTCAACATAACCACACCACTCGCTGCAGAGGTGTGTACTGCAGGTGTACGGAGGTCAACATAACCACACCACTCGCTGCAGAGGTGTGTACTGAAGGTGTACGGAGGTCAACATAACCACACCACTCGCTGCAGAGGTGTGCACTGAAGATGTACGGAGGTCAACATAACCACACCACTCGCTGCAGAGGTGTGCACTGAAGGTGTACGGAGGTCAACGTAACCACACAGCCCGCGGCAGGGGTGTGTACTGCAGGTGTACGGGGGTCAACGTAACCACACCACTCGCTGCAGAGGTGTGTACTGCAGGTGTACGGAGGTCAACGTAACCACACCACTCGCTGCAGAGGTGTGTACTGCAGGTGTACGGAGGTCAACGTAACCACACCACTCGCTGCAGAGGTGTGTACTGCAGGTGTACGGAGGTCAACATAACCACACCACTCGCTGCAGAGGTGTGTACTGCAGGTGTACGGAGGTCAACATAACCACACCACTCGCTGCAGAGGTGTGCACTGAAGGTGTACGGAGGTCAACGTAACCACACCACTCGCTGCAGAGGTGTGTACTGCAGGTGTACGGAGGTCAACATAACCACACCACTCGCTGCAGAGGTGTGCACTGAAGGTGTACGGAGGTCAACGTAACCACACAGCCCGCGGCAGGGGTGTGTACTGCAGGTGTACGGGGGTCAACGTAACCACACAGCCCGCGGCAGGGGTGTGTACTGAAGGTGTACGGAGGTCAACGTATCCACACAGCCCGCGGCAGGGGTGTGTACTGCAGGTGTACGGGGGTCAACGTAACCACACAGCCCGCGGCAGGGGTGTGTACTGTAGGTGTACGGAGGTCAACATAACCACACCACTCGCTGCAGAGGTGTGTACTGTAGGTGTGCGGGGATCGGCTTCACCAATATATTTCCTTAAAGGCCGGCCCACCGAGCGGCGGTGCCGAAGTAATTGGACAAATTTCGGTTGGAGCACAATTTGTGTAGAACTCAGCTTGTGCCTCCTTTCAGCATGAATTAATGAATCTTCACTCATGAATGCATTCACCCTGTGAACATGCAAATGCCAAGTTCGTGCTCCATCCGCTGTCAGGGACACTGCTGAGAAACACGCGCACCCCTGGCACGAGATGGTATGGCACCGACACACATATTCAGTGCTGGTGGTGAGCATTGTATCGCTGTCAGCTCCCAGCGCTCCAGTGTGCGCAGGCCCCTTGGTCGGTTTGATCCCGATGCTAATGCGTCCCATCCGTCGTCCAAGAGTGTCCGAATTTCTCTTTCACTGCGTTCCGACTAGCTGGGGCGCCCCTGCTCACACTCCCAGAGCTGCCAGAGCTGCCAGAGAGATATGGATGAGCCGCCACAGGCGGTACGTGTGCTGGGTGACGTTCACTTTGTAGGCCGGCCGGTGCAGTGACCATTGAAGGGCATAAACAGCAGGCCAATGCTTGCATGATGCTCAACGAACAATGGCAGTCTGTGCAGGGGGCATTGCAACAGACCAAGGTATTTCACAACGATAATCAGCAAATGCATGAGGCCATCTTGTTAAAAGTTCGTAATTGTACGCATAACCTTGTTTTGCTTGGGACAGTGTCTGCTTTAGTAGAACTGGATGCAGATCTCATGTGCATTGCATTGCAATCGCCGTGTGTAATGCCAGATTTATTTCAGCTGGATCAACTTTTGGAGATCTGTCAGCGGAATGAGGAGCTGGAGTATTTTTATAGATACAAGTTATGTATATACATGCACACACACACACACACACACACACACACACACATATATATGTGTGTGTGTGTATGTATATATATATATATATATATATATATATATATATATATATATATATATATATATATACGTGTGTGTGTGTGTGTGTGTGTGTGTATGTGTGTGTGTGTAGGTGTGTGTAGGTGTGTGCGTATGTGTGTGTGTGTGTGTATGTGTGGGTGTGTGTGTGTGTGTAGGTGTGTATATCACGGACAAGCTGATTGAATAACGTCTTGAACCCAAACATCTACTTGGTCGACGCGCTGTGAATGGCACATTTTACTTCCTTTACCGTTACACAACAAATGTAATGCCAATCTATTGACCGTAGGTACATACATGTAGGTACATGGGTGTAACCACTGGGGGGTGGGGGGCTTTGGGGGACATGTCCCCCAATTTCTGAAAAGTGGCGATTTGTACCCCGAAATTTTTTTCCGTGTCCCCCAAGCCTCAGCTACCTGAGTATCATCGCCGCAAAATTATACTTAATCATTTATAAAGTGAACATACATATGCAAGAGCATCACCAAAAATACTAAAAGCCGATTTAGCCAAACAACAGGCTTCACAGGCTATCTGCCGTCACAAAATTTCCGAATAGTGAATCAGCAAACGTCAGAAATTTCTACTTCCAGGCCATTCTTGAATAACATGAACATTGACCATCTTCTGTTTTCGCTTGGGTGGAAAATTGTGCTCTGCTTATCGCAAGGCTTTATGCGACTTAGGTTGCATTCCCCTGTTCATATATTGATATATCTTGAACAAATGCGACTCTGGGTGTCCTTGGGTATCTTCAAGACCATTGAGGCAAGTCATGGGCAGCCTTAAGCACGTACGTCAAGTTAACGTCGTATTCATATTCGTATTCAGCGACGAGTTCGTCAGAGGCGTATTTGTATTGGCATCGGCATTCAGCGACGGGTTTATGTTCGTTCGAATCAATTGCCACAAATGCTTCTGCTTGTACTGAACACGCTAGAAGGAACTACATAGGTCTCACATTATCACTTTAACGGTCAAGGTTCAACGCAAACCGGCTTCCTCGGTCGCCTCCCTTTTTCTTCGTTTTCACCCAAACCTGCCCAAATCTCGTATCAACAACATCAACAATAGTCTGTGGTGAACCAACGTGCAACATTTCAAATCGGTGCATGTCAAGGTCAAACTTCTAGGCCAAAGGTTATCTTGATTTATTAGATGGCGATATTGAAGCGATATCGACCGAACGCGAGGTTCGGTTGCTATCGCTTCAATTTCCATCAAATTGGCGTCATTCGACGTGGCTTGCTATGCAGTATCAGAAAGCTAAGCAATCGAAATATTTTTTAATGACAAAGGCCAAACTGATCCTTCGGTCGCCTATTTTTTCGTTTTCTCTCAAACCTATCGAAATCTGGCACCAAACAATAACCCGTGGTGAACACTCGAGCAACATTTCAAACCGGGACATGTCAAGATCAAAGGTTTGATTGAGTTCTTCGATGTCCTCGCGTTTCGTCGCTATGTCTTCAATTTTCATCAAGTGGAGTCATTCGACGTGCTGTGTGGTACTCTAGGAAACTGTTCAGAAATCACATTCATTTTCAAAGTCAAAGGTCGAACTCATTTCTTCGGTCGCCCAGCGTTTCTTCGGTTTCTCCCAAAGCTACCCATGCTTGGTATCAAGAGATAGCCCGTGGGCAGCCCTCGAGTAACATTTCAACCCGGGACATGTCAGATCAAGCCTCAAGGTCAAAGGTTAGTTTAATTTTCAGAGTCCTCGCGTTTCGTGGTTATGGCTTCAATTTGCATTATGTGGGTGTCATTCGACGTGGCTTGCCGTACGGTATCAGAATGTTGAGATATCGAAATAATTTCAAAGGTGTCGAAGGTTCGGCGTGTGTACAATGATTGAGGGTAATAGGAATAGGAGGGTCAAATCTATTTTTGTTTGCAGCCGTTGTGATAGCAAGCTCTAGTATCCTATATGACTAGGGGCTCCCCAAGAAATCCGTCATAACCTGCTCGGACGGTGCTCTCATCGCTGGTTTTTAATTTACACTGACACATTGCTGTTCCGGACATGTAAAATATAGAACTTTTTTTTCTCAAATTGTCCGCTTTCCTCTTAATAGTTCAACGGAAGTTATCAAATTTGCAAGAGAAACCACACGTGAATGCGAACAATTTTATAACTAGCCGGAGTTCATAACCGCGAGAGAGCAATGTTGTAATCAGGGGTAGATCCAGGAATTGTCATGGGGGCACTTGTCTGGAGGGGCGCCATTTCTTTGGAGTGGCGCCACTGCGAAAGCACCTGGATGGGGCGACTCTGGCTGCAAAATTCGAGGGGGCGGGTTGCACTCGGCCCTTCCTTCCAAGGGGATGCCTTTATATTTAATAGGGACGCCTCCGGTTGAAAAATTTGAGCGGGTACAATGGAACCTTTTCAGAGGGACGCCTTTTTCCGGCCTGAGGGACGCCACCTTCCACGTGGGGGTACACGCCCTCAGTGCCACACCCTTTATCCGCCCTGGTTGTCATTGCATGGAAATGTGTCCCCGTAAAATAGGAAAGCATGGAAATGGTAATGGCATGTCCATATTTGCTACCATAAAACCATCGTCCAATATTTTATGTATTTCCTGTTACAAGAGGGCAACGTTTAACATACTTAAAGCATCGCTCTATGATGATGGTGAAATCGGGTCTAGCACATACGATATAAAGATAGGTGTTCATAGGCAGTGATAAGTAGTGAAACTTGCTAATTTTTGCGGAACCTTTAGTCCCCAAAATATCATTTTTAACAATGGTAAATCTGAAAAATTGAAATACATTGAACATTGAATTGAAGTGGTTGAAAATGACATTGAAAAAGAAGTGTCTGAAATCCAATATTTTTCTTATTAGGGGGGGGGGGGGAGGAGGGGGAGGGCGCTCTCTATCCTGTTCAAACTTACCGTGACCCTGGTTTGTCCATCCCCCTCCCCAAAATCTCGAATCCGTGGTTACACCCATGTGTAGGTATGCTGTACGAGAACGGACCATCGGGAATTATAGGCCATTTCTAGGTTATTAACACCCGCCACCGTCCTTTCCCATGCGGCGCTCTGGAATAGCCAATATGCATTACATATTGCATACCGTATATGCATTACATATACGGACCACTTTTTGACCAGGCCAAGGTTTTGCTTGCCACCTGGCGGTTCTCGATGTGCGTTCTGCCTGCACATGTACGTCACGGCTGTGAGCCTCTGAACCGGTCCGCAAGTCAAACACAGGAAAGCGCGCGAGGTCGGCCGGAAGGTTGCGGCCTTGTTATCTGGTCATGAAGCCGCGTGTCCGGCCTCGACATTGCGCTGGTGCACGGTGGCGCCGGCTCCGTGCATGGTGCACGCCGGCTCCGTGCACGGTGCACGCCGCTGTGCACATTAGTCAACGGCTGCATACCGCCGAAGAAAGCCCAACAGACCTCGTCAGCTCGGCTGATATGCTATGCGAGACAGAGGCCACACAATGCAGCCAAGTTGCGCCAACCACGAGCCGCATCGCGTCAGGGCCGCCGAGCCGGTACGGAACAGACGGAGCTGGTGCCGGCTTGGGCTGTGGTGGCGCGCCCCATCGCGTAGCAAAATTATCACACCAGACCAGCTGAACACTTAATAATTAGCTGAACAGAACCCCGAAGCCACCGATATCAGTTATTCTGGATTAGCGCAACATAAATGGAGCGGAGTGCATTTCAAGTTAGCACGTGTGTGTCGACATATTTATGTCAACATGGCTGAATGAAACCGGGTTTATTGCGGCACAAACAAAATTAGCTAACCCTGATGATAAAAACGAGTTAAATTGAACTCACAGCGGACGACCAAAATACACAGGTCAACAACAATCTACCGGCAAGATACATTGCAGATTTTTGAAAATGGGCTCTGGTGATGGGACAAATACACACCTGGCCGTTCCAGGTGAGATCGACCAAGCGCTGACCAGTTGCAGTGACGTAGTCAAGGGGGAGGGAGGGGGGAGGGAGACAGCCTCTGGGTGGTCCAAGGGGGCCCTCCAGGCGACCGCACTGAGGTTCCCGTCAAGACCTCTCAAGGCGTAGACGCAGGGATCCCCTTAGCCGACGTGAAGGTCACCTGTGCCGACCAAAGGGGCCGGGGCTGACGGATATGGCCAGAGCCAATATGAAGGGCTCTGAACTGACGGCGGGGCCCAAGCTGATGAAAACTTCTAACATCAAACCGTCCAGTAGGAGCCTCAGGTCTAACGGAAAAGGCCCTGGGTCGTTACAGAGGGCCCCTGAGACGACGGAGAGGGACTCCTAGCTGCGGGAGAGGACCTCGGGCCGTCAGAAGGAGCCCCGTAGGGATTCGTTTTTGCTCTAAAGGCCCCTAAAATCTGAAAATGGATTGTGAGAGCCGAAAGGTGATCGATGCGCAGCATATCGCATGCTTCAGCCATATTCAAAGAACTCGCTTTCCGCCCGCCAGCCATGCTCAATGCGTTTTCTGGCACGTTTTGTTCTCGCCGATTTTGTCTATGTCAGCGAGAGTTCGGCGACCTTCCACGCCCCTGATTGGTCGATGCTATAAGGAGCGTACGTATGTGTCACAGAATTGAAGTTCTTCATTAGTGCTGACAAAAGGCCAAACAAATGTGGAGCGTAAATTTCGCACCGTTTACAAAATATGGTTAATCTTCTTACTGCCCTCTCACTTGGTGCGAAATACGAGTGGGGGAATGAAACCTTCCTGAAAAGTTTATACTGGTGGTATAATTTAAAAAGAAAATGAGGTGGTTAATTGCATTCGACATGATGAGACTGGCAGTTCCATCTCGCCAGAGATGGTCATGTTGCGCTATAAAACAGGTTTATGTCAACATGTTCGCTGTTGACATAACTTCGGTATAGCGCAGATTTGTAGATGATGCAACTTATGTCGACATAAGATGTTGAAATAAGTTGCATGATCACGAAAATATAGTTTGTCAACATAACGATGACATAAACCAGATAAGCGGCCGCATCAACAACCACCTAAAAAGCAACCGAACGGCACAAGCAGCAATCAAAACATGGACGCATTTCGGCTACCAATTGCCAAGAGGCACGGAACATGCCGATCACTGCCGAACACGCCTCAAACTGTCCAAACCAGCGCATCCTTCCAACCGAAACCGCTGAGCAGCCATGAGTTACGCCACGCGCCAGAGAGCCTTCAGCTCTACAAGTTCTCCTCCGACAAGCCTGCCCGGGGGCCCGGTAGACGATGACTCAGCAGTTCCGTGCTTTCTAAAGGCGCCAACGATTGAAAACGAAAAGCCAGCCGCTCGTCCTTCCACCGCAGGCTGGCAGTTCTTACTCTCGGCGGTATCCCGACATGCTCATTCATACCCGAGGTTCGTGTTTGCACGATCGATTCGGATGCCAGTTGCTCGTCCTTCCACCGCAGGCTGGCAGTTCTTACTCTCGGCGGTATGCTCGTTCATACCCGAGGTTCGTGTTTGCACGATCTATTCGGATGCTCAAAAGATTAGTGATGCAACCAATGGTGGGCGGATAAGGGAAGGGAGGGGAAATCTGAAAGCAAACAAGTTCTGTCTCACGTCAATTTTCCGACTGCTGGCTCGACCAAACGTTGGTTAAATGGACTTATTTGACTATCCCCTGTCCGCCGTTAATCTTCCACGAGAAGAGTTCCTGATGCTGCATCAGCCCTCTGTCCATTACCATGGATGGTCATCGGCGAGGTGGGGGGCATGTTCAGCGCACACAAATGCGAGAACAAGGATCATATTGTAATAGTATTGAATGGCACCAGAAAAACAGTACACCTGATTCTTTTTTCGGCTACAATAATGCCGCCATCACTGATCATCATGCGACTGATCTCAGTCATCCCTGGCTCCTTCTCCCTTCCTGACTGATGTCCATCACAGCCACTGCCGACCGCCAGGTGGGGCTGGAATCGCCGCTGACTGAACCCGACTGCCGCAGAGTCATGGTGAGCGCAGTGGCGATAGCTGAGCTGAGCGCGGTGGCTGAGCCCCGACAGCCGCAGGGTAGTCGTCAGCGCGGTGGCGGTACCCCCGCTGAGCCCCGACAGCCGCAGAGTGGTGGTGAGCGCGGTGGCAATACCCCTGCCGTCGGCAGTCACTGCAATCGTCGTCGCTCTGAACCCTTTCACCAACGTCGCTGAAGCCGCTCACACCGGAAACACGTGTCGTCCAGAACATATCGAAACGGCGAGTGGAGCTTAACGAGCGCCGAATCCGTCCACCCCTTCTGTGTTTCGAAGATATCTCATAAACGGGAAAGGACATTGTAATGCGATCTTGACATTGTTGCAAATTGATACGCGCATCGCATGGAACACGAATGTTTGAAATCTACACGCACACCCACACACGCACACGCACACGCACACGCACACGCACACGCACACGCACACGCACACGTACACGCACACGCACACGCACACGCACACGCACACGCACACGTACACGCACACGTACACGCACACGCACACGCACGCGCACGCGCACACGCACACACACACTGAAGTCGTTCTCAAACGGCGTCTTACATTGCGAAAGCCGCACGTGCACCATCCGAGCCGCCAACCAGCTAGCTGTTGTTTTTATTTTACTGGACACTAAATCAGGTACACATTTTGATTGGCTCGGCCCCAAATCGGTTATGTTTGTTGATTACGAAGGTCGGGTATAAACATGATATTGATAAAAAAGGAAAACGTATATGTATATGAGGATGCACATAACCATAACCATTCATAACCATAACAAAGATAAATCAGTGTCTTTGCATATTCTGCATCATTGCCTTAGTTCCATCATTCTAAATTATAGTATGCAACAAGTTGCAATTCAAGCACATGACCCCCGTTGTCTCGGTGCATTAAACGTAGAAGAAAACTGCAATCTTGGTGGTTTTTTTTCTAGTCAGGGAGGAAAACAAGCTGAGACAAGATCTTTTTTTTCTGCCTGGATTCATGTGACGAGATAATAATGGGTCACGCTAAAAGATGAGAAAATGTGCTCTACGTATTTAAATATTTAGGGTAAATATTAACTCACTTTTACTGCAAAATTCTGTTAAAAACCACACTGCCTCCAAGCATGGGTAAACAATGTTTACCTTGTAGACCCGTGAAAATCGTCATTAATATTAGCCCACATCACTCCAATCACTATGCGAAACAAGTCGAGTAAGTGCTGAAGAAACACTGAGACTGATTCAGCCCGTCTTCTTCTATCTCACGGCTTCCGAAAGACAAAACTATAGCTTTGAAGTCTTCTAATCAACGGGCATGTCGCAGCTATCTTTTTCCTTTCATTCAGTTTTACTAACTTCAACTTTCCATCACATGCCTTGTCTGAGGACAGTCGCGGTTTTCAAGGGTCGGCAAGGCTAGCATTGCCTACCCATGCAAACTTACGTGGAATCAGTGTCAAGCCTAACAGACATCTTTGTGATGAAAAGGACTGTAAGTTATACACTCCAAATGCTTAAATTCCTGGAGCAAGTTTTCTCTCCTTTCAGCATGAAATACGTTTGTCCTAAAATAACATCAGTACGTGAAATATTAGCATTACGACAATGACACTGGATATAACAAAAATAACTCAGGAAGCATCCAGTTCCCCCTATCCCAAATTCGTGGCGACTCCCATGGTCCCATGGGGGATACTGCACTTAATATAGGGTATTCCCAATGGAGCCATTGTTGAAGACAAAATTTTTTGACTCAATACTAGACAGAAATGGAATGTGAATCAAAGGTTATATATATATATATATATATATATATATATATATATATATATATATATATATATATATATCTAACTATATTTATATATATGTGTGTATATATAAATATATGTATTAATTTTTTTTTTTATATATATATATATATATATATATATATATATATATATATATATATATATATATATACACTCATGGGGAATGGGAGCAATAATGGCCACTCAACATCTTATACAAAATGCGCCACAAATCTTCTGTGTGATGCCCTGACAATTTCCAATGTTCTTAACTAAACGAAAATCGAACGTGCTACCTTTTGATATCATCTTGAATAACTTCCATGAAGTTTTACTCTTGTCGTGTTCGCACTCAATTTCAGGATGTTTGTACAACGTTATCCCATTGTATTCCTTTAAATTGTATATCAGATGTTCTACAAAAGCGAATTAATTTCCAATAGTCTCAAATAAACCGGAATAAATCAGCTGCCTTCTGATGCCATACTCCAATGCTTTTATAGATATCTAACCCGTCATTTTTCATCTTTTGACATGTAGCCTTCAGGCATTATTAAGGTTCTGGCATGGTTCGATACACGTCAAGCGCCAACAGTTGCTGCCCAGAAGATCCGTAGGGCCGCCGAGCGGCGACATGACAAAAAATAAAGTTCCAGCCTTGATCAATATGAAGCAGCATTGGCTGTACCACGCCAAAATTGTGTTGTGGGCGAAATTCACGCTGTAGATGCATTCTTTCCATTCAACGCCCATCAGCAAAATGTTCTTAAACAATGTAGAGGAAGCCTGTCGGGCTCAACTCCAATAGTGGCGGAAATCATGCCAGGCACATCGCCTACCGTGCAAAATATGAAAATATGCCTGTAACGTTGGCGTTGGGGCCCATCAAAGTTCAGGGAATTGGTTCCGCGCCTCGTCATATTATGAATGGCGGGCGGTCGCGGTGGGCCACTGGCCGCGGGCGACGCTGCCGGCGGTCCACCGTCTATGGTGGATGACGATCAGAATATAGTTCTAGAAGACAATACGCAAATAACAATATGCGCAATATATCACTGTAGGTGGCAATGCAATTGATGTCTGAAGGCAAGCGAACTTTAATAAATGCACTTCGCATCATATTTTTGGGGGAGACAGAGTCTCATAAATTGCAACTATATTCCTCGCGCACACACTAGTGAACATCCGAGCGCACTTGTCGCGGGCGCATATTTCAGAGTTTTTTTTTGTGGCATCAGGAACTTACTTGTTTTCTTTCTTTACTGGAGATCCCCGATGTCCGCATTAACATTGTGTCTGACGCCTAACGGATGTACAAACATCTATATATGGGCGAATATTATTTCACGTTCTGCAGAAGCATGCACAAGTGCATGTGCATACGGAGCAAAACACTACAGCGCGAAGGGCATGAGTGTTTGCATGTGTGCATGCTCATAATGAAGAGAAGGATATCCAGTACGTGCACTGTACACGCATCCATTTATCATGGTACACACACGCATCACACATAATTAATTCACTTCACGGTAAATGCTCCTTTTGGCCCCTCATTCGTATTCTTCTAGCGGGATGCATTCGCCTATCGGGGGTACTGCGCAGACTAAGAAACTATTTCACCTTCCACCTGGGGCACACTTTCACACGGCCTTGCCATGCCATCCCGGCGGGCAGCGCCAGTCCCAGCCGGAACCGGTCCACGATCGCGGCCGATGTTCCCGCGCGTTGTGCCTGTTGTCCGCTGCCCAATGGCGCGTGCTCCTCGTGCCATCTCAGTGACAGTGACTGCTATGTGTTGGGTCTCGTGGCACGCGCGTGCACGACAGTTCACTACTGCAGAGACCGACGACTCGCATTATACACGACAGTTCACTACTGCAGAGACCGACGACTCGCATTATACACGACAGTTCACTACTGCAGAGACCGACGACTCGCATTATACACGACAGTTCTACAACTACCGCAGAGACCGACGACTCGCATTATACACGACAGTTCACTACTGCAGAGACCGACGACTCGCATTATACACGACAGTTCACTACTGCAGAGACCGACGACTCGCATTATACACGACAGTTCACTACTGCAGAGACCGACGACTCGCATTATACACGACAGTTCACTACTGCAGAGACCGACGACTCGCATTATACACGACAGTTCACTACTGCAGAGACCGACGACTCGCATTATACACGACAGTTCACTACTGCAGAGACCGACGACTCGCATTATACACGACAGTTCACTACTGCAGAGACCGACGACTCGGCACGTGCCATGGCGGCGGCGGTGACATGGGCGGCCGGAACTGACCGCCGGCCGTCGATCCATCAGATTGCATTGCGACAATGCGCCGTATGCGTTACTTCACGTAATTGACGTCTGGGCAGTTGTATTACAGAGCAGTGGAGACATCTACCGGAGATTGGTCTGCCGCAGGCAACTTGGGCAGCTGGCGGCAGCCGGCAGGCGACGGTCCGACGCTTGGGAAACACGCCACTATATCAATGCCCCTAGTTGGCGTCGGAAGGGGCAAGGCGACGCAAATGACCTTTATGGTCCGGCACGCCTCTAAAAGTCACTCTCCCCCCGCGTCAAAGGGGGTGATGTGCTCGGCGGAGAGTGCTGGAGTGTGCTGAGTAAATGTTCGCCACTCTTCAAATATACGTGGCCTTGCGTGGCTGTGGCTGCAAACAGCGTAGTTGTCCCGGTCTTCGGCAGAGCAGTTTATGTTTTAGGGTTCATTGTGTACAAGCAGCGGTTCTGAGTGTGGCTGTATAAGTATACAATGGTGCTCAATGCACCAATTGAATTCTTTCGGTGGCTTAGCTAGATGACCTGTGTGTTACCGTGTACATGTGCGAGAGAGAGAGAAGCATGCAGAGAAGAAGAATAAGAGGATAAATAAATAAATAAATAAATAAATAATAAAAGGAATAAATCCTCGTAATGCTGATGATTTTACAAATATGCTACACTAATAAATGTCGAAATTCCAGCCACTTGTGTAGAATCAACCTGAAATCACCTCCGAGTTGTCCATGACAATGTTTGGTTAATATGAATCCGGTCAGCCCATGCAGCTTTACCGAAACCACATTCGGCTGAAATTTGAACGAAGAGCAACTTTGTCATAGTTGTTTTTATCGACGGACTACCAAATGCCGTGACGTAGGGTCGTCCAGTTCTTGTGGCATGGGGATCGTCGTTTTCTGTGGCAGTGAGATCACCGTCCGTTATGTCAGTGGGATCACCGTTCGCTATGGCAGTGGGATCACCGTCTGCTATGGCAGTGGGATCACCGTTCGCCATGGTAGTGAGATCACCGTCCGCTATGGCAGTGGGATCGCCGTTCGCTATGGCAGTGGGATCACCGACCGCTATGGTAGTGAGATCACCGTCCGCTATGGCAGTGGGATCACCGTCTGCTATGGCAGTGGGATCACCGTTCGCCATGGTAGTGAGATCACCGTCCGCTATGGCAGTGGGATCGCCGTTCGCTATGGCAGTGGGATCACCGACCGCTATGGTAGTGAGATCACCGTCCGCTATGGCAGTGGGATCACCGTCCGCTATGGCAGTGGGATCACCCTTCGCCATGGTAGTGAGATCACCGTCCGCTATGGCAGTGGGATCACCGACCGCTATGGTAGTGAGATCACCGTCCGCTATGGCAGTGGGATCACCGTCCGCTATGGCAGTGGGATCACCGTCCGCTATGGCAGTGGGATCACCGTCCGTTATGGCAGTGGGATCACCGTCCGCTATGGCAGTGGGATCACCGTCTGCTATGGCAGTGAGATCACCGTTCGCTATGGCAGTGGGATCACCGTCCGCTATGGCAGTGGGATCACCGTTCGCTATGGTAGTGAGATCACCGTCCGCTATGGCAGTGGGATCACCGTCCGCTATGGCAGAGCGACCACGGGTTGCTGTGGTAGAGGGATCACCGGTCGCCATGACAGGGGATTGCCGGCTGCCATGACTGATGGTCGTGATGGACCGACTTTGTCAGCGTAATTGGTCGGGCGACTACGCGGCAGAATGAGGAGTCACGACCGGAGCGAGTCACGACCGGAGCGAGTCACGACAGGAGCGAGTCACGACCGGAGCGAGTCACGACTGAGTCGACTGAGGGCGCCTCTGTGTTCTCGCGACACTACTGCGGTAGCTGTTGCATACGACGGTGAGGTGTGACATGGCAATAAATAGCAGCTTAACCCATGTCCTGAAAGTTGGTAACCATAGCAACCAAAGCCATCAGAGATGCCAACATTTGGTATGTATTACGTTCCACCCACTTCGCTGTCGTTCCGTTCAACTGGCATGACGGACATCTGTGATGCCGATAACCGAATTTTGTGCTAGATGACTTCAGAGCTAGCAGGACAAGAACATCCGGCAGTTCAAACATTATTCCGAAATAGAAGAACAATCAATTATCCTTGCGATGATAAGCACACTGTTGCTCGACAGTATGCTATGGTTGATTTCGCGGTTGAAAAACACACGAAAACAGCGTTATGCTTCGTCCTTCTGTCAGTGTGGTTTTGCATGATGACGTCGATTTTCATATGGCCGCTCCGTTCACTTTATGGGACTCCTTGCTGGGCCGAAATTGTACCCGAGTCATTATTGGACACTACGAAAACATCTGTGGCAGTGGGTAAGACATTTACATGGCGTTTTGACTTATGCTCAGGAGGTATGTACCAGCTGCAGGGATTTCCTAAGTGGGGGTGCAGTGGTAAGTTAAGCACCACGCTACTGAATGAACTACAGCAAAATGTAAACCACAACTTTTCTTCCTAATCTCTTAGCTTTGCTATTTGATTTTAGCACCTTATTTTTGATCGAACAAAATCTGGGAGATCCTTTCCCAGAATGAATAACCAACACATATGTCATCGCCTTCCGATAATCGTCGTCAACATACTCTAACAGCGGGCTTATTTATACACGCGGTTTGCACAGGCTGACATCAGAATCAGGGCCTTGACACATGTACAATAGAAGGCTTGTACCCTTCTAGGAAAATATGAGGCAGCGTTAGGCGTTATGAGCGGACATAATACCGGTGGCGCCGCTCTGGTGGTGGGTTTGTAAAGGAACACCACCAGAGTCGGCTTGCTATGATTAATGCCATATTATATTTTCTAAAGGAGATACAAGTAATTTCCAATGGTCAAATTTAAACAACATTGAAACAAGCTCTCTTATGATGTGTAGTTCGTTTTATTATCAAATCATATCATCCTGTTACTTTGCCGTAAAAGTGAAATGGGAGCAATTGGCCACCCAACATCCTTTTGTAAAATGCGTTATATGTCTTCTGTGTGATGTGCTGACAATTTCCAATGTTCTTAACTAATAGAAAATTGAACGTACTACATTTTGATATCATCTTGAATAACTTCCATGAAGGTTTAATCCTGCTATTCCTGCACTCAATTCCAGGATTTGTGTCTCAAATTATCACATTGCATTTCTCTAAATTGTATACCAGATGTTCTACATTAGCGAATTAATTTCCAATCGTCTCAAATAAACCGACATAAAATCAGCTGACTTTTGATGCCATACTCGACCACTTTTATATACAACTAACACTGCCATTTTTGCAGTTAATTCCAGTATTTGTCTCGAATTTTCACATTGTTTTCCTTTAAATTGTATATCAGATGCTCTACACTAACGAATTGATTTCCATTGGTCCCAAATAAACCCACATAAAACCAGCTGCCTTCTGGTGCCATACGCAACTATTTTTATAGATATCTAACCCTGGCACTTTTTTTGCACTAAATTCCAGGATTTGTGTCTCGAATTATCACATTGAATTCCTTTAAATTGTATATTGGATGTTGTACATCAGCGAATTAATTTCCAATGGTCTCAAATAAACCGACGTAAAATTAGCTGCCTTCTGATGCCATACTCGAATGCTTTTATAGATATCTAACCCTGTAATTTTTCGCCTGTTGACATGAAGCTTTCAGGCATTATTGAGGTTCAGGCATACCTCGATGCACGTGAAGCGCCGACAGTTGCTGCCCAAAGGATCCGAAGGGCGGCCGAACGGCAACCCCAACAAATAAAGTTTCAGCCTTAATCAATGCCAAGCAACATCGGCTCTGCCACGCTAAAATTGTGTAGGATAAATTCACGGTTGTAGAAGCATTACTTCCATTCAACGCCCACAAACGTAATGTTCTTAAACAATATCGAGGAAATCTGTCGGACTCAACCCAAATGGTGGCGGAAAGCATACCAGGCACATCACCTACGGTTTCAAATATGAAAATATGCAAGTAACGATGGTGTTGGGGCTTGTTAACGTTCAGGGAATGGTTCCACGCGCCACCCGCCCCGCCATACCATGAATGGCGAGATGGTCAGCGGCAGGCCGCGGGCCACCGGCAGCGCCGCCCGGCGGTCCGCCGTCTATGGTGTATGAAGATCATGAAAATAGTTCCAGAAGATAATACGTAAAATAACAAGCTGTGCAATATATCACTGTAAGTGGCAATGAAATTAAATTCTGAAGGCAAGCTAACTTTAATGAATGCACTTCGCATCCTATTTTGTGCAGACAGAGTCTCATGAATTGTAACTATATTCTTCGCGCGCACACTAGTGAGCATTCTGACGCGCTTGTCGCGGGCGCATTTTCAGAATTCTTGAATGGCATCAGGAACCTGCCTGCTTTCTTTCTTTACTGGATATGCCCTCGATGTCCGCATTAACATTGCTTCTGACTCCTAACTGGATGCTTTCCCAATGGCCAATAATTGTATTGGCCTTGACACATAGGCCTCTCAGGATCCTCTATAGCATAATTCCTTGGCGATGCCTCTGGGCAAAAACCTCACCACAGTCAGCATTGATATTGTTTAATGATTACAAAATAATAGGTGCTTATGTCACTGACTGCGAAGAAGGACCAACCACAAAGAACAAATAATACTCACACGCTCCTTCGGCTCCTGGCTACGCCATTGGCTATATTGCATGACCATGAATGGACATCAAATAGTGCATTAGGCAATGAAGGATAACTTATATTCAATCATGCACCGGTTACCGGCATAAAATACAATCGCAGTCCCAAAGCCATGCTCAAAACCAAGTCACAAATGGTCTTGATGAATGCCCCGCCATTTTGTGATTCCTGACTTCGCCATTACGAAACGTTTGACATTTCGGCCCTCTAAATGTGTAGATTATACCGGTAGAATTCGCTTGATCTATTCAGATTTGAAGGAGCCCAACATATTCTGAGATATCAAGTGGAGGGGATCTGCTCCTTACATATTTAGATATCAAAAAGCCCTGCCGTAATACGGTTGGCAGTTGGCCATATTCAGTCATGGGGAAACATTGGTCAGTCATACAGATGTTTGAGCTCCGGCACGCCTGATGACCGACGGTCCCATTGTTGGCCGCTTTCAACAGTGTTGCGGCAATATTGATAAGTAGGCCATTATCGGTCTCTCACCGCCATGGTCAGAGGCTGGGTGAGATGCTATCAGTGAGATGCTATCCTATTGCCATGATCAGGCGCAACTCTTTGAGAACCAAATTGCATGCTGTCTGTCCATCGTATCCAACTGAATGCCCTGTTCTGAATGGCGTCCCTTCCCCCCCCTCTCTCTCTCTCTCTCTCCCTCTCCCCCTTCCTCTTCCTCTTCCTCTTCCTCTTCCTCTTCCTCTTCCTCTTCCTCTTCCTCTTCCTCTTCCTCTTCCTCTTCCTCTTCCTCTTCCTCTTCCTCTTCCTCTTCCTCTTCCTCTTCCTCTTCCTCTTCCTCTTCCTCTTCCTCTTCCTCTTCCTCTTCCTCTTCCTCTTCCTCTTCCTCTTCCCCTTCCTCTTCCTCTTCCTCTTCCTCTTCCTCTTCCTCTTCCTCTTCCTCTTCCTCTTCCTCTTCCTCTTCCTCTTCCTCTTCCTCTTCCTCTTCCTCTTCCTCTTCCTCTTCCTCTTCCTCTTCCTCTTCCTCTTCCTCTTCCTCTTCCTCTTCCTCTTCCTCTTCCTCTTCCTCTTCCTCTTCCTCTTCCTCTTCCTCTTCCTCTTCCTCTTCCTCTTCCTCTTCCTCTTCCTCTTCCTCTTCCTCTTCCTCTTCCTCTTCCTCTTCCTCTTCCTCTTCCTCTTCCTCTTCCTCTTCCTCTTCCTCTTCCTCTTCCTCTTCCTCTTCCTCTTCCTCTTCCTCTTCCTCTTCCTCTTCCTCTTCCTCTTCCTCTTCCTCTTCCTCTTCCTCTTCCTCTTCCTCTTCCTCTTCCTCTTCCTCTTCCTCTTCCTCTTCCTCTTCCTCTTCCTCTTCCTCTTCCTCTTCCTCTTCCTCTTCCTCTTCCTCTTCCTCTTCCTCTTCCTCTTCCTCTTCCTCTTCCTCTTCCTTTTCCTTCTTCCTCTTCCTCTTCCTCTTCCTCTTCCTCTTCCTCTTCCTCTTCCTCTTCCTCTTCCTCTTCCTCTTCCTCTTCCTCTTCCTCTTCCTCTTCCTCTTCCTCTTCCTCTTCCTCTTCCTCTTCCTCTTCCTCTTCCTCTTCCTCTTCCTCTTCCTCTTCCTCTTCCTCTTCCTCTTCCTCTTCCTCTTCCTCTCCCTCTTCCTCTTCCCCTTATCTTCCTCTTCCTCTTCCTCTTCCTCTTCCTCTTCCTCTTCCTCTTTCCCTTCCATATTCCTCTTCCTCTTCCCTCTTCCCTATTCCCCTTCCTCTTCCTCTTCCTCTTCCTCTCCCTGTGCATCGCTCTCCCTCCATCTCCCGCCCTCTCTCTCTTTCTCCCTACTTCCATTTTTATTAATTTCTTATCTCCCCTCTCTCACTTCTTTCTGCCATGGATGGAAATACACACAACCAGGACAGCGAGGTTCCCGAAAATACACACTACAAGGTCAGCGAGGATCTCACAAATACACACAACCAGGACAGCGGCACAGTGCAGCCGACATGACGGTATGTCGCCATTGGTAGCAGTAGCCATGTTAGGGTATGGCAGCCGACATGGCGGTCAGCCACTATCCGTAGCAGTAGCCATGCTGCGGTATGGCATCCGCCATGTCGGCTATGGCAGCCGACATGGCAGCTATGGCATCCGACATGACAACTGTAACAGTCAACATGGCGGTCCGCCACAAGTGACGGCCGTCACAGCACGGACAATCTGACAACAATTTAGCATCGCTGCCGCTCCCTAATGACGACGGACAGCGAGCTGCAGGTATGGCTTCCTGTGCATTGTCAGCGTCACGCCCGGTCTGCACGCGCCGCCCCAGTGCACGGGCCGTGCCGCGTACCGCGTGCAGAGTGAGGTGTGCAGACACGTGCGCCGTTTTGCTCTGCGGCACCAGATGCCCAGCTGGAGCGGCACACGGATGCGTCTGTCGGCCGGCCACTTTCTCCGCGACCGACGGTTACGACATGCGAAGTGGAGCAGCTTGGAGTGGGCCCAACGTTGCGTCGGTAGCTGGCCAAATTGGGACGAAGTCGCCGGGTCAGTCCTGGCTCCCGACGGTCGGTTGGGTCATGCGGTGCGACCCGTTTGACGAACACACGAGATGGGAGGGTCGGGAGCGATCTGCCGACGCACGCCTTGGTGCGTCGGCGGCATTGTCCGACCGTCGACGGAGCGGGAAGTGTGGTCGCCATGGTCGGCGGCCGTGCTGTACATCAGCCGGCCATCTGGATACGGTGGCGGACTCGTGAGGCCTGCTCTGCTGCCGTGACAGACCCATGAGGCTGGCTGTGCCGCCGTGACAGACCCATGAGGCTGGCTGTGCCGCCGTGACAGACCCATGAGGCTGGCTGTGCCGCCGTGACAGACCCATGAGGCCGGCTCTGCCGCCGTGACAGACCCATGAGGCTGGCTGTGCCGCCGTGACAGACCCATGAGGCTGGCTGTGCCGCCGTGACAGACCCATGAGGCCGGCTCTGCCGCCGTGACAGACCCATGAGGCTGGCTGTGCCGCCGTGACAGACCCATGAGGCCGGCTCTGCCGCCGTGACAGACCCATGAGGCGGCTGGCGCTACAGACCCATGAGGCTGGCTGTCCCCGGACGCCTGGCCGCGCCGTGACAGACCCATGAGGCTGGCTGTGCCGCCGTGACAGACCCATGAGGCCGGCTCTGCCGCCGTGACAGACCCATGAGGCTGGCTGTGCCGCCGTGACAGACCCATGAGGCCGGCTCTGCCGCCGTGACAGACCCATGAGGCTGGCTGTGCCGCCGTGACAGACCCATGAGGCTGGCTGTGCCGCCGTGACAGACCCATGAGGCTGGCTCTGCCGCCGTGACAGACCCATGAGGCCGGCTCTGTCGCCGTGACAGACCCAGGAGGCCGGCTGTGCCGCCGTGACAGACCCAGGAGGCTGGCTGTGCCACCGTGAGGGACTGTGGTGCTGGATCTCAATGAGAAAGCCCCGGCTCTCGTCTCAGCTCCATCAGTTCACCAGCTAAGACAGCTCTGGTCAGGAGGGGGCTGCCCTGATCAGCGGATGGAGTGAAGGTGGACAGAGCTGATCATTAGCAGATGGAGTGAGGGTGGACAGAACTGATCATTAGCAGATGGAGTGAGGGTGGACAGAACTTATCATTAGCAGATGGAGTGAGGGTGGACAGAACTGATCATTAGCAAATGGGGTGAGGGGTGGTGGGCAGGGTTGGTGGTGGACAGGACTGATCATCGTAGTAGTCCAGATTAGCCGAGGGACAGGAGTGATCACGGAGGTGCAGGATTGATCGACAGAGTTAAAATTCTGATCGCCAATGGAGCAGGACTGGTTGACAGGGAGGCGGCTCGTCCGGCAGTGAAAGTTGTCCGACCCGGCTGACGCCGACGAGAGGCTCGACACTACGTACACTGGTCAGCCGCTCGTCAATCATCAGTCCGGGAGACAGCGCCGGCACCAGACTCCACACCCCCGGGCAGGGACGGGACCTGACCGAGCCGGCACCAGACTCCACACCCCCGGGGCAGGGACGGGACCTGACCGAGCCGGCACCAGACTCCACACCCCCGGGGCGGGACGGGACCTGACCGAGCCGGCACCAGACTCCACACCCCCGGGGCAGGGACGGGACTTGACCGAGCCGGCACCAGACTCCACACCCCGGGCAGGGACGGACCTGACCGGCACCAGACTCCACACCCCCGGGGCAGGGACGGGACCTGACCGAGCCCGCACCAGACTCCACACCCCCGGGGCAGGGACGGGACCTGACCGAGCCCGCACCAGACTCCACACCCCCGGGCAGGGACGGGACCTGACCGAGCCGGCACCAGACTCCACACCCCCGGGCAGGGACGGGACCTGACCGAGCCGGCACCAGACTCCACACCCCCGGGGCAGGGACGGGACCTGACCGAGCCGGCACCAGACTCCACACCCCCGGGGCAGGGACGGGACCTGACCGAGCCGGCACCAGACTCCACACCCCCGGGGCAGGGACGGGACTTGACCGAGCCGGCACCAGACTCCACACCCTCGGGCAGGGACGGGACCTGACCGAGCCCGCACCAGACTCCACACCCCCGGGGCAGGGACGGGACCTGACCGAGCCCGCACCAGACTCCACACCCCCGGGGCAGGGACGGGACCTGACCGAGCCCGCACCAGACTCCACACCCCCGGGCAGGGACGGGACCTGACCGAGCCGGCACCAGACTCCACACCCCCGGGGCAGGGACGGGACCTGACCGAGCCGGCACCAGACTCCACACCCCCGGGGCGGGACGGGACCTGACCGAGCCCGCACCAGACTCCACACCCCCGGGGCAGGGACGGGACCTGACCGAGCCGGCACCAGACTCCACACCCTGGGCAGGGACGGGACGTGATCGAGTCGGCACCAGACTCCACACCCCCGGGGCAGGGACGGGACCTGACCGAGCCGGCACCAGACTCCACACCCTCGGGCAGGGACGGGACCTGACCGAGCCGGCACCAGACTTCACACCCCCGGGGCAGGGACGGGACCTGACCGAGCCGGCACCAGACTCCACACCCCCAGGGCGGGACGGGACCTGACCGAGCCGGCACCAGACTCCACACCCCCGGGGCAGGGACGGGACTTGACCGAGCCGGCACCAGACTCCACACCCTCCGGGCAGGGACGGGACCTGACCGAGCCGGCACCAGACTCCACACCCCCGGGGCAGGGACGGGACCTGACCGAGCCCGCACCAGACTCCACACCCCCGGGGCAGGGATGGGACCTGACCGAGCCGGCACCAGACTCCACACCCCCGGGGCAGGGACGGGACCTGACCGAGCCGGCACCAGACTTCACACCCCCGGGGCGGGACGGGACCTGACCGAGCCGGCACCAGACTCCACACCCCCCGGGGCAGGGACGGGACCTGACCGAGCCGGCACCAGACTCCACACCCCCGGGGCAGGGACGGGACCTGACCGAGCCGGCACCAGACTCCACACCCCCGGACAGGGACGGGACCTGACCGAGTCGGCACCAGACTCCACACCCCCGGACAGGGACCGGACCTGACCGAGCCAGCACCAGACTCCACACCCCCGGGGCAGGGACGGGACCTGACCGAGCCGGCACCAGACTCCACACCCCCGGGGCAGGGACGGGACCTGACCGAGCCGGCACCAGACTCCACACCCCCGGGGCAGGGACGGGACCTGACCGAGCCCGCACCAGACTCCACACCCCCGGGCAGGGACGGGACCTGACCGAGTAGGCCCCGGCCTGGCAGCGTCTGCCCGCACCGTACGCCTCGGGGTCTGACGGGACGCGTCGAAGCCAGCATGGCATCAGTGCCCCCCGACGGAGCCGGTGTGGCATCAGTGCCCCCCGACGAAGCCAGCATGGCATCAGTGCCCCCCGACGGAGCCGGTGTGGCATCAGTGGCCCCGAGTCGGGCCGGCCCGTACGGCGGCGAGACCGGGCTTCCAGTGGCGCTTGGAGCGCCGGCCGCGTGTGACTTTCTAATGGGGCAGATAGCTGCAGCCCATGTGTGGTGTCGGCGGCCGTTGACGACCAGTTGTGCGGCCGATGTTGCACGTGGTCGTCAGGGTGGTTGGCCGCCAATTGGATGCCGCTGGGAGTGTACACTGGAGGTGGCACTGGAGCGGCCGGAGAAAGAGCGGACGGGGAGGGCCGCAGCCGCAGTGGTCAGGTTAGGCCAGTCTGGGCTGCAGCTGCATAATACATTGGTTTCTGATGGTGAGACAGTGAGGCCTCGGAAAGTGGCCAGCATAGCCTGGCGCCTATCCTACCCGGAGGCGATCCTGGTGAGTGTGTTGTCTGGGCCTGGGGGTGGCCAGCCCGGCAGACCAGAAAACCAGTGTAATAAGTATATAGCCACAGTTCAAAACTTCCGCTACATCCAGACATTACGTCTCAGACGTCTCAAGTTGAGAACAAGACAACATGTTGCCGTTGATGTAAATACGTTACGTTAGTGGGCTAGGTGGTCACTGTCGCTACACTTGGCTTACCGAAGATGGGAGCGCTGAGGAAGCAGCCTACCATGTGCACATTACCATGTGCATGCACGTATGTGTACCATGTACACATACGTTCTACCATCGCACATGCATACAAAGACAAGACAATACAAGACAAAAATGTGCATTGTAGTAGGAGTCACGTGGGCCCATGAAGCTACACACATAAAGAAGAAGGAAAAACAATCGCGAAACTCGTTGAAGTGATAAAAGTCGAAGTGATAGAAGTCGAACGGACAAAAATATAATGGACCAATAGACGAACGGACGTAATTCGAATGGGAAAAAGTCATACGTACTGAAAGTCGAAAGAGCGAAAGACAACAAGGTCTGAGATCAGATGATCTGAGGTTAGTTCATAATATCAGGATAACGTCATAACACATATCACGGGCGGATATCTCTCGAGATTCCAGGGGTCCAGCAGAAAAAGACCCACTCTCAGCGGCAAACTACCAACCCAATAACGAAACGCCACGATTTTGGACTCTGTTCAGTCCCGCAAGGGCGCCAGCCTCGGTTCGTAGCGTGCTTGACGAGCACGCGGACCCTAGCCCCGCAAGGCGCCAGTCTCGGCTGGTGACGTGCGCAAGAGCGGACCCTAGCCCCGCAGGCGCCAGTCTCGGCTGGTGACGTGCTTGACGAGCACGCGGGCCCTAGCCCCGCCAGGCGCCAGTCTCGGCTGGTGACGTGCTTGGCAAGCACGCGGACCCTAGCCCCGCAAGGCGCCAGTCTCGGCTGGTGACGTGCTTGGCAAGCACGCGGACCCTAGCCCCGCTAGGCGCCAGTCTCGGCTGGTGACGTGCTTGGCAAGCACGCGGGCTCTAGCTGCAGTGCATCCTGCAGTGCATCTCTAGCTCTAGTGTATCCTTTCCTTCCCCATCGCCTTGCCCACTCGTTGTCAAAGTCCCTACGTATGTCTTCTATTCAACCCTGCAACAACCCCCTCCGTGTCATGAGCAGTAAGGTAGAACGTCAGAGGCGAAGTATTTTTCCGGAAAAACTGCGTAATGGGGTGTTTTGCCTTTGGTCATAAGGAACATGAAACATATTTTGTCTTCAAATTTTTGCTGCGCAAAATCGCACTTTTAAATCCAAAATTTACCCCAAAATAGGCTAAAGTTGTTCTCATTTCCTTCCTAATTAAGATAGAACCACGAAACAAGTTATATCATGTTGCACGCAACGAGATGAATCCATCGACACCAAATATGATGACCTAAGGTCACGGGTTCTCGCTCCAGGTCAGGTCATTGACCTCAACTTGGCCAAAAATGGTTATTTTCGTAACTTTCCTGGGTTTATCTTGTGACGGCTACAGAAGAAATCAACAAAATTTAAAATACATTACCGATATGGCTCCTACGCAGCTTGTGATATTATCTAATGAGGCATTTCTTCTCAAGGTCGGAGGTCACGAGAGGTCAAAGTTCAGAGGCCGCAGAAAGTCAAAATTGGAAAGTGTACGAAATTCCCAGTTTTGAAATTCACGAGATAAATTTGGGCGTCGAATTCGAATTCAGCACTATAAATTACCCTCTTCCTTTTTGTGTTCTTTCAGTTCGTTTAACCGCGCCAAGTAATTATATACTTGTTACGTGTAATTTAGGAGGAAAAAGTAACATCTCTATCAGGAATTCTTATAATTAATGGGATGTTAGGTAACCCCAACTATCTTGCATATTTGGATGTCCTACATTTTACATAAAAAATATGACCACAAATATATTTAAATGAGAGAAGGCAAAAACTGTATACAACAAATTTTGCGTGCTTCTGCTTCAAAAGATCTATTGCAGCGCTGGAATGGCGCCATTATTTGTAAACAATGCAAGGTTAGTTGTCTGCTGAAAATGGCGGCGGAGAGTGTGCATGTGCAAACCAGGTCACAATCGGCAACGGGTTTGGCGGATTTTGTTGGTTCCGCTCAGAAGCTTGTGAGATCCGAATTACCAACGCTAAGGGAAGTCCTACATCATGGCTTATTCCTACAGAGCACAGCACAGAGCACATATCTGGCCGAAAAGAGGAACATCCCTATGCAGACATCGCCAAAGAACTTGCCGTAGAAGTTATGACTATCTGGCAAAGAGCTAACAGGAAGTTCCGTCCACCAGTCGTTATAAGTGAGCGGCAACTACAGAGGAATATCGAGAAAGCTCTGAAAATAGCATCCGACATCGGCAGAAGAAGAGTAACGTCGAAACAAGAGGTGCAAAAGGCACCCGACATGCTAGACAAACTCCTGGATTTGACGCGTTGTAAATGTCCGATTGTGGCGTGCGATCAAGCCGGTTGTGAGGGCTGTGACACCGAGGCGCACTGCGAGTGCAGCTGACCCAGAGAGCGGAAAATTCCGCGCATCGAACTCAAATTCCTCATGAGCCAAAGGCAAAAATCAAGTGATATGAAGGGATCGTGCAGATGATGGGGAAAGATGCCATTGAGTCCAGGAGAGAGAGAGCACGCGAAGTGGCTCTCTCTCTCCTGGACACAGCAAGGGCTCGGGATGACAGGGCGAGACTCGAGAGAGGGTCAACTTCTGATGAAAGGACTTCAGGGGAGATGATGAGATAAATGATGCCTGAAGATGTCGATAACAGTGCCAACACAGAAGATGATGCAGAATCTTTAACGAGTCAAGTGCAGCCCAGCGGCACCAGAAATATGGTAAAAATAGCACAGACTGCACTCGCGGCTATTCGCTTCAATGTGTCCAATTACGCAACCGCTGCTGTCGCGAGCGGATATCTGCAGGATCTCATGAGGGCTGGCATTGTGCCAAAGAATATGGGACATCTCGCAGTAGATCAAATGAAGGTCACTAGGGCCAAGAACAGTCTGATGATGAGCATGAGGAAAGACGGACGGAAAGAAGGCGGAGCGGAATGTGTGATGTTTGACAGCAGGATTGATGCGACTAAAGTCATTATCTATGACGAAGAAACACAGACAAATCACACGACACTGAGGATGGAAAACCACTATTCACTAACTGATGAAGCCGGAAAGTATCTCACTCACTTTACCCATGAGAAGGTAGAGGGAACCACGTCTTCTTCAGAACAAGCTGCAGACTTCATTGTGAATTGGATGACGACACACGGAGTTGATCAAACACTCGTCGCTATCGGAGCTGACACGACTGCAAGCAACACCGGCCACAAAGGTGGACTCATCCACTTCATTGAGCAGAAGCTGGGGCGAAAGTGTGCGTGGCTGGTGTGCGAGCTCCATACGAATGAGCTACCTCTTCGCCACCTCATCGAACAGCTGGGTGAGAGTTCATTTCAGTTCGTAGCATGCTCTCGCTAAACCGTGTTGTCAGTGTAGGTAATCCGGTTATGAAGTCTCATTACGATACAGAGGTCAGTATTATGCCTCTCTTTGGCTAGGGCCTGTTATATTCCGATATACAGATATATTCCTGCCTGTATGCATTTGAAATAATTGTGAATTCCTGCTGCAAACTTTTTGCCAAATAAATATTTTAGCGCACTGCAAATCATGACTCCCAACATCCGGAACTCTAAAGGTATAGACTGAATAGATACCTATTACAGTTATAGCATGTTTTGCAGATGGAAAGACAAACTCCAAGACGGGGTTTTCGGGCGAGGTGGGCAAACTGCTGCAGCGAGCGAAGGATCTCCCTGTGAACTTCAAGTTCAAGCCCATCACGACCGGGAACCCTTGATCGATCTGCCGGACGAAGTCGTACGTGACTTGTCATCAGACCAGCGGTACGCGTACGGAATGGTGCAGGCGGTGCGGTCTGGGGAGCTGCGGAGGGACCTGTCCCTCTTGCAGCACGGGCCTATCTGTCATAGCCGGTGGTTAACCACTGGCTGTGCGCTTCTCCGACTGTGGGTAGCCGACCACGGCCTAGCGGGAGAGCTACTGCTGAGACTCGAGCGGCTCGTCACATTCGTTGTCAGCTGCTACTTCAAAGTGTGGTTTGACATGAAGGTCAGAAGTAGCTGGCTGGACGCGCCGCGCCACGTCATCACGGCCCTTCGATGCCTCCGGCAACAGGATCGGGTGGTTCAGGACGTTGTTGCACTACACATCAAGCGTGGCGCGTGGTTTGCACACAGTGAGGCGATTCTGCAATCGATGGTGTGCAGCAGCAGCCGCACCGAGCGGGAGTTTGGTGTCGCCAAAATCCTCCAGCTGCGCAAGGGCGACGATCGAGGGGACATGTCCGTCAGGGAAATGAGAAAGCCCAAGCTGAACGAGGGCGCCACCAAGCTAGGGGAACTGATAGACTGGGATAACGTACATGAGCCGGTGCTCACCTGCAGTCTCAGCAGCGATCTGGTGAAGGAGTTCATTGAAGCTCCGATGATTGCTCCCATCTACGCCGCTCATACGCAGGACACCGAGCGCATAGTGAAGAAGGTAACGGCGGCATCTGCCGCAGTGTACGGGTTCGACCGCCGAGACGGATTTATTCGGGCTCGAGCCGTTCACAGGGAGCTGCTGCCAGTGTGTGCTACTAAACGTGACATGATGTGAATGCAACAGATCATGGAGGAGTAGGGAGGAAGCAAACGTAACGTGCGTGCAGTAGCATCACTGGTAGCAGCTGCCTGTGATTGTAACCCGATAGGCTTCTTTCCCCATGGCGTGTATTTTTTTGTCCTGTCGTCTGTTACAAATGTATCACCGGTGACCGTTGGATATATGACTTACATTCTTGTTAATGATAAATATAGTCGTATGTACCATCCCTATACTTTTTCACATGAAACAGGATTTATAATGAGTTATGATAATTTTGAGTGCTGGATTCGAATTCTGCACCTAAATTTACGCCTAGAACTTTAAAATCGGCAATTTCGGACACTTTCAAATTTTGACCATATGTAACCTATGACCTTTGACCTCTCGTGACCTTTGACTTTGAGAAGAAATGATGCATTATATAATATCACAAGCTGCGGATTAGGCATATAAGTAATATAATCCCAATTTTGTTCATCTCTTATGTAACCGTAACAAGATAAATCCCGGAAACTTATAAAAACGGCCATTTTTTGCCTCTGTCTCTCTCTCTCCCTCTCCCTCTCTCTCTCTCTCTCTCTCTCTCTCTCTCTCTCTCTCTCTCTCTCTCTCTCTCTCTCTCTCTCTCTCTCTCTCTCTCTCTCTCTCTCTCTCTCTCTCTCTCTCTCTCTCTCTCTCTCTCTCTCTCTCTCTCTCTCTCTCTCTCTCTCTCTCTCTCTCTCTCTCTCTCTCTCTCTCTCTCTCTCTCTCTCTCTCTCTCTCTCTCTCTCTCTCTCTCTCTCTATATATATATATATATATATATATATATATATATATATATATATATATATATATATATATATATATATATATATATATATATATATATATATATATATATATATATATATATATATATATATATATATATATATATATATATATATATATATATATATATATATATATATATATATATATATATATATATATATATATATATATATATATATATATATATATATATATATATATATATATATATATATATATATCTCTCTCTATCTCCTCTCTATCTCTCTCTCTCTCCTCTCTCTCTCTCTCTCTCTTCTCTCTCTCTCTCTCTCTCTCTCTCTCTCTCTCTCTCTCTCTCTCTCTCTCTCTCTCTCTCTCTCTCTCTCTCTCTCTCTCTCTCTCTCTCTCTCTCTCTCTCTCTCTCTCTCTCTCTCTCTCTCTCTCTCTCTCTCTCTCTCTCTCTCCAGGCAGTGAGAAGGCGCCGCCTGCTTCACATAGCTCCTCGGGAGCCTGGCATCCTCTCGTCCGTTGGATTCAGGCGTCCCCCCCTAATAGGGCCCCTATGTCGTGAAGCACCACGAGGAGCCGAAACAAAAACATTTACATGGCTTCCACAACACACACACACACACACACACACACACACACACACACACATACACACAACCACTCCTGGTCCCTCTCGTGGGGACCAGACAAATAATGTTCCGACCCCCGTATCCTTATCTTTCGAGGAAAGGCGAAGTTTATCGCCTCGTTATCGCCCTTTCAGATGCGGGACTGGTGTGACCGACTTGGCACAATTGTACGCTTCGAGAAATTGAAGGACGGTGCAATGGAAGTGGAATTTGCACTCGCAGGAGAGCGCATTATAGATCTCTGAATTCAGATATATTGTCCGAAAAAGTCAGAAGAGAGTGCACGAGATCATTCAAATTTCCATAGAACCCCACAAGACGAAAACTACTTCACGAGGCCTTATCACTCTTTGACTCGAGGGATGTGCCGGAGGAAGAGATTATGGACGGATTGTCGGAGTTTGGGGTGGAGGAGGCAAGGAATACGGGTGAGGAGAGGCTCATAAATGACTACAACAAATAACCTGGTTTTAGCATTCAATACTACAGATATTACCCCTGAAATTCGCGTGGGCTACGTCCGTGTGAAGGTTCGTGTTTTTCTCCCACATCCAGTGAGATATTTTAAGTGCCAAAGGTTCGGACATACAAACCAATGCTGCCGGATTCGCCCTGAATGTGCCAGGTGCGCTTCCCACGAACATCCAAGCGAAGACTGCACCTCTGAGTTCCACTTTTGTGCCAAACTGTGGCGCAGGACAGGATTCGCACATTTCTTACGACCGGATATGCCCGATTTATACTATGGATAATTTTTTTTTGTCGAGCACGCACGAAGAGCAACCCTTCCGGAGGCAGGATATGTTATGAGCAAACTCATCCCAGAATATCGTGAGCGTCAAAAGTAAAAATTGCATTCGATTCTATAGCACACAGACCGACAGAGACTGAGCTTATCGCCAAATTGGCAGCCCATCTTCGCTCCTTTGTTGTGCTTCCTGCGTCGCCAGCGAGGCAAGGGCAGCCAACCCAACACGACGCTAACATGGCCGAGGTCCCACCCTCCACGAATGTTCGCGCTGTTCGCCAATCTGAGGTACCCTCCTGATCAAACCCCGAGAGTAGGGAGGGTACTCTGTCCCAACGGTCTAAGAGGCCTCCTCGGTCCAATTTCCACCCAAACCCAGCCCCTCCTTGAAATCCCCTTGAAATCCCCATCTCCCACCTCCCACCCACTCCAACTTTCCCCCGCCTCCCACACGCCACACCTCCAAATCCACCATCTCCACCTGCTCCCTTCCTGAACCTCCCCTTCCCGTGAGCCAGGCCTCACCCTCATCCTCAACTTCTACCTCCGCACCTACATCGCCGTCCCCAAACACCCACCGACGAATCCAAATCCCCGATATCAGCCTTCACTTCTAAGAAGCCGAGAGGCGCTCCCACGAGGAAGAGCGGGCGCGGCTCCCTCAGATGGAAAGGACCCGGATGAAGGACCGCCAGGATCCTGACGGGCTCCAAGGCCGGCCACTCCATCGCTGCGAAAGCGAGTTGAAGGACCGCCCGGAGCTCAGGCTTTCAATGGGATGGGGCCTGACGCTTACCACCGTCAACACTATCGTACGACGGCGTTGCCATTCTTATTCACCTTTCTGTTCCCTTTAGGATGCTCACTATTAACATTCAACTGCACGCCGTGGCCATTCGCATGGACCTAGGGAGACTGAATGTGCCATTAGCTTCGATATATTTGCCACCTTCCGAAGACCTCCCCGTGGGAGATCTAGAAGCACTTTTACAACAGCCTCCGCCCCCGATCGTGTTTTGTGGTGATTATAACTGTCACAATACGGCCTGGGGGTGCACATCATCCGACTGGACAGGTAGACAGCTAGAGGATTTGAATCACCGACACAGCCTGACCACTTAAATAACGGACATCACACGCATTTTTCACCTTCGGGCTCTATATCTGCAGTTGATCTGTCCATTTATTCTCCAGACATCGCTGATAGAAACGCACGGAACGTTGCAAATGTTCGAGAGGTAGTGATGACCTAATATGGATCACTATCAATACCTCCCATCCAGGAGCGCACATTCTCCTATGAATCTCCACATATCTCCTAGGAGCCGGAGTGGCCAAGTTTTACACAACCATGTCTTTTTTTACTGGAACACGCTCGACGGAGACGACTTTAACACTCTAAAACATCACATGACATGAGCCATAACCTCGTCAGCAAAAACTTTTATTCCGCTTACTTCACCAAACCCTCGGCGTATCTCAGTCACGTGGTGGACGGATGTGTGCAAGACTTCCATCAAGGAACGAAAAAGGGTATTTAGATTTCCTCGACAAGTCGTGTACAACAACAAACCTTCTCAATTATAAACAAGCCAAGGCGAAGGCAAAACGAATTATCACAGACGCCAAGCGTTCCTCTGGGCAAAAGTACATATGCAACATAAATAGATTTACTGCCGTGGGAGACGGACGGCGGTACATCCGGCGACATAATGGTCGGAGCCTGGCTACGCCAACGCCTGCTTTATGATTCGACGCACACTTTACAGACCATTAAAAGTCGCAGACGTTGTCTTGAAACCGCTTGGGAGAAGCGCTAGCGTGAAGGATGCCAAGGCATGGATTGGAAACCAACAGCTGTTTGCGTATCAGCCCACCTAGCGGAGGGTAAGTAAAAACACGGAAACGCGGCCGGTTTTAGGCCGTGCGCCTATGGGAGTTCAGGGTACGCATTTCGTATGGGATTTTTTCCCAATTGATTCAGCCATCCCAGGAAGATTGCATCAGCCTTTCGTGATGTAGAATTGATCAAGGAACCTTACCGTACTTACCTTATTGATTTATTACGCTCCGTTCAGAAGTTGTGGTGCGAAGTGAAGACATTTGTGAAAGGGTCGACCCAAGGGTCGGCCCATCGATGTTGAAATCTTGATGATCTTTATCTTGAATCGTTATCTCTTATCTCTCTATCTTGATCTTGATCTTGAAATGATTGGACGGGGAAAAATACATGAAGGCAATGGTCAGACCAAAATGAATGGGGGGGGGGGGGGGGGGGGCACATTCCATTGGCTCCCATGTTAGAAGTTGAAATAATTGCGTGGGTGGGTTGAGCAAACATTGAAGTGGCAGTTCCCTCTCAAAGGTATATAAAACAACACCCCTGAGTCGAACGACTGGCAAGTGGTAGCGAATCGGCGAGAGGTAGTGGCGTTGCCAGCTAGGGTATGTTGCAAGGGCTGATCCAAGGGGGAGGAAGCGAAAGTGGCGCCCCTTATGACCCGAAGGACGCCTCCCTTAGAGGTTCCAGTGTACCCCCTCCCTCGGATTTCTCAGCGCAACGCGCTAATCGGCCTGGGAATGGCAGTCCTCTGGGAGGCGGAGCGCACGCCGTGATTTTTTTTCGGCGAAAGGCACTCCTCAGACAAAAACAAATGATGCCCCTGTGGGAGATCGGAGTGTACCCCGTCCAAATTTTCTGGACCAAGAGCCGCCCCTCTGGAGAAATGACGCCTCCTTGGCAAAATCATAAATCTGTCAGTGGTATGGTGTAGGGGGAGGGGGCTTGTACCCTCCATGGACATTCCACTCAATCCTCTTTACGGGTTGGTGGGTACGCCGAAGTCTGTACTCTCCCGTTCAGTTGTGTAAACCACTCCACTGGAAATTATCAGCCACATATCTAAAGAGCAAGGAGGGTGGGGGCGAAAGCAGAACCTCTCATTCTTATCTTTGAGGGTGAAACTGCCCCCTCAATGCTTGCTTCACCCCGCCCGCAATAATTTCAACTTCTAACATGGGAGCCTATGGAATGTGACCCCCATATTCATTTTGGTCTGCCTATTGCCTTCATGTACTTTGCCCCCTCCGATCATTTTGAGAAATGAACATCGGTGGGCCGACCCTTTCGGCGAAATGGGCTCCCTCTCGCAGATGCCTTTACTTCGCATCACAACTTCGGAACGGAGCGTAATAAATCAATAAGGAAATAATGGTAAGGTTCCTTGATACATTTTGTATCATGAAAGGCAGATGCAATCCTCCTGGGGTGGCTTAATCAATTGGAAAAAATGTCAATACGAAATGCGTACCCCGAACTCCCATAGGCGCACGGCATAAAACTGGCCGCGTTTCCGTGTTTATACTTACCCTCCGCTAGGTGGCAGGTTGGTGCCGCTGATACGCGCAGATCAAAGGCGCCGACGCGGAGTTTCCAATCCAGGCGTACATCATCCATGGCCAAGGCACCATATTTCTACGGCATAGGTATTTTCACGGAACTTTGTCAAGCTTTGACAACGATAAATGGCACTGCACCACCATTGTTCAGCATGTGCAATTTTAAATCTGTTTAGCCTTATCTGGACACGCGGTGATTATCCTGAAAGCCGGCGTCAGACTATTGAAATTCCAGTTAAAATAGATAGCAATGAGGATACGAATCCATTGGACTACAGGCCCATCTCCCTTACTTCCGCCCTTTCAAAATTGTTAGAAAAATGATAGGCGACCAACTTACTTGGCATCCCGAGACGAACCGAATTCCCGCCCAGTGTCCACCAGTGTGGCTTCCGACACACCCAAAGTACTTCGATCTGCTTGTACTGCTTCGATCACCTTGTAATTTTAGACACTGCTGTGCGTGAAGCTTTTAATAAAAAAACAACAACACATTTTCGCAATACTGTTCGACATAGAAAAGGCATTCGACACTTCATGTCATAATGCCATTCTCACCGAACTGCTTCGATATAACATTTTAGAATGCATGAGCAATTTAATTGCGAGTTTCATTCAGGATCGTTCCTTCCGTGTGGAGCTAACGGTGTCTATTCCAAACTTTTTGAACAGCGAAACGGAGCTCCACAAGGATCGTTTCTGAGTGTGATCCAGCTTGGTATTATATTATTCAATGACATATGGGTCATTATTCTACGTCAAATCGCACAAGAAATTCCCCGACCCCCTCCGATTTTGATGAAAATTGGTACACCTGTAGTACCAAGTGAAATAACCCCACACGCCAACTTTTAGCCCAGAGTGACCTCTGGGGTCAGATCTAGAGGTCATCCTAGGTCACGATTTTTTACCGACTTCACATCAATAAATTGCAAATATCTCAGGTGTTATTTAACTTAGCGGAATGAAATTGGTGTCAAAGTACGCAGAAGCCCTGGGCCATTCAGAAATATGGCAAAAGTTGCACGTGACCACCCCGTGACCTTTGACCTAACCAGGTCAAAGTATATAAATATATTTTTATATATGTTTGCCTGCCCCTAATTCGACGAAACTGTGCTATATTAATGGTCGTGATATTATCTAAGAACCTGCAAAAAAGAAAGGCGGAGACTTGAAAACTTTTTGAGATATCGGCCTTTGAGTATTGTCATAGGACCAAATGGATGCATGCCCCGAGGCTATTTACCATATCATCGATGATAACTCTGGTTACCTTCGTCCGATTATCGTCAAATTTGGTGCGCAAGTCATTGGTGGCAAACTGAACTATTTTCCAGATTTTCAGGTTGACATGACCTCACATGAACTAACATGACCTTGGGAAGTTTGTATTGCCTAAATACATGCAATATTGCAACTTACGTGAATATTCACGCCAGTAATTTTCAACTAACTATTTGTGGCACTTTTGCAGGTGAGGCCGACACTGGACCGGTGACCAAGAAATGAAAATGCTGCACCCTAACGTCGGTTGCGGGGGGGGCGTCATGCGTTCGCGGCGTGATAAGGAACGGGCGGCGAGGGAGAGATTACACGCGCCGCTCGTGAGAGGGGAGGTGGAGGTGCGTGTATTGACAACAGTAGATAAGCCTTTAGAAAGATAACGACACAATGGAGGTGTGGGTGGTGGTCTGTGGCAAAGTCGGCCATGCTCAGTGTTTGTTGTGATTCCCTGGAAGTCGGAGGTCGAAATGGGCAAGGCGTCTGGATACGAGCGGCGAAGTGAAAGGTGGACGAAGTGCTGTGATCCCTTACTTCGACACAGGGGTAAAACTGTAAAACATGGCTGTAGACCGGTGATTACAAAATGGATCGAACAAAACCCGGATCTCGACTTAGATCGGAGCAAATACTTATGCACTTCCTGCCGACTGGCGCTTTCGAAGAGAAGACCGTCAGATCCAGTCGAACAGCGGGAGCCGCAGCAGCCACCAGCGGAACCGGGAACATCAGTGCTTCAGACGGCCGATGACAGTAACGGATCTCTCCAAGCAGAGGCAGCACCTTCAAATACCGATTCTACAGATGTAGACCAAACAGTAGATGCCATAGACCAGTCCGCACAGGCACTTGGTGAGACCCCAATCAAGCGGAAACGGCTACGAACTTCAAAGAAGTACAGACGGACGAAGATGTCCAAAATCACAGCGGCTTTCCAGAAACGAGTTTCAAGTATCAATACAGAGTCCGTCCCTTGCACCGACGAAGACGAAAAACAGAAAGCAAAAAGTTTTGAAGAAATGATGGAGCAGCTGCGACAGAAATTCAGAACCACTGATAAACCAAGTGAAAAATACAAATATTGACGGTAGCGCCAAGTTCATGGACAATTCGCAAGCTGATGGAAGAGTTTGGTGCGTCGCACCATCAAGCAAGGTACGCCAAACGCTTGCAAGAAGCGTCAGGGTGCCTCTCGGTTCCGAATCCGAGGCCTGGAAAAGCGCTTAAAAGTGAGACTGCAGAACTAGTGAGGGACTTCTACAGAAGCGAAGACGTGAGTCGTGCAATGCCTGGAACTAAAGACTTCGTTTCTGTCCGGAGCAAAATTACAGGCAAAAGGGAGCGAGTACAGAAACGCCTTATCCTCTGCAACCTAAAAGAGGCCTATCGGTGTTTTAAGGATCTGTACCCGCAACAAAAAAATAGGTTTTTCCAAATTTGCGGAGCTACGTCCGGGGGAATGTGTACTGGCAGGTGCGAGCGGTACCCATTGTGTGTGCGTATGCGTGCATCATGAGAACGTGAAGTTAATGATGGCTGGTGGCAAGGTAAGCGACATCACTGTGAATGGGGTTCAGCTGGCATCCTATCATCATTGTTTGGCTCAGGTTCAGTGTAACCCGCCATCGTTGCTTTGTAAGGTGCGTAAATGTGAAGAATGCCCAAAAGTGTCGGAATTCGGCGAACAAATTTTGGCTGAGTATGATAACCGAGAAATCGATAACATTGAGTACCGAAAGTGGACTAATACTGATAGGTCCACCTTAGAGGTGGTTACGCAAACTTCTGAAGATTTTGTGCGATCATTTTGCGAGCAGCTGGAAATACTTGTAAAGCATGATTTTGTCGCCCGTGCCCAAGGCAATTATCTGAAAGGCCTAAAAGGAAACACTAGCTCCTGCAGAGGTAATTGTTATTGGAGATTTTTCCGAAAACTACGCTATGGTTACACAGGATGAGGTACAGTCCCATCACTGGAACAAACTGCAGGTGGCAATCCATCCGTTTGTGGCTTATTGGCGAAACAACGCAGGGGACCTCAAACATTTTTCTTACTCTGCCATTTCCGACTGCCTGACGCATGATACTGTGGCTGTCCACCTGTTTCAAGGAAAACTCATTGAGCGCCTGGAAGCAGAATTAGGCCAGCGCCCCAAGAAGATATTTTATTTTTCAGATGGGGCTGCCTCGCAATACAAAAATTGTAAGAATTTCCTAAATTTGGCAGAGCATTCCGTCGACTTTGGAATAGACGCCGAGTGGCATTTCTTCGCAACCGCTCACGGAAAGGGACCGTGTGATGGCATTGGTGGGACGTTGAAAAGGTTAGCTAAAAAGGCAAGTCTGCAAGGAACTCTGATTGAGACCCCGGACCAGTTTTATCAGTTTGTAAAAAACCATGCCACCGGCACGTGCGTGGAGTATTTTCCCAAAACCGAGTGGGTCAAAGAAACCAAAGCGTTGAATGACAGATTCGCAGCTGCTCGCACAATACCGGGAACAAGGAATGTCCATCGTGTTACTCCGTCTCCACGTAATGGTATGGTGGTTGTGAGATGGTTTTCTGGGCCGTGAGGTACGTGTGGCGAAAAAGGTTGGTAGTTCTTCGTGAATATACTGTACTGCTGTTCAACTTGTTTTATGGTCGCGGCTATTTGCATCTCAGAAAAATTTACTGGCCCTCCCGATAAAATGTTAGTACGAAACGCACGCGAGCTGAAACAATATATTCAGGCTATAAAAACCGAGGAAACATATTTTTTTGCGAATAACTTTTGCAAAATAAAGATAGAAATATAATTTTGTTACAATCGTATTTTCCTCGTCAGGCCGCGTTGATTGATGTATCACATGACTTAGCTAGCTGAACATTTGATCCTGACCCCAGTTGACCTCCAGGTCACCCTAAACCGAGGTCAAGTGATGACCTAGCTAGATCATATTATACATCATGATTAACCAGAGGATCTCGGTGGCATTAAAATTATTTCTCTATCTTGATTCTATATAAAGTTATTGACGAAAGTGTGAAATGACCTCATAGTGACCTCACGTGACCTTGCAGAGGACACTTGTTCAAAATCAAACTTGGCTCGTTTGGAGTAGCCTAACCTAAAACTAGGTAATATAGCCTGTACGAGCCAAATTCAGCGTTTTTTGTTCAGGAAAATATTTTTGTTTCCCTGTTGGCTTGTAATGGAGAGGTCACTGCCAGGTCATGTGAGGTCAGGTCAACTTGAAAATCTAGAAAATAGTTCAGCTTGCCACCGATGATTTGCCCACCAAATTTGACGATAATCGGACCAAGGAAACCAGAGTTATCATCGATGATATGGTAAATAGCCTCGGGGCATGCTTCGATTTGGTCCTATGACAATACCTACTCAAAGGCCGATATCTCAAAAAGTTTTAGAATCTCCGCCTTTCTTTTTGCACGTTCTTAGATAATATCACGACCATTAATTCAGCCACGTTTAGTCGAATTAGGGGCAGGCAAACATATATAAAAATGCATTTTTATACTTTGACCTCGTTAGGTCAAGGGTCACGGAGAGGTCACGTGCAACTTTTGCCATATTTCTGAATGGCCAAGGGTTTCTGCGCACTTTAACACCAATGTCGTTCCGCTAAGTTAATTAACATCTAAGATATATGCATTTGATTGTTGTCAAGTCGGTAAAAATAGGCGACCTAGGATGACCTCTAAATCTGACCCCAGAGGTCACCCAGGGTTGAATGTTGGCGTGTGAGGTTCGTTCACTTGGCACTACAGGTGTATCAATTTTCATCAAAATCGGAGGGGGTCGGGTTCAAAATAGCCAATTCTTGTGCGATTTGACGTGGAATGCCCCATATGTGAAGTAGTGTCCGCAACACCGGGCAAGTCGCTCTTCGCTGATGATCTTGCTGCATTGGGTACTTACTCCACCAGCTCGTCTGCTGAACGGCAGCTTCAACTTTGCCTCGATAATCTTGACAGGTGAAGCTTCGCAAACGGTCTACGATTTTCCAAAACCGGAACAAACATACATTTCTGCCGCAGGCACCGCACATGCAGAGACATCATTGTATACATGTACCAACGGATAATTGCAATTTACACGGAAGCGAAATTTCTTGGAGTGCTATTCGATACAGGACTGATCACATATCAACAATCTTAAAGTCAATTGCTTCAAGCGCAATGCACATTCTAAATGTCGCCTCTCGCATGCGCCATGGTGCTGATAGGACAACATTATTACGCTCAATGGGTGCTTTTGTTCGCTCCATTCTCGACTATTCGTATACAGTGTATGATGGCGCACTCTCCTTCGTAAGGAGACCTTGAATACTAAGTACACAACCTTGGACACTGTCCACCATGCATGTATTCATACTTGTACAGGGGCTTTCCGTACTTCCCCCATAGCTTGCCTCTTAGTCGAAACAAATCAACCCATCTGCCGAAAGTGGTTGACTGTAAAAATATGCGCTTCGTATCTCGTAATTATCCCACCACTCATCATATAGAGAAATATTCAACGCACACCTGGCAGAACATTCCTTGTCTGGTTGTCGATCCACAGGGAGACCAGACTGTGAGCACATGTCTCAGTGGGTGAGGGATATGTGGCTGCCGATTCACCACGTAACACATGTTGAAGCGTCCACAGTCGGGTCGTGGCGGGCGCCTCCTTTTGGTATCGACCCTTCACTGCCAACACATAGGAAATCGTTAACTGTCTGGGCTGAATTTCTTGCCATGCTATGCGCAACATCTCCAAATACTCCGATTGTTCTGTTTTTACGCCGATGGGTTAAAGACCCAGTCTGGTGTGGGTTGTGTTGTTGTGAATGACAAGATTTAAAAAAAATACATGCTTTACCTGCTGAGTGCACTGTCTTTATTGCAAAACTATTCACAATAGGGAAGACGTGTTAAATTTCTCGACACGACTATGCAAATGTGTTAATCGTCTCAGACTCCACGACCTCGCTCCAAGTTCTCATTAACTTACTACATTCATCGTATTTAGTGTCACGTATTTTAAGGATCATTGAAGGAGTCTGAGACGGAGGTCGTATTGAAGGAGATCGTCAATTTCAAATTGACGTCCCTGATCTGACCTCGTCCAGCCCTTTACTCATGGGTGGTCGACATGTGTCATGACGCACATTGTCACCATCCCAGAATACTGAGGAGTACCACGATGAGCATTTTGTCGCACATCTGCTAATATTTTCACACAGGATTGGATGTGAAACTTCCTGAATTACTTCTTTTCTGGAAACAATGATCGTTAAGTGATCCGAGATGTAACTCATCGATTCAAAGCATCAAAATCGGACAGCTGGAGCTGGATTGATTGCTCGGGACGCTGTGGGTGGAGTGACACGGGCCGGGCGGTGCTGAGCTGTGGCAGCCTCATCGCTTCTGACCAGGACGCGCCCCACCAGACGTATGTACCGGAGAGCCGGCCGGCCGGCACAGGCGCCGCTCGCCGGGGCGGGTCCGCTCGTGACGGCCAGGCCGATTGAGTCCTCCCCGTGGCGTCCCAGTGGAGAGCGCTGTGCGAGCGGTGGCCGGCCGGTTCCCACACGCGTTCGCGGCCTTTCACTGGAGCTGGCGGTGGTCGGAGGCGATCTCCGCCGCCGGCCCACACGGTGACGTCAGCTCCCACGTGCTGACCGACACCGACCTGACGTAGCCCAGACGTGCCGACAGACACCCACCTGACGTAGCCCAGACGTGCCGACCGACACCCACCTGACGTAGCCCAGACGAGCAGACCGACACCCACCTGACGTAGCCCAGACGTGCCGACCAACACCCACCTGACACAGCCCAGACGTGCCGACCGACACCGACCTGACACAGCCCAGACGTGCCGACCGACACCGACCTGACATAGCCCAGACGTGCCGACCGACACCGACATGACGTAGCCCAGACGTGCCGACCGACACCGAACTGACGTAGCCCAGACGTGCCGACCGACACCCACCTGACATAGCCCAGACGTGCCGACCGACACCGACCTGACGTAGCCCAGACGTGCCGACCGACACCGACCTGACATAGCCCAGACGTGCCGACCGACACCGACCTGACATAGCCCAGACGTGCCGACCGACACCGACCTGACGTAGCCCAGACGTGCTGACCGACACCGACCTGACGTAGCCCAGACGTGCTGACCGACACCGACCTGACATGGTCCAGACGTGCCGACCGACACCGACCTGACATAGCCCAGATGTGCCGACCGACACCGACCTGACATAGCCCAGACGTGCCGACCGACACCGAACTGACGTAGCCCAGACGTGCCGACCGACACCGACCTGACGTAGCCCAGACGTGCTGACCGACACCGACCTGACATGGTCCAGACGTGCCGACCGACATCGACCTGACAATTGACATAGCTCAGACGTGCCGACCGACATCGACCTGACAATTGACATAGCTCAGACGTGCCGACCGACACCGACCTGATATAACCCACAGGCCAAGTCAAGGCCAACGGGCTTCTTGACTGGTCCTTGGGATACATTCGGGGCTTCGAACCGGTTCTTTCTAAGCTCATTAGCCGGCTTCCAGGCGGTGCCGATCTATTGCCGGGCTTCAGGGCATCATATCCTGGCTCTAGGCGGGCCTGATTCCAGGGAATTGGCTGGGCCCAGGCTTCGGTCCAGAAACATTGGATAGCTGCCACCTCCAGAGCTGATCAACACTGACCGAGCTTAGCTCAGACGTGTAAACAATATCCAGGCGTAGCTCAGGCGTTTCAACAATGTCCAACGACAATTGCCGAAGCCTAGCTCAGACGCTCCTGTCCACTCACTGCACCGCTGATGTATCGGCCACTAGTAACCTGCAGGACGGAGGGACCCTTACGCCGACAGACGAAATATCCCCGGACCGGAGGGACCCTTACGCCGACCAACCGAATGCGCCGGCGTTAGCGTTCGACGATAACTATCGACACAGGAACGTGGGAGAGGACAGGGTGCCAGTACATGCCCAACGGCTGTGCTCTGAACAACAGTCGTCTGACGGACAAATGGGGTCAGTTTCTCCACTTCTCCGCCGCGTTCTTACGCCCCTGACGACAGCTTTTCAGCCGTTTCCGTCGAACCCACGGAATATTGGGCAGTCGGTCAACCAGTCAGCAGCGTGGCTTGGTACTGATTGCAGGGTAAACGAACCACGATTGCAGGGTAAACGAGCCAAGGTTGCGCTCTGGCATAGATGTAAAACATCCAGAAGAGGTGGAGGGGGAAAACCCCAGGTCGATTCTTCATTGCTGTGCTCATTTTCATGCCGTTTGTCACGAACATGAAAATGATCAAGGGATAGGATCACACTGCAAAAAGAGCACACAGTGATGCGTGTACAAGTTCTCAAAAAGAGCACACAGTGATGCGTGTGCAAGTTCTCAAAAAGAGCACACAGTCATGCGTGTACAAGTTCTCAAAAAGAGCACACAGTCATGCGTGTACAAGTTCTCAAAAAGAGCACACAGTGATGCGTGTACAAGTTCTCAAAAAGAGCACACAGTGACGCGTGTACAAGTTCTCGATTGGAGGCCACCTGCACGACGCTCCTGTACTATCGACGACATCCTGCTAGAAATCCGCTCTCTGACCAAAATCACGAGATCTGCCTGGTTCACGACACGAACCTGGTTCAGTGTGTCAGGGCCACACCACAAGTCAACACGTGCCATCAAGTTTATCAGAGCCACACCACAAGTCAACACGTGCCCTCAAGTTTATCAGAGCCACACCACAAGTCAACACGTGCCATCAAGTTTATCAGAGCCACACCACAAGTCAACACGTGCCACCAAGTTTATCAGAGCTACACCACAAGTCAACACGTGCCATCAAGTTTATCAGAGCCACACCACAAGTCAACACGTGCCATCAAGTTTATCAGAGCCACACCACAAGTCAACACGTGCCACCAAGTTTATCAGAGCCACACCACAAGTCAACACGTGCCATCAAGTTTATCAGAGCTACACCACAAGTCAACACGTGCCACCAAGTTTATCAGAGCTACACCACAAGTCAACACGTGCCATCAAGTTTATCAGAGCTACACCACAAGTCAACACGTGCCACCAAGTTTATCAGAGCCACACCACAAGTCAACACGTGCCATCAAGTTTATCAGAGCCACACCACAAGTCAACACGTGCCATCAAGTTTATCAGAGCCACACTACAAGTGGACACGTGCCCTCAAGTTCATCAGAGTCACACCACAAGTCAACACGTGCCATCAAGTTTATCAGAGCTACACCACAAGTCAACACGTGCCATCAAGTTTATCAGAGCCACACCACAAGTCAACACGTGCCCTCAAGTTTATCAGAGCCACACCACAAGTCAACACGTGCCCTCAAGTTTATCAGAGCCACACCACAAGTCAACACGTGCCATCAAGTTTATCAGAGTCACACTACAAGTCAACACGTGCCCTCAAGCAGCCAGCTTTGAATGACTTCCAATCTAGCTCTTGGGTATCAAACATGGAAGCTGCCCGTCCTCCATGGTATTCACGTTTCACATTCGTGACCGACATTCTGCAGATTGTCACATCATATTATTCTGCGGCCCAATGGTGGCGGCGTTCAGGGGTGTGATTACTGGATGACTCGAACCCGCACACCCGCACACCTCCACACCCATACACCTGCACACCCGCACACCAACACACCTAAACATCCGCACACCTCCACACCCACACACCCGCACATTCCTCAAGTTGCTCCGTCTCGTGGAAGGGAAGCGGGAGGCACCGAACACGTGCTGGAATTCACATGTGAGGCGAAGATGAAGGACATCGGAGCATGCTCCCCGTATGCACGCGACACCATTGGCGCACAGCCATCATCACCGGCGGCTACTATTACGTCTGTCCTCGGAGTTAATGAGGCCACAGCGATCACCGCAATAACCATTTGATCCCCACTCAGGGAGGTCGCAGCTCACCAAACAGCCTGGCAGAGCTCGGCACTCTCGGAACCGATGGTCAAAGTCCTTTCGGTCCCGAAAACACCCAAAGGCACTCCTGACCAAATGGTCACATACCTTCGCATACTAACCACAGCCAAAGGTACGCCTGGCCAGATGGCTACACACATCTGCACGCTGACCATAGTCAGGACACACTTCGAGCCGACGGTCCCACTCTCTCCGGCGGTGATCAAATCCTGCGGTGCTGATTGGAGACGAGATTACATTGCTCCCAGGGTCGGACCGAGCGCAGTAGGCCGGCACGGACAACAGCGGCACTCAACTGACAACAGCGGCACTCAACGGACAACAGCGGCACTCAACGGACACGACGGCGGGCGAGCGTGTACCGTCGGTGTGGACACACAACCACGCCCAGCTACACAACAGACAGTCGACAGCCCGCCCAGCTACACAACAGCTAGCCGACAACCCCACCCAGCTATACAACTAGCCGACAACCCTACCCAGCTACACAACAGATCATCGACAATCCCGCCCAGCTACATAATAGCTAGCCTACAATCGTAGGCTAGCTGTTGTGTTACGACAGCTGTTACGACAGATGACAGTAAACTTTATATCGAATAAAGTATCGGTAAATCGTGTTACCGATCTTAAGTCAAGTCTTGACTTACTAGTCTGGATGATGCGCGAATCTTCACCAAAAATACCAACAAACTTAAGAGGAAATGCACATGGCCAAAATTCCGTCCCAGCTGTACTCCAAAGTGGGGACACGACAGCAGAACATGGCGCACTGTGGAAGACACGTTATAATGGCCACAGATCGGTTTCGACACCTTCACCAGCCAGTAACTATGAGTGGTGTGTGTGTGTGTGTGCGTGCCCTATCCATAACTCAGCAACTTTCCTTCAACCGCGACCTTCTTCCTGATGACTCCCATAGCACCAGACGCTTTGTCAATGTTTAAGTTTGTTATTATCAATGGAATTCCACGCTTCCTGCCATTGCAGCTCGAAGGCGTTAATTGCTTGATTGAGATGGGTGCTAACATACTGTGGAGCTGGTTAGGGAATACGACAAATCAGAGTTCCTCAGACATCCCGCAAGCAGTGCGAATAATTGTGATCAATAATCAGAAAAGCGCCACGGCCATCGCCACACACCGGTGGAAAGCTCGCCACTGAATCGGCCTTCGATCCGTCACTCAACACGTGCCAGGGTCATTGCCACACACCGATACACAGCTCGCCACTGAATCGGCCTTCGATCCGTCACTCAACACGTGCCTGAATCGTTGGAAAGAAGACATATGCTATGGGCCTTCCAAGTGTGATGTCTGAACGAATATCACGTATAAATATCACGAATATCACCTTCCGAGTGTGATGTCTGAACGAATATCACGTATGGTATTGCCGACATAGAAACAACATCTGGCGTATCTGTTGCCAGGGACGATGCCGTAAATATTGCTGACATTGATACAGCAACATCTGGCCGTATTTGCTGTCAGGGGGGGATGCAGTAGGCGAGAGCGCCGCACGTCACGCACTAGTTGTCGGCGGTCTTCGGATCGTCCCTAGTTACTCGTCAATTTTCAGACACAAATTCGATGTCACACATGCAGTTAGCCATTAGCACGGCGCCGAGGCATTGTTCATTCACGATCACTCTGAACAACGGGGAGAAAACTTTAAAGAACATAATATATAGTGTAATATATGTTACGTGTAAAGAAAATATACGACCTTCAATATACCAGGAGGTGCTGAGTTGATATCAAAAGTAACGATAAAGGTTACATTTTATTACTCCAATTCAATATATATTACTATTTAAATGTATATATATATCTAATTGTATTACTTGAGTACTAAAATATAACCATTATCGTTACTTTTGATATCAACTCAGCACCTCCTGGTGTATTGAAGGGCGTATATTTTCTCTACACGTAATGTCTAAAACCCAGGAGCATCTAAGAGCCATTCTTTGTTGTATTAAACAGTGTAATATATGTCATATAATACCTACATAAATACCAATATATATATATATATATACATATTTAATATTATTTTGACAAGTTATACATAAGTGGCACAGTGAGAAAAACTATATTTTCACCAACAAACAAATCACAAACGTTTCGGCCGCAGGCCCTTTTCAAGGTGACACCAACACAAAATTTTAAAAACTTTAAGCACGTAATCACGCACTCGAAATCCTGTGTTGAAAACGTGACACGTATCGCAACCTCTCACTGGGCTGACGAACGATATAGTGCGAAACACTGCGTCAATGGCGAAAGGCGACACAACAGAATACACAAAACCATGGATGGCATTCGAGAATGCCAGATCCAATATCATTCACATCGCCCTGTGTGTATATGTGTATGTGTGTGTGTGTGCATGTTTGTGTGCGTTTGTGTGTGTGCGCGTGAATGTGTGTGTGTCTGTGTGTTGTGTGCGTGCGTGCGTGCGTGCGTGCGTGTGTGTGTGTGTGTACGTGTGTAGATGTGGGTCACACTCTCTAGCCCGGGTCCGATGCCTGCTGCACCTCCACCACATCGTCCCGCACCAGATACGCTATCACGCTGGCAAGCTTGACAAATCCAGGTGAACTATTGATGCAATCCTCGGTATCGATAAATGCAGCCTCTACAGCCTTCCTCCTAAATTTGTCCTTTAATTGGGTTATTTCACAGGCACTATCCCATCGCGGAAGGTGCCCCTCCTTCTCACCGTGAACTACCAGAGCGCTCGACATCCTGTGATATGTAAGATCGGCCCTGTGTTCCTGGACACGTTGTTGAAGAGAACGCCCTGTCTCACCAATATAAGCCTTTCCGCACCCACTACATGGGACCCTGTATACCACAGAACGACGTCTACTCTCTCTAGGTTCAGGTATCGGTGCCCTGGTTAGTAAGTCCCTGATTTTACGTCCTGACGACTCCACTAACCTTATCCTCTACCCCCCATGGACTTGGACATGCCTTCCGCGGTGTGGGAAGGAGGCACCACTATAAACTGATTATTCCTCAATTCGCACGTCCTGCTACCCTTCCTATGGATATCTAGAGCCTTCTCCTTCAGTCCTACGAGTATATCAAGAGGGCATTTAAGCTTTCTAAGCGTATCTATCAGAAAATTGATCTCCCCAATGAGGCGATCGGGGGAGCAAATCCTGTAGGCCCGCAGGAAGAGACCTATGACTACCCCTCTCTTTGACCTCATGGAATGCCCTGAGAAGAAGTATAGGATATCGTTCCTATTCGTTGGCTTACGGGAGACACTAAACAGAAGTTCCTCATCAGTCCTATCTAACAGTATGTCCAAAAATGGAAGCTTTCCGTTCTGTTCCGTCTCAGTGGTGAACTGTATGTGTGGATTGATGTTGTTTATTGTGTTCACGAGTGCATCTAGGTCAACATGCTGTGTTAACATTACGAAAATCATCGACATATCGGACCCAGAAACACTCGCTACCAACTATTGGGCGGAAGTAGTCAACCTCTAGCACCTCCATGAACAGGTTGGCTAATACAGCGCTCAACGGAGAGCCCATTGCCAAACCCTCTATCTGCCTAAATTCTGCACCCTCGAACTCAAACGCACCGAATCTAACACAATGCTCAACTAACTGGATGAAATCTCTCCTCGGCAAGGCAACGCGTCGTTATCAGCAAAGTCCAGCACCCGTTTGACTGCGTCCATTGCCCCGGTAATCGGCACATTTGTAAACAACGATTTCACGTCCAAGCTGGCCATCTTCTTCCCCCAACAGATATTTGCTTACCTCTTTCCAAAAAGTCCCCAGAATTTTTGACATGCCTGTCACTGATTATTGCTAGAAAGGCCGATAAAGCACCTTCGCTAGACGCTGTGGGGCGCTGCCTATCCCCGATGTGATAGGACGCATAGGGACCCCTGACTTGTGTCTTAGGCAGGCCCCGCATTTGGGGTGGCCTAGGATTCTCCTCGAGGAGAAACAGTAAACCCTTACCCTTTGATGACCTTTTCAGAATCCGTCTGACCTTTCTGATAGATACGCTTAGAAAGCTGAAATATCTTCTTGATATACTCGTAGGACTGAAGGAGAAGGCTCTAGATATTCATAGGAGGGGTAGCAGGACGCACGAATTGAGGAATAATCAGTTTATAGTGGTGGCTCCTTCCCACACCGCGGCAGGCATGTCCAAGTTCATGGGGGGGGGAGGAGGATAAGGCTAGTGGAGTCGTCAGGACGTAAAATCAGGGACTTAGTAACCAGGGCACCGATACCTAAACCTAGAGAGAGCAGACGTTCTGTGGTATACAGGATCCCATGCAGTGGGTGCGGAAAGGCTTATATTGGTGAGACAGGGCGTTCTCTTCAACAACGTGTCCAGGAACACAGGACCGATCTTACATATCACAGGATGTCGAGCGCTCTGCTAGTTCACGGTGAGAAGGAGGGGCACCTTCCGCGATGGGATGGCGCCTGTGAAGTAACCCAATTAAAGGACAAATTTAGGAGGAAGGCTGTAGAGGCTGCATTTATCGATACCGAGGATTGCATCAACAGTTCACCTGGATTTGTCAAGCTTGCCAGCGTGATAACGTATCTGGTGAGGGACGATGTGGTGAAGGTGCAGCGGCCATCGGATCCGGGCTAGAGAGTGTGACCCACATCTACACACACACACACAAACACACATACACACACACACACGCACGCAGGCACGCACGCACGCACGCACACACACACACACACACATTCACACACACACACATTCACACGTACACACACACAAACGCACACATACAAACATGCACACACACACATACACACACAGGGCGATGTTGATGATATTGGATCTTGCATTCTCGAACGCCATCCATGGTTTTGCGTATTCTGTTGTGTCGCCTTTCGCCATTGACGCAGTGTTTCGCACTATATCGTTTGTCAGCCCAGTGAGAGGTTGCGATACGTGTCACGTTTTGAACATAGGATTTCGAGTGCGTGATAACGTGCTTAAAGTTTTTGAAACTTTGTATTTGTGCACCCTGAAGAAGGGCTGTGGCCGAAACGTTGGTGATTTGTTTGTTGGTGAAAATATAGTTTTTCTCACTGTGCCACTTATATATCTATATATATATATATATATATATATATATATATATATATATATATATATATATATACATATATATATATAAACATAGATATTTATATTTATATATATATATATATATATATAATCAGATAGTAATACATTATAAAATATTACGCGGACAACGCTGAATAAAATATTGGATGAGCATTTAACTCTGGTGGGTACCGAGGTGGGCTTTACTAGAAATTAATGGAAAGCATGCTCATGAGTCACGGGCCGACGACTAAGCTGGTATATCTTCTTTTCTATGGGTGCTCCAACATTGTTGTGGGTGTCCAAATTTAAGGCACCTACAAAGCTGGAAACTCTAGTGGAGCATATCTCCTCCCCAGAAACGTTGACATCACACATTGATGCACCCGACATGATAAATACTCCCCACCAATATCGCCCGCAATTAAATGTAAACATCAAGATGACGGTGGTAAATAACTAACCCCTCTCCGGACCAAGCACATACACAATGCGGCCGATGATTGGTTATTGATTTTACGACACGTCGACCGTTGAGTCATGTAGCGTCGCCAATCTCTCACGCCGATTGGTCGCGGGCGAAGAGTAGCGACAGGTGAGACTCGAACCCAGAACCTTTCAATTGTGAGACGAGCATCTTACCCCTAGACCACTCGTCTCCTAATGCGGCCGATGAGGAACCGTTATTCGTGTTCACGAATCGCTGAGTTACATAGTCGGTGGCGCGCCTCTCCCAACAAGTGCACCGCATGTACACCTGCAGCCTTGTCCCGGAAAGCCATCGAGCATGAGCCGGCCGGCGGTGCACGCAAAACGACAGACGAGCGTCACAACTGCGACGGACTGGCGCAGCTGCCGCCGATCAGTTGTGGCAGCCGTGGCACGCCTGCGTGAGTGCCGCCGCTTAGTTGTGGCACCCGCGGCACGCCTGCGTGAGTGCCGCCGCTTAGTTGTGGCACCCGCGGCACGCCTACGCCTGCGAGGCGGCCGACTTCCCAGTGCGGCGCCTCTGCCACACCACCAGCGGCGCCTCTGCCACGCCACCAGCGGCGCCTCTGCCACACCACCAGCGGCGCCTCTGCCACGCCACCAGCGGCGCCTCTGCCACACCACCAGCGGCGCCTCTGCCACACCACCAGCGGCGCCTCTGCCACACCAGCGGCGCCTCTGTAACGCTACCAGCGGCGCCTCTGCCACACCACCAGCGGGGCCTCTGCCACACCACCAGCGGCGCCTCTGCCACGCCACCAGCGGCGCCTCTGCCACCCCACCAGCGGCGCCTCTGCCACACCGCCAGCGGCGCGCGGCGTTGCTCGCGTGACAACGGCGGCTCGCTAACCACCGCCTCACTCAATACCGAGAAAGAACGGACGCCACCGGCAACGCGAAAAAACGGCCGCTCTGGCGGGCGCTGCGTTGCCACACGCCCCGGGGCAGCCCCGGGGCAGTCACGGCACGTCAGCCAACGAGACCATCGCTCTCAGTCACATCACCCGTGGTAAGTTCACAACACATCGACACACCTGGGAATCTCACGGCCAACGCTAGTTATTCGTTCAGGTGACTATCAGCAGCAGATCCGCCGATTCCGGGGATATTTTTTTGCGGCATTGATCTGCAGCGACTAGCACGGGATCGCCAGGTTGCCAGTTGACTATCACGCCAATGAGCAGATAGCTCTGTCCAAAAGCAGGCGCATTTATAGCCAGAAATCCCCAGGCCATGGCAGCTGAATCAGTGTACCAGGAGGTAGATCAAGGCATTGAGCGATTGGCAATGGGCGGAGAATGTGACATTGTAGCTGAGTCATAAACTCTTGCGACCAGAATTTTCCCAAAATTTGCATTACTAGGCTGCTTTACGAATGCAAACTTTCTTTTCGCCACACGAGCTTCGTAGTTTGCAGGCTCAACTTTGGTGACCTGTCCCCTATACCTCAAGGCAAGATGGTAGGTGGACAACTTTGGTGATTGGTCACCTATCCCTCACGGCGAGATGGCAGGTAGACCAGCTTTGGTGATTCGTCACCTGTCTCTCACGGCGAGACGGCAGGTAGACCAGCTTTGGTAGTGATCCGCCATCCATCCCTCACAGCCAGACATTGCTTCGATACCCTTCTGAAACTCATATTTTGACTGCTAGAATGTGCAAATCATGGAAATAAACACTCATACACATGAGCCGAAACCTCACACCTGAGCAATACCCAGTAGCATTGAGTCCGCTGAAGGACAATGCTGTGTTGCATAACAGTCACAAAAAGTTTGACTATGGCTGGTTATTTGGAATTAGGGGCGCCCCGACTGCCTCGGTCATACGGTGCCCAGAAGTTTGATTATGGAATCGTCTTATGATGATGATGAATTGGGGTTTAGGGGCGCGTCGATATCCACGGTCATTTTGCGCCCATATGGAACCATCTTAGAACCAGTGTTGTGCTAAGGTAACACTTCCAGACTCACAAATACCGCTTCCTTCCATGTCACACGTGCATCTCAGGTGCGCGTGACGTGGGCTGTACATGCAATACACAGCCAACAGCTGGAACATTACCAACCGCACAATACAAGGTGCCATTGTCACACCGTACACAGTAGTCTGCACTTTCAATCACCCTCCCCGACCTTCGCACACACACACACACACACACGCGCAGTATCAGATGGCACGCCGCACCAGCAAACCGGACCAGGTGGTCGGCAGTGTCCGTGGCGCCCCTCTGCACGGACAATGCTGCCCCAACGGCAGGCACACACCACCGACCGCAGCACCAGACGTATAGGTGGCGCCACTGACCGCAACGACCAGATGTGTAGGAGGCGCCACCGACAGCAGCCACCAAGGACATGAACAACGCCACCGACCGCAACCGCCAGTCGCATAGGTGGCGCCACCGATCGTAACCACCAGACGTACAGGCAGCGCCACCCGGTGTCAACGGGGCCATCACCGCTCCGCCAGACGACGGGCGGCCATCGCAACACCAGATCACGTCAGCACGGCATCGAGACTCGTTGCAGACATGCTACACCGAATTTTGTTTTCGGGTAACAAATCATATCACTAAAAAATGCCACCACGCCCATCCGTGGTGATTCCGCGGAAACAATGGATCTAAACACCGACGTCCCCTCGGGGATTGTGCCGTCGCCAATTGCCCGCCAGTTTCTGGAGACCTGTCCCAGGGCACACGGGCCGTGGCTGCAGCCACAACGAGCCGTGGTGGTGCTCTGCTTCGACTGCGCGCCAGTGTGTTGGCACACGTCTCCTGCAATCCAGACAGACTGCCAGCTAGTCTGAGGCCGTGCCATGCCGACAAGTCGACGTGACTGTCTGGCAGACCCGCCGCTGGTCTGGTGACAGTCTGGCAGACCCGCCGCTGGTCTGGTGACTGTCTGGCAGACCGGCCGCTGGTCTGGTGACAGTCTGGCAGACCGGCCACTGGTCTGGTGACAGTCTGGCAGACCGGCCGCTGGTCTGGTGACAGTCCGCCGAGTCTGGCAGACCGGCCGCTGGTCTGGTGACAGTCCGCCGAGCCTGGCAGACCCGCCGCTGGTCTGGTGACAGTCTGGCAGACCGGCCACTGGTCTGGCGACAGTCTGGCAGACCGGCCGCTGGTCTGGTGACAGTCTGGCAGACCGCCACTGGTCTGGCGACAGTCTGGCAGACCGGCCGCTGGTCTGGTGACAGTCCACCGAGTCTGGCAGACCGGCCGCTGGTCTGGTGACAGTCTGGCAGACCGGCCGCTGGTCTGGTGACAGTCCAGAGTCCGGCAGACGCTGGTCTGGTGACAGTCCGCCGAGTTTGGCAGACCGGCCGTTGGTCTGGTGACAGTCCACCGAGTCTGGCGGACCGGCCGTTGGTCGGGTGCCAGTCCACCGAGTCTGGCGGACCGGCCGTTGGTCGGGTGACAGTCCACCGAGTCCGGCAGACCTGCCGCTGCACCATCAGCTGGCCACCACACGGCCAGTGCAGCCATCAGCGGACAACCTCAGCGCACGTTGACTGGTTCACTGCGGCTTCCGCCGGTAGAGGATGTTGAGGTACTTGCCGCGGCGCATCTCCTTGGCCTCCTCCAGGCCGAGCAGGTAGGCGACGTTCTGCAGCCTCTTGACGACGTCGATCATCTGCGACGGCATCAGACTGGCGTACTCTGCCGACACAAGGCCGCTCATAGTTACATGGTGGTCTGGTGTGGCCTCTGCCGACACAAGGCCGCTCATAGTTACATGGTGGTCTGGTGTGGCCTCTGCCGACACAAGGCCGCTCATAGTTACATGGTGGTCTGGTGTGGCCTCTGCCGACACAAGGTCGCTCAAGTTACATGGTGGCGGTGTGGCCTCTGCCGACACAAGGCCGCTCATAGTTACATGGTGGTCTGGTGTGGCCTCGCCGACACAGGCCGCTCATAGTTACATGGTGGTCTGGTGTGGCCTCTGCCGACACAAGGCCGCTCATAGTTACATGGTGGTCTGGTGTGGCCTTGCCGACACAAGGCCGCTCATAGTTACATGGTGGTCTGGTGTGGCCTCTGCCGACACAAGGCCGCTCATAGTTACATGGTGGTCTGGTGTGGCCTCTGCCGACACAAGGCCGCTCATAGTTACATGGTGGTCTGGTGTGGCCTCTGCCGACACAAGGCCGCTCATAGTTACATGGTGGTCTGGTGTGGCCTCTGCCGACACAAGGCCGCTCATAGTTACATGGTGGACTGATGTGGCCTCTGCCGACACAAGGCCGCTCATAGTTACATGGTGGTCTGGTGTGGCCTCTGCCGACACAAGGCCGCTCATAGTTACATGGTGGTCTGGTGTGGCCTCTGCCGACACAAGGCCGCTCATAGTTACATGGTGGTCTGGTGTGCACTGGGGAGGTGGTCTGGTGTGGCCTGGGGCTGTGGTAGTCTGGTGTGGGCTGTGGTGGTGGTCTAGTGTGGGCTGTGTTGGTGGTCTGGTGGTGGCCTGGAGTGGTGGTCTGGTGTGGTCTGGTGTGACCTGGGGTGGAAGAGAAGAACCTTGGGTTCCTTTACGACGCATGCAACCGCTAGGTTATATTGCGTCGCCAACCTCTCACGCCGATTGGTCGCGGATGGACTCGGTAAATGCCGTCGGTAGTGAGATTCGAACTCACAATCTTCCGATCAAGAGTCCGACGCTCTACCAACTGAGCTACCGCGACCCCTTGTGGCCTGGGGTGGTCTGGTGTGGTATGGGGTGGTCTGGTGCGGTATGGGGTGGTGGTCTGTTGTGGCCTGGGGTGATGGCTTGGTGTGGCCTGGGGTGGTGGTCTGGTGTGGGCTGTAGTGATGGTCTGGTGTGGCCTGGGGCTGTGGTAGTCTGGTGTGGGCTGTGGTGGTGGTCTAGTGTGGGCTGTGTTGGTGGTCTGGTGGTGGCCTGGAGTGGTGGTCTGGTGTGGTCTGGTGTGACCTGGGGTGGAAGAGAAGAACCTTGGGTTCCTGTACGACGCATGCAACCGCTAGGTTATATTGCGTCGCCAACCTCTCACGCCGATTGGTCGCGGATGGACTCGGTAAATGCCGTCGGTAGTGAGATTCGAACTCACAATCTTCCGATCAAGAGTCCGACGCTCTACCAACTGAGCTACCGCGACCCCTTGTGGCCTGGGGTGGTCTGGTGTGGTATGGGGTGGTCTGGTGCGGTATGGGGTGGTGGTCTGTTGTGGCCTGGGGTGATGGCTTGGTGTGGCCTGGGGTGGTGGTCTGGTGTGGGCTGTAGTGATGGTCTGGTGTGGCCTGGGTGATGGTTTGATGTGGCCTGGGGTGGTGGTCTGGTGTAGCCTGGGGCTGTGGTCTGGTGTGGCCTGGGGTTGCCTGGTGTGGCCTGGGGTGGTTTGGAGTGGTCTGTCGTGACTTGGACGGCCTGTGGTGGTGGTCTGGTGTGGCCCGCTGTGGTGGTGGTCTGGTGTGGCCCGCTGTGGTGGTGGTCTGATGTGGCCCGCTGTGGTGGTGGTCTGGTGTGGCCCGCTGTGGTGGTGGTCTGGTATGGCCTGTGGTTGTCTGGTGTGGCCTGTGGTGGTAATCTGGTATTACCTTCCATGAGTATGAGCAAATTGGTACATTTCCCAACTGCGTTTATGGGATGTTTATGGGATGTTTTGGAATGCCAGAATTCCGTGTACATGCATTTTTACAACATTTTCATAAGTTTTCCTCATCGTATCGTTTTAGGCGACACAAGACCACTTCACCATGCCACACCAGACCACCGCTTCAGGCCACACCAGACCACTTCCCCAGGTCACAGCAGACCACCTCCCCAGGTCACACCAGACCACCATCTCAGGTCACACCAGACCACCGTCTCAGGCCACACCAGACCACCGTCTCAGGCCACACCAGACCACCGTCTCAGGTCACACCAGACCACCGTCTCAGGTCACACCAGGCGCTCGCCATGCCACACCAGGCGCTCGCCATGCCACACCAGGCGCTCGCCATGCCACCCCAGGTGCTCGCCATGCCACACCAGCAGTTTATCGGGAAAAAGCTTAGATAAAGGCCACCCAATTGATGCAAGAACTAAGCACACAAAAGCCCACCCCAAGTACATTTGAGACAACTGCTGTGCAGTTGCTTTATACATTACGTATATAATGCAACGAGATATAACCTACCACGGCCTTCAGGCTTATTTCAACATTCATAGGGTTGGTTGGTTGGTTATTTGAGTTTTAGGGCGCATCGACCAGGTTTGGTCATTTAGCGTCCATAACTAATAGTGTGCTGCCTGCTAAACAAAAGGTCAGGGCTTCTTTTGAAGTCCACAGTTTCACATGCCTAAGTCACAAGTATACATGTACGATAAAAGCACACGACAGTGATGGACAGATGACATGGAGCTTGATGTCGGAGATATATTCAAATAATTTGCCCGTGTGGATAAAATGCGAATCGTCACCTAAAATGTCAGCAAGAGTCTACTCGTCCAAAATGCCGTCTACTTGTACACGAATTAAGCAACACATACACACAACTACAGCCAAATCATTTGCAAGCTCGGTGATGATCGATATCTATATATTAAGCAACAATGACTTGTTCTTGACTCGTTGATCCACAGTACTCACATCGTCACTCCTGAGAATGTTTCATGAATAAAATCATTTGGGGCATTTAGAAAGTGAAATTCAAGGAATTGAGGCCGCTATCCGCAGGGTAGCTATCGTGGTATGCCTTTATGACCTGAAATAAATACTTCTCATCTTGAGCTTATACAAAATTACTGTACCGATGTATGCCGTTAATGCACGGTACTGGCCACACCCGTCTGCGCCCCTGGTCATCGTCCATGTGCTGGAGTGGCACCGCCCTCACCAGACACCACATGGGCGCCAAATGACCGAGTAGTCAGCGCGCCCTTAAGCCCAAATAATCAATAAATCAATCACCAGACACCACGCGGCCTACCACTCGTCGCACCCACCGTGGAACAGCTTGATGTCCTGTGACGTGAAGTCCTGGTCGGTGATGGTCACCGGAGACGTGGACGTCGACTGGTGGTCGGAGGTGCCCCCCTGGGATAGCAGTTCAGCGCACGCCACGTCTGCAGTAAACACATCCGCCATACACACACTGGTCACCGCATTCTCATAGCAGCGCACGCCACGTCTGAAGTAAACACATCCGCCATACACACGCTGGTCACCGCATTCTCATAGCAGCGCACGCCACGTCTGAAGTAAACACATCCGCCATACACACGCTGGTCACCGCATTCTCATAGCAGCGCACGCCACGTCTGAAGTAAACACATCCGCCATACATACGCTGGTCACCGAATTCTCATAGCAGCGCACGCCACGTCTGAAATAAGCACATCCGCCATACACACGATCGTCCCCACATTATCATTACAATGCACGCCAGCCCAGATACACAATACAGCCAGACAGAGAACCCTGCCCAGCCACACAACAGCTAACCTACAACCCTGCCCGGCCACACAACAGCTAGCAAACAACCCTGCCCAGCTACACAACAGCTAGTCATGTTGTATCGAACAAAACCGAGTAGAACGCAGCCGACACAAACGTCTTAAGCCACACACCTTGGTCTGGAAAACGCCGGGAAAGCTCAGATGCATTGAAAGTCAGATATTCGCTTCCTGAATATGACGTAGGCCAAAAGACATGAAGTTGTAGGCACCAAAATTGGCGGCCTATGTGGAACAAGGCATATCTATTGCCACTTAATTCCACTCCCTACAGAGCGAAAGGGGTAGACCTCGTGCTTTCTCTTCTCCAGCAAACTTATATTCACTGATGAAAGCAACAGAAATTTCCAGCTTGCAGTTGAACTACCATCTTTTTAGCTCAAAATGTGAGGTCACTTGCGCTACCTACTTCAAGCACTTAATGAAACATCAGCCTCTAGCTGAGGACAACACAGCCTTTTATAAGTACTGTCCTGTTCCAAAAGCCCATGGACTGTGGAATACTAGCTAGTGACTGAAAGTTGAGCTTAAAAGTGCAAAGTTACACAAAGGTGGTAAATGCCCGGCTGGCAATTATCGGTCCGACAGCATCACGACAATTTCCTGCAAGGTACTTCAGTCACTGAAGAATGTGATTCTTTGGACCGAACCACAAGAATGTGGTGCCCTGTCCAATCAGCAGCACAGGATTTGGTCACGGCCAGAGAGTGTGACCATCAGCTCCAATGGGGTGTCCTGGCTGTTGTCAGCTCGTAGTCAGGTGCGCCCAGGCTGCACTCAGGATCAGAAGAAGGGATGTAGCCAGCTGGCCAGGTGTACCTGAGGCTGTACTCGGGACCGACAGTGCTGCGGCCATCTGGTCAGCAGCCATACTCACAGCTGCTCCGCTCAGGCCACAGCTCGGGTGACGCTCTGTCCAGCGACTCGGAGCTCTGCAGGCAGCCGTCCATATCTGGTGGTGCCGACATGGTGCTGCCGACTGTTCACCAGCACACCACCTGACCAGCAATGTGGCAGCCATGTCACAGGAACACATCAGTGGACCACACCATCTGACCAGCAATGTGGCAGCCATGTCACAGGAACACACCAGAGGACTACACCACCTGACCAGCAATGTGGCAGGCATGTCACAGGAACACATCAGTGGACCACACCACCTGGCCAGCAATGTGGCAGGCATATCACAGGAACACATCAGTGGACCACACCACCTGACCAGCAATGTGGCAGGCATGTCACAGGAACACACCAGAGGACCACACCATCTGACCAGCAATGTGGCAGCCATGTCACAGGAACACACCAGAGGACTACACCACCTGACCAGCAATGTGGCAGGCATGTCACAGGAACACACCAGAGGACTACACCACCTGACCTGCAATACATATAGTTTGTTGTAGCTGTAGACATTGCATCCCAAAATTTCATGCCTGTTTTTGGTTTCAACATTTCATGTGCCACAAAATGTATATCCAAGTACCTCCATTTTACATGTTTTTCTCATTCATGATATTTTTTCTTACATTGGACACCTAACACACAAGTGGTGTTATCTCATGACAATACATCAATATAGGGCTTGATATGTTATGCTAGGTTATGTCAGGAAAGCTTAGGTTTTGGCTGGTTAGGTTAGGTTATATTTTCCTAGCTATGTATGCAATTGCTGTTATATAAGCACTTTGATGGAATACAAATTATGCTATCTCACATCTGTATATGTGGCTTGCATGGCTAGTTTTGATGGATATTTATGTATTAAACTATCATAGGATTTTCAGGCTTTAGGGTGTTTTGACCAGTTTTGATTATTCACACTACCAAAGGACAAACAAGGCTAGGTTAGGTTAGGTTTTTCTATGCACATATGGTTTTACATGAACTTAATTCTTCTTTACGATGTGTTATTCATTCTTCACTCACGGTTCCGCTCTTGTTCAAGACGGACGTGTTCGCACAGCTCCGAGGCCTGGGGACAACTGGTTGAGGACACTGAGGGGAAAAAGAAGATTGGACCACAAGTGATTAAGTTAAGTTTGTGTTTATTTTGTAGATAGCTTGTGGCTTTTACTCTGGGTGTAGGTATTATAAGTTAGGGAATAATTTTTTATTTCTTATAGCCCACTTTGTCTTATGGTGAATATTGTATACATTAGATAACCTTGAAATTGTGGCATTCACTGTCTAGTTTCGTTTGTAAGATAAGTCTGTTTATATTTTGTAGATAGCTTGTTGCCTTCGGTAATCTTCAAGTACCTATTACCCCTCACACTTCCTTTTGAAGATTACCGTGTGAGTGTTACTACCTATATTTTTTAGTCTTCTGGTGTAGTCTTTTTGGTGTATCAGTTTCAATGTCATGAAAATGTGACAGGATTTTTTACATTTTAAAGACATTATTGATACAATTTTGAACGTTTTGTATTGTTTTGTTTTTTTAAAAGAAAGAATGCAATGTTAGCCTTGATCTATAATAATACCGATGAAACAGTCGCAAAATTCTTACGTGAAAGGAACTGGAGCGGGGGAATTGCTTAAATATGAGAGAAATGAATCGCTAATTTCCCCCTGGAATCGTGCAATTCAATGGAATGATATTTTGCGACATAGGTACATACATTAGTTTGACATGTGTCAAACTAACCATCGATCGACGAAAAAATGTAACTAACCTGGAAGCAAGAAAGATCAATAAAGCGTACTAGACTCGGCCAGCAGGTATAAAGGTGTAAAGAACCGTCTGTAAAACGGCTTTATCGTGTCTTTATCCGGCCCTCACCAAATAGTGGCAGCCCAGCATCACAGCGGCATGAAGTTTTTCCTTCATAAGGTTATCGCAATGAAGAGATGCCACTATTTGGGGAAGCCAAGCACCAAAATGAAACGTTTTTGAGATAAAAACTTATCCTTATTTCAAAGACATACCCATTTGCTATACAGAAATAGAACCTATTTGGGAGTTTTTGCTTATAATTATTATACATTTATTATCAAAGATAATCTTGCACAGTCCCACAGCACCTATGAAGGGAAAATGGTATTGGGCGAGCGAAGTATGGAGGGAGTAACGGGATTCTACTCAATGACGGGACTGGGATTGCGCTAAGGAATGTGGGGATATAACTTTTGGTGGCGTCAACATGCTGCCAGGTCATGGTCCAGGCACGTAGCCGGACGAAATCATCACGGGGGACGATCGTCTCCTTCCCTGGCTTTACCAAGTGTGCGTAAATCCATAGGCGTCAATGGCGGGAACAGGGTGGGGGTACTGAGGGCATGTGCTCCCGTGAAAATTGGCACCCCTCCGAGAAGGCTTGAGTGCACCCCCGTCAAATTTGTCAGCCAGATTCGCACCTCTGAGAGAAAAAGTGTCCCTTTCAGTGTGCTGGAGTGCACCCTGCTCTAAATTTTCAGTCGGAGGCGCCCCTCTGAGAGAAAAAGTGGCCTTTTCAGTGTGCTGGAATGCGCACTGCTCTAAATTTTCACCCAGATCTTGTAGGGAAAAGGCGCCCCTTCACTGTGATCGAGTACACCACTTTTTTTAAATTCCAGAGGCGACCCCTCTGAGAGAAAATGCGACACTTTAGTTTGCTCGAGTACACTCCCCCGCACGAATATTCCAGCCAAAGGTGTCCCTCCGAAGAAATGGCGCCCCTCCAGAGACAAAATGTCTCTATGACAAATCCTGGATCCGCCCCTAATAGGCGTAATACTAAAGGCAATTGGGGAACATGGTTTCTCTGGGGCCTAGACTCTTAGGAAGGGGACACATTTCCCAAGTACTCCGAGTTGGTTGAAGGCCTGTAGGAAAAAAAGTGACCCTCTGTGACGAAAAAGCCCCCTTAGATATGCTCAGGTGCTTAGGTATGCTCAAGTGCTCTTCAGGCTCCTCCCCGCTCAGCGGATTTGTCCAATGAATGGACGCCGAATGCGCCCCTCCGAGGAAATGTGCCCCCATAACATACCTGGATACGCCCATGATATGTCAGTGGTGAAGATGGTCTCGTCGCCGCCAATCACGGCGGAGGCAGCTGTTGGCTCGGCGGCTTCGGTGGCCGCAGTCGGGGGGGGGGAGGAAAGTTGTTCCGGGCCTGTGACGTAGCCAAGGCGATACTCGGGACCACTTTGCGTGCATCTCAAGCCAAAATGGCCAATATTTGCCACGGCTTTACGCAGGAAATTTTAATTGTACATGAGAAAATTTGATGTCATGCAAATGCCTGAAGAATTCTACACACGAATCCGGATCGTTTTTACTTGTATCACACCGAAAAAGTATGTTTCCTTGCCGGTAAACGAGGACACTACACAAAACCAGCCAGCCGACTCCCGGAGGGCGGGGCCTAAGTCGTTGCCATGACGACCGGCTGGCCCTCAAGGCCAGTCGTACTTCGAGCTTGGGCAGAAAAGGAAGCTGCTGTTAAATGAAATTGAACGTTCTTTCTCATTCTTTGTACTCTTTTTCATGTCATAAAGTCATAAAGTCATAAAGTGTTAAGGCTTAATAAGAGCCACAGGGGCCCATCTGGGTTAAGCCTATCTAGAAAAGGTACTAGAAATGTACATATTCTCACCCCAATCAATCCCTAATCCCAAGTTCCTAGGAAGCTATATATCCCAGCCTATCTAGCATCATCCACTTGCTATTGCATAACACCCTCAACAATTGCAAGCTCCTCCCATCATACCCATTGCGCTACCATAGCCCCTGCTTAAAGGGGTCTGTGCCGTGCACATTTAACATAAATATTATCCCCTCCATCCAAATTAGAAATAAAAAACAAGATTTTCCTGCCTAAAAAATTTGTCCACCCTACTTTTAAATACATTCAATGAGGAACTCCCCACAACATCAGCAGGCAGCCCATTCCACTGATCAACAACCCTTTGACTGAAGACCTGCTGTCGCTTAACTGTCCTACACCTCAACTTGTCTAACCTGAGTTGGTGACCCCTGTGTGATACTTTAAACTGAAGAGCACCATTTAAACTGACCTGATCTAGTCCTTTAACAATTTTGTACATTTCAATCATGTCCCCCCTTAATCTCCTATACTTGAGGGAGTACATATCTAATGCCACAAGCCTTTCTCCATATTCTAAGCTACCTAGTCCACTGATGAGTTTAGTTGCTTTGCGTTGCACTCTCTCTAACTTGTCTATATCTTTTTCAAGGTAGGGGCTCCAAGCTTGCACAGAATATTCCAAGTGGGGCCGCACATATGCTAAGTACAGTTTTTTCATGACTTCCTTGCTCTTATACATCACACTTCTATTAATGAGTCCCAGCATTCTGAGTGCCCTGTTCCTAGCTGAGCTACATTGTTTCTCTGCTTTAAGGTCATTTGAAACCAACACACCTAAGTCCCTTTCCTCTTCAATAACATCCAGTTCCCTCCCCTCCCATTGTATATGTCATCCTTTGCTTTCTCGTGTCAGCTGAATACAGGAGAAAGTAAAGCATGCCATAGTACCATATGCTCTTTTCTAATGAAAATTTATAGAAAAGTAAGAAAAATGAAGGACGTGAAGTTTTTGCCGCGGTTGCGGCACTTTACCACCAATTGCCCGGAATCTGCTAGATTTGGAATATTCTACTATATGATTCTATAATCTGCCAGATGTCCAGCACATTCCAGTATAATATCGCATATTCTAGCTGTGACGTCACCAAGGCACGCTATATACTAGATCTGAGAATATACTAAACTTGGGTGTACCCAGGGGGTGCGCTCCAGCATTGTAGTCCAATAAAAAAAGGGAGACGCTTGAGCCGACCAATCAGCGTTTGACGACCTCCGTCGGTCAAGTAAACAAACACATTTTGTCTTTAGTGCGGCGAAACCGGTGACATCCACACAAATACCAATGTCTTTCCCCTATCAGCGGTGACATTGTGATAAAGTAGTATTAAAGATCAAGATTAAAGTAGCAAGAATGTCTTTGTAGAAAATTAGCACGAAAAAATGGAAAAACACGTGAATAATAGCTTCCACAAATTTTTCCCTACAGCCTTAACTATTGCCACGATCGGCGGAGGTCGTCAAACGCTGATTGGTCGGCTCAAGTTTATAGAATTGATGGTCCTTTCAAGCGTCTCCCTTTTTTGGAAGCGAAGCGTTCTACCTGGTGTTGTATAGCCTTGGGTACACCCAAGGCTATAGAACACCAGGTAGAACGCACTGTACTGTACTGTACACGCACTGTACTGTAATATCTGAGCGCCATACGTCAGCTCTTGGGCACGGCACAACCAGCGCATCGCAAACACATTCGAGCAAGCAACTAGGTAATGTAAAACACACGAGAGGCGATCGTGACGATGGATGATGAAAACGATGGTCAGACAACGCACAACAAAACCACATGAATGATGTACGAGGTTCGCTTCACATTTGTTCGTGCCCTTGCGACAATCCACAGCAGATGACCCTAACCACGCACCGCGACCAGTGAGATGCGTACGCAGGAAATACCATTGGGGCGATCGCCCCCGGTCGCGCAAATCTTCTGCTTCCACGCAGTAAACAAGGAAAACACGGACAAAACAAAATTTAAAACCTTGCCTTCCTTCTCAGTCAGCCGACTTCCGAATACGGCACGGACCCCGTCTGCCGCACGCAGGCGGGTGGAACAGTCGTGAACTCAACGGTGACACCGTAGACACGAAACACGGCCAGGTCAGGGAGCGCCGGCCTGGCGCGCACCGCTCCTCCACCGACCGTAGCAAGTCCTTTCTTTACACTGAAAGACAAGTTTCACACCCTCCACCCCCTTAAAAACATCCATGAATTCCGTTCTTGGAATTCCTCTCAAGTCCTCCGGTCAATGGTGGCACAGAGTTGACGGGCATACAATGGTGTCATTATTGGGGGGGGGGGTTCTGTACAATCAGAGGGGTTTCAGAGTCAGAGAGATAGGTACCATCTCATTTCGAGGTTGACGGTCTGTTTGGCAATTAATTGTCCTGTGAGCAGGTGCTCAGGGCCCACTGGAAAGTGCTAACATGGATCACAGGTTTCAAGAAAAAGACCTGTCCACATTAGATTACCAAAAAAATCTCCACATCCGGGATTAAAAAGTCCAACCCTAAAAAAATTCAACCCTTGCCACATTTCTGGTCAATTTGGTAAACTTGTGTTGGAAAGTGTTTATAAATTTATCGAATTTTCGTTCAATGCAACGCTTGGCAATTAATTGTCCTGTGAGCAGGTGCTCAGGGCTCACTGGAAAGTGAAACCTGATATCACAGGTTTCAAGAAAAAGACCTGTCCACATTAGATTACCAAAAAAAACTCCACATCCAGGATTAAAAAGTCCAACCCTAAAAAATTCAACCCTTGCCACGTTTCTGGTCAATTTGGTAAACTTGTGTTGGAAAGTGTTTATGAATTTATCGAATTTTCGTTCAATGCAACGTTTGTCAATGCGCTTAAGATGTCGTCACTAATTTCCTCTGCAAATGCTTAATTTTCAGTTGGCATGCAAGATTACGCAGATAAAGGGGCTGTGAGTTAGGCAATATAACACCAAAAATTATATTTCAAACTATTTGCACTGCACAACTTAACTTAGCCTAACCACCCTTTTAACATATTTTTTTGTACGACAAACCATTTGTTTCCTCAAAATGTTCAATCATAGAAGCGTAACTAAATGCAGATTAACTGAGCCAGTATTATTGTACTTTATGGTATTCACGAGACAGGTTTCATACACATTTTACCTCCATGAATCAAATAAAGGAGTTAGCTTAGGCCAGGCTATTTTTTCTTCTTTAATTTGGAAAACTGGCAATATATTTTGTTTTCCCAAATAAAAAAATCGTTTTGTTTTCTTCAAAAATCTAAATTCGCCTCTATCACGAATGTGATTCAGTGTTCACCATGAACCATGTGGGGCGCAACAACGTCAAATCTCATTGGCAGCACAACGGTCGTCTTGACCAACATGGAGGACCGATGCCTGCGCTACTTGGTGCACAGGCTGCAGTCGCTGCTGGCGGACGGCAGCACGGCCGGCTTGCTCTTGCCGCACCTGCAGGCGCACAGCTGCGTCGTCAAAGACGTCTTCCCCGCCAACGTACGGTACGAGCACGCCATCCGTGGAAACATAGGAAGACGCTTCCACACGGCCAAGACCGCAGAACTGGCCGAAAGCGATGCCACCGGCGTGCGGGAGGTCGCCGCAATCACGTGCTGTCGACGTCGCAGTGCCTCCATGGCTCAACACGTCTACGGTTCGAGACGCAGCCGGATGTTCTGATTGGCAGTCGCATCATAAAGTCGACGCCGAGCAATACGTGCCAAAGGCCGTGAAGCGGAACATCGACCGGGAAATCGGCACCAGAGCTCATAGGGATCTCACGGCATTTATCGCCAGCCATCAAAGTGAAGCACAACCGCACGTTCGTTTCGGCACGAGGTGGACGCCGGTGGAATCGGATTTGATCGACCTGTTCGAAGCGAGAGGCGTCCCGAACACCGCGCCTTACGTTAATGACTTCTTCCTGCGTCAGCACATCGCATAGAAAATCAGCCGTCACAGCATCCCTGCGGTAGCGATGAAGATCAGGCACGTAATAATGCATGCCAAGCATGTGCCATGATAGCTATGAAAAAACTATACATATGAAAAACATCTGCCTGAGAAATGTCAACTGTACGTGTATGCCAAACAAGATACTTAATTTATGATTTATGTAACACTTAAATATGGATTTAATGCACGGATGTGTGAATATTACATCGCAAAAATACCTAATTAGGACCTCCTCGAATGAACAGGACCATGACGTGGTGAAGAGACTTGGTGCTCTTCATAATTCGTGCCGACCAACACTGCTCAGAACATTATCTACATGCAACATTACACTTGCATGAATGCATACAGCTAGAAGACTGCAATGCTAGATGTGCATGTACACACACACTGGGAACTGCAATGCCAGATTTGCACAACACTTGAGGACTGCAATATTGAATGTGCATATAGCTCAGAGACTGCAATGCTGGATGTACATATAGCGATGTTGGAAAAACGCCAGCCCGTAATATTGTCACTGAAGCTTATATAGAAAGGTACATTGTTGTATACGACTTGATGCAGGAGAAACGGGCGCATGTTTTCCAGATGTTTCGTGTGCTGGGAAATGCCTGTTGAAAAATGTATTTTGAAAATAAGTTTCAGCTTCTAAGATGTATTTGAAATGTAAATTTTCCGACACGAAATACATTGATGTGTTCAGAAATGAAGTGTGCATCTGGCGGCGCGAGACACGACCATATTGGACGGTAACTTGTATGTAGGTCACGTCACAAATGTTAACAAGTCGGATGCGAGAAGTGCATTCATTAAATTTGGGACGTTTCCTCTCTTTTGCAGTTAAAGTGTTGTGGAGGTAATAAATGACAAATAGTTGGACACAGGTTATGGTGAAGATAAGACATGCTTAGTTGGTCTAGTTTGGGAAGAAGTGCCTAAATTTTGAGTGAACATTTCAGACTAAGTTGCCGAAAGATTTATATACTTTCGTAAACCAACTTGCTTTTGAGGAACACGGCTGTCCGCATGCTGGCAAACAATCCGCGCGATTTTGCCAATAAGCATACTTAAAGAGCGTTCAAAGACGTTGCACTTACCAACTGGAAAATGATGAATATTCCGGTGTTTGGAATGAATTGAACTTGTTTTCTTCACACTATGAAGACCATGGAATTGGAATACTGTGTCCAAGCTTAGTCCCCTAGTTATGAAAAATATTGTTGGCTTTTAGAGAGTACAAAAGAGGGCAACAAAAATGGTTAATGGTATAGGCAACCTGGCATATGAGGAAAGATTGAAAAAATTGAATATGTTTTCACTTAGATATAGAAGGCTGAGAGGAGATCTCATCGAGGTCTTTAAATTTGTTCATTGTCAGGAACAGGTTTATCTCAGGGAAATATTTGAATTTAACCGAAATGATGCTATTAGAGGTCGTCAATTCAAAATTAAAGTTAATAACAGCAGGACAAGGTTAAGAGAGTATTTCTTCACCAACAGGGTAGTAGAACACTGGAACCAGCTGCCAGAAACCATTGTCAGTAGCAACACACTGAACATCTTTAAAAACAGCATAGACAATCATTATAAGAATAGGGAGCCTGTTTTTCTGTATTCCAGGGAGGATTGATCGACGGATTTGGTGGGCAACTGGTTCAGTGTCCAGAGTGCAACCAAGATGGGCCCTTGTGGCTCATAGTTGCACTGATCTTTATGTCTTTATGTCTTTACCAACAAAATGGCACTAACCTGGTGATTATGTGACGAAACATTTGAGGCTTAACGATTTAAGTGTGTGCTATTCGCGTCTGTCTGCGACGTGTGGCTCATGAAGTCCATCACCCTGCCGATAATTGTTACTTAATTGTAACCAGAAAGATGCAGAATTGCACTTAGCTGGATGCGCAATGAGAAGGTGCATGTTTTACAAATCCTTACTAAAAGTTACGTCCCAAAATAGTGTGGAGACTGCAAAGCTGGTTGTTCCTGAATTGTTTGGAACGTGAATTGTCACTTAATCGTATATCGGAGATAAGATGTGTTGAGGTTTTGTGAATTGACTGATAAATAGGCAACATGCACGCGACTCAGATTATTCCAGCATCAAATATCAACGATATTCAACATGACACCAGACGACTCAATTAAATGTTTGACGGAGTCGGATTGATCCGATGTAGTAGCCGGATTGCTCCGATCTGCTGGTCTGTTAGGTTAGGCTATGTTAAGTTGTCAGGATATGCTAGGTTATGCCATGCTACATTTTCCCTTTTGAACATTATTTGTATGCTGTATTATCCCCTATGCTTTATCATAACTCCAAGACCGTTTTTTTAATGTGACTACCTGCCAACTGAAAAGCATGCAATTGCAGACGAAATGAGTGGTCACATGTTAATCACATATATAAACGTTGTATTGGAAAACAAATTCCAAGAATAAAAAAATGCTTGAAAGTCCAAATGTACCACCTTGCCTAACCAGCTTTTGAAGAAAAATTATATTACACAATAATCCGAACTTTGAAGTAAAATAAAAAAAAATATCCCAAGCTGACCTCACCAAACTTAACCCGTTTTTTTTTGTTTTATGTTGTTTTTAAGTATGTAAAGCTTGTCTCATGAACACCTTAATCTGAATAATACTGTAAATTTGTGCTTTAGGGTTTGTTTTGTATGCTTGAAAAATGTTCGAAAAGGACACCGATGAGCGTGAATAAGATGATGTGACCAGCCATTTCCTTTGTAAATGGTTGCTTTTCAGCTGATGATGGAATATTGTCATCCATTATCAGACTGTTATCGGCGCCATAGCTTATCCACATCCATACCTAGATAAGCTATGGCGAAGCCTGGCATTTCTCAGACAGTTAAAGAAGAAACTCAGCACTCATTCACATAGAAAGCCCAATCCCCTGCTTCATTCCGAAGTGATTTTTTTTGCACACCGATGACCTCCACACCGAATGCATAACAAATAATTTAGAATAGTGTTGTTCTCTGGCCAACAGTGGTAACGTCGCGACAATTTGATGTCATGGCAGAAACATGGTTATGATAGATACATAGAAAAACGCAATCTAGCCAAACCCAAACTATGCCAACGTAATACACAAATAACGCACAAACATGATGAGAACGATGAGGAATTTCAAAAACTACATACAAATAATCGTAAGTCAAAAGCCTAACCTAACCTAGCGCCCTAGAAACTGTCAATACTCCCAAACTCCCTATAAACTCCCAAAATGGAGTAAACTTGTATCTCAGTGTAATGGTGACACGGCACACATGAGACACGGAGCTGTCTGGGAGCGCCGTCCTGACGCCCTGCTCCCCGGACCGTAGCACGTCCTCTAGTGGTGACGCCCCACGGACCGTAGCACGTCCTCTAGTGGTGACACTCGCTCCACGGACCGTAGCACGTCCTCTAGTGGTGGCACTCGCTCCACGGACCGTAGCACGTCCTCTAGTGGTGACACTCGCTCCACGGACCGTAGCACGTCCTCTAGTGGTGACGCCCCACGGACCGTAGCACGTCCTCCAGTGGTGACACTCGCTCCACGGACCGTAGCACGTCCTCCAGTGGTGACACTCGCTCCACGGACCGTAGCACGTCCTCCAGTGGTGACACTCGCTCCACGGACAGTAGCACGTCCTCCAGTGGTGACACTCGCTCCACGGACCGTAGCACGTCCTCCAGTGGTGACACTCGCCCCACGGACCGTAGCACGTCCTCCAGTGGTGACACTCGCCCCACGGACCGTAGCACGTCCTCCAGTGGTGACACCCCCACACCTCCTCAGCTCCCCACGGACCGTAGCACGTCCTCTAGTGGTGACACTCGCCCCACGGACCGTAGCACGTCCTCCAGTGGTGACACTAGCTCCACGGACCGTAGCACGTCCTCCGGTGGTGACACTCGCCCCACGGACCGTAGCACGTCCTCCAGTGGTGACACTCGCCCCACGGACCGTAGCACGTCCTCCTAGTGGTGACACTCGCCCCACGGACCGTAGCACGTCCTCCAGTGGTGACACTCGCCCCACGGACCGTAGCACGTCCTCCAACGCCAGCCGCACGGACGCGCCGCACCGAGCTCACTTGGTCTTGCCGTGCACAGTGTAGCGGTCGTAGGTCTTGTTCGGGTCGAACGGCTCCCACCTGCTGGCCGGGAAGATGTGCTTGTTGCGCTCGTACCAGGAGCGCATGAGCACCTTGCCGGCGTGCGACTCGTCCTTCTCCACACGCGAGTCGGACACCATCCGCACGTCGTCGTGCACGTCGAAGTTGAACAGCGGACCGGACTTGCCTCGCGCCTGACAGCGACAGAGTGCGTCAGCGCAGGTGAAGACACTCACGCCACTCGGGGACATTTCCCAATCCCGCGGCCCACAAGCGAAACAGTGTGGGCGGCGCCATTAGCCGTGATCGTGCAAAAAGTGAGTCGAGAACGAACCAATACACAAACAAACAGGTGAAGCCAGCACCCTTGTAAGATAGGGGTGAGGTGAGGGGGGGGGGGGGCTTACTCGTGTCACCGTAGATCTCCAGAACTACGCTTCTGTATTTGCAGACCACGTCAATCCACTGCATGCATCGTGAACTACATTTCTAAAGAAAAAGAAAATTCCTAAATTTGTCAATGGCGGATACAGGTCATATTTCGTCTTTTGCACCCGCCATTTAGTACTGATCAATATGGATACATTTATAACTTTTGTAGTACTACAATTTCCATACTGTCGGGCACATCTTGCTGCAATTAACGGTAATCGATTAGGAATTAATGGTACTTGAATTGTCAATTTGAATCGTGATCACTTTGAAAAGCATAGGCGCATACAGGGCAACCAAAGCTGGAGGGGCGAACAATTCCTTTTTAATGAAATGCAGTATTTTGGCATATATGGACTATGGAGCCTATTAGCACTGTTGCATCTATTACTGCCCCAAACTTGACCAAGAGATCCAAGATAGACGGTTCCTGGTACGTGGAAATGGGGAGAGGAAACTCGAAATGTCAACCGCGAAATTTTAGAACAGTCCGGCCATTTTGAAGTATCGGAGAGACAGATTGGTGAAAACGGTAGAATGATGAACGCTAAATTATAAACCAATTGACCACGAAAATTAGTATTTCGATCAAAAATTCAAAGACATTTCCCGACGGATCGACTATATTATCTTCATCAGAGAAGCAAGATATGGGCCGGGACTGAAAGCATGTTGAGGCAATTTTAAAAATCACGATCAAATTCGCTTTCATATTTCCGATTCAAGAACCTTCTCGGCACATCGCAAAGCCGTCGACACAATGCATGTCAGATACATGGTTGATGCATGGTTCGATACGCGACACAGGGGTCAAGATAACAAATACAAATACAGAGAAGACCACAGCTTCTTCATCCCGGATCAGTACATCCATCACAACGGGACGGCAATGTTTCTGATCAGCTTAGTTGTAATCCTAGAAGTCTATCGATCGATTTGCTGTGGCCTCAGTGGCCACGAATACCGGTTATTACACGGCACTGTGAAGCTTCTTTCTGTTTGATTTTAATTATATAAATAAATGTGATCAAAAGGGGATCGAGAGTTGCTCCAGGAGGTGAATAACACAAGAAGTAACCAAACTTGGATGCGTTGTCTCGATTAGGGCAGGCCAAAATACAACTCCAGGTGCACTGAAGTTTGAACGGCACTGAAGTTTGAACGTTTTGAACGGTGGGAGCGGCAGGTCGGAGGCTCTGGGGTACCGTGGCGAGCCATCGATATGAATGACCATTCACTGTTTCTCAGCGGAGCTACAGAATACCGGCTATAAATATTTGTACATCTCATCACGCCCAGTAGCGCTTGGCATTAACACACGCGCCGGAGGGCCTCTCACAACGCGCACAGGTGTGGTGGGGTGGGGGTGCGGATTCGCCCCCATAAGATCTCGGAAACTACTGAAGCCAGAAGCACAAAATTTTGAGGGTAGGTTATGGCTCTAGTGAACGTGCTTCAGTATAAATTTCATGACCCTAGGTCAATGCCTTCAGGGTCAAATGAGGAAGACATCGGCCACCGCACCGTGCCGCCGCTCCACCGCGCCGACGAAACGTTGTGACGTTGAAAGTTCGGCGGCCGGGCGGCCGGCTGCCGCCGCCCGTTCAATCGACTTTGCACCCTCGCAGTCCCTATATTTGCTAACGTACTTAAATCCCGTATTGCACAGGATGCGCTTATAAATGTATAACAGTCACATGGTTTCTTTACAATATCGCCAGCCGTTCATGAGGTCCCATCGACAAGCAGAACGGGTGGGCGGATTCTGCCCCCCCCCCCCACTTAGGTGCATCTAAGTGCAGCGTCAGCCACCTATTTTCACTGGAGCCTGTCATTTCGCTTAACCGAATGGGATATGATTCCATTGTCTTCCTCACGAAAGCAACGTAGACAGTGCATTACCCAACAGCGATGATGTATGATGTCGGTCGCCGACTAGGTGAATTTTATTGAATAAAATCCTGCGATGTGCTTCAAAATGTGCCGTGGGTAGGCTACTATGGACCAGCTTCAAACTTCGAAGGCTGTGGATGACAACGCCAATGAGTGAATACTTGATACAACTGAATACTGGCTGAAAATGCAATGGCTGAACAATGCCAATAGTTGTGCAACCACCCAGTGTCGTAGCCAGGATTTTCTTCAGGGGGCCAGAAGAAAAGGTGTCACGAAACAACGCTTTCAGCGTGCTTCGGGCGCCGACATTTTTTGGTTCTGCATGGGAAAAAATATCAAAATATCTTGGTTGATCTAGCGTACTTTTGGTTGCTGGGAGGGGGGCTTGGGCTTGGCTGTGCCTGTGCAGCCACCTCACATCATTTGGTGTTTCATGCCCACGCGACTTCGGGGCCCTACAATACGTTTGGGTTTGCTTCCATGCCATTCAGGGCCCATAATAATTTTAACATTTATACTCACTTTGCTAATTCTCTTGAAAAGATGCAGTTTTTCAAGTTTGCAAGGCCAATTGCGGGTAATTAACCAATGCGACAAACACGGCTGGAGATCTCTCACCACCAATCAGGTCCAGGTCCATGCTTTCAGGACACCCTTTCGGATTGAACAGGGAGACAAATTAACATTAGCAGGGTACCAAACCTGGAGGGTCCGGACGCCCTCCCCCTCCGACCCACTCGGGATTTCCAGCCATGGTTACAAGTGATGAAAGGAATCATTTATGATTCTTGGTTTTGTTAGCACAGTGAAGTTGCGACCGATCACCTTGTGATCGGTCTGATCACCTTGTGATCAGATCTTGTGATCGGTCATGATCACCTTGTGATCATGTTGGACCGATCACCATAGATCGCCAATGACCATAACGCCGCGACGGTGTGTGGCAACCCTTCAGATACAGCGGTAACTACCTTGGTTACGATGAAGTCGTAGAAGGTGTAGTGGTGCGGGATGATGAGGTCTTCCTTCACATACATGAGCTGATCGCCGGAGACGGCCCGCAGCTCCGTGAACTCCTTCCGCAGTGTCTCCAGACACCGCGTAAGGAACTGGTAAATGGAGTTGCCTGCGGCGTCAATGTAGTGGATCAGCCAGAGTCCACTAGGTCAAACTATGAATATCAATTAGACTACATTTCGGGATAGTATTGAATCTCACCGATTGGAAGCAGGTACTTCAACAAAAGTACCTCACAATATTTCATCAGCAGATCGAATCAGTTAATTTTCGTGGTAGTATCGAACCACACTTGCATCAAAAACGTATTTTGCATTGTACGATAAACTGAGGATTAACAAGTGTTTCTCATGTGGTGATATTTGCCTGCTTAAGCCAATGGTTTAAGTCAATGTTTTTAACCAAAATCTTAAACCAGTTGTTGCAAATTAATTTTAGCCACCTGGGGGTGAAACCGACCAAAACGCATTACATTTTCGAATTTTAGCCACTTTATAGCAAGGGGCCAAAGCTGTAACATACCGCGAAAAAACCTTCAGCAGCAATGAAAACACGGACAGGTTGATGCAAGAAGAGATAAGTAGGAGAGTAAAGGAGAGAACTGTTTTGTTGGGGGATTTCAACATAACAGGATTGGGAAGCAAAATTATAGGTCTAAACAAATCGGGAAGAAGCTTCATGGATTGTTTTGAGGAGAATTTCTTTTTCAAATGATACATGAACCTACAAGGGAAAATGAAATTTTAGATCTTGTGCTTACTAATGAGGAAAATTTTGTACAAAATGTGAACATAGGAGAGACTTTGGGTAATAGTGATCACAACATTATACGATTCTCATTGTATGTTGGAAATGTAGGAACCAATAAGACATTGATTCCTAATTTTGCTAAAGGGAATTACAATGAGTTCAGGATCTTCCTGAATGAAATTGATTGGGAAGACTTATTGAAAGGCTTAGATGCTTATGAAATGTGGAGAATGATAAAATATAAACTATTTCAAGGTCAGGATAGGTTCATTCCCAATAGGCAAATTAGATTAACCAGGGTTCAGCTCCCTTCATGGCTGACCAGGGAAGTAAAGGATTTACTGGAGTCAAAGAAGCAGGCATACAAGAAACTAAAATATGCTAACTCTGAGGTAAACCTCAAATCATATCAAATAGCTAGAAATAAAGTTAGGAGGTGTGTTAGGGCATCTAAAAGACTGGCTGAAATCAAATTAGCTCGGGAATGTTCAGCAGGTAATGCTAAGAGATTCTTTAGTTTCTACAAATTTAAGGCTAAAAAGTGTGGTGTAGGACCACTGGAGGTAGATGGGGAATTAGTGGTTGATGATTGTGATATTGTGGAATCCTTAAGCAAGCAATTCTCATCAGTCTTTACTCAGGATAATTCTGGTAGAATAGAAACAACTGAATCATATGCCATGACAGGTGATAGGTTGGAGTATCTTACGATAACTACAGAAGCTGTAGAAAAGCAGTTGCAGAATATAAAGCCTAATAAAGCTTCTGGACCAGATGATATATATGCTAGGGTCTTAGTAGAGTGTGCTAAAGCTTTAGCAGTTCCTCTAGGTATACTTTTCAGGCGGTCTATGGAATACTCTGAAGTGCCTGAAGATTGGAGAAATGCAAATGTAGTTCCAATTTTCAAAAAGGGAAGTATGAAGTGTGTAGGGAACTACAGGCCAGTCAGTTTGACCTCAATAGTTTGCAAGGTACTAGAAAAACTGGTTAAACAGAATGTTCAGATTCATCTTGACAGGCACAATCTTTTAAGGGATACTCAACATGGATTTCGATCTCGAAGGTCTTGTTTAACTAACCTTTTGGAGTTCATGGAGTATGTTACTAAAGAAGTAGACAATCAAAACAGGATGGATGTTGTGTACTTGGACTTTAGCAAAGCTTTTGATAAAGTTCCACATAGGAGGCTAATTCATCAACTACAGCAACATGGGATTGTTGGAAAAGTTCTAGGTTGGATTGAAGCATGGTTGAGGGGAAGGAAACAAAGGGTAATGTTAAATGGATGTAAATCTGATTGGAAGGATGTTCTGAGTGGAGTACCACAGGGCTCTGTTCTAGGGCCACTTCTCTTTATCATCTTTGTAAATAACATTGAGGTGGGGCTGAGGAATAGAGTGTTCAAATTTGCTGATGACATCAAACTGGTAGGAGTGGCAAACAGTTGTGATCAATCTAGTAATATTCAACTAGACTTGGAGGACCTAAAAAAGTGGGCTGATCAATGGCAGATGTCTTTTAACTATGACAAGTGTAAGGTTATGCATCTGGGGTCTGGAGGTGAGACTTTCAGATATACAATGGGAGGGAGGGAACTGGATGTTATTGAAGAGGAAAGGGACTTAGGTGTGTTGGTTTCAAATGACCTTAAAGCAGAGAAACAATGTAGCTCAGCTAGGAACAGGGCACTCAGAATGCTGGGACTCATTAATAGAAGTGTGATGTATAAGAGCAAGGAAGTCATGAAACAACTGTACTTAGCATATGTGCGACCCCACTTGGAATATTCTGTGCAAGCTTGGAGCCCCTACCTAGAAAAGGATATAGACAAGTTAGAAAGAGTGCAACGCAAAGCAACTAAACTCATCAGTGGACTAGGTAGCTTAGAATATGGAGAAAGGCTTGTGGCATTAGATATGTACTCACTCAAGTATAGGAGATTAAGGGGGACATGATTGAAATGTACAAAATTGTTAAAGGACTAGATCAGGTCAATTTAAATGGTGCTCTTCAGTTTAAAGTATCACACAGGGGTCACCAACTCAGGTTAGACAAGTTGAGGTGTAGGACAGTTAAGCGACAGCAGGTCTTCAGTCAAAGGGTTGTTGATCAGTGGAATGGGCTGCCTGCTGATGTTGTGGGGAGTTCCTCATTGAATGTATTTAAAAGTAGGGTGGACAAATTTTTAGGCAGGAAAATCTTGTTTTTGATTTCTAATTTGGATGGAGGGGATAATATTTATGTTAAATGTGCACGGCACAGACCCCTTTAAGCAGGGGCTATGGTAGCACAATGGGTATGATGGGAGGAGCTTGCAATTGTTGAGGGTGTTATGCAATAGCAAGTGGATGATGCTAGATAGGCTGGGATATATAGCTTCCTAGGAACTTGGGATTAGGGATTGATTGGGGTGAGAATATGTACATTTATAGTACCTTTTCTAGATAGGCTTAACCCAGATGGGCCCCTGTGGCTCTTATTAAGCCTTAACACTTTATGACTTTATGACTTTATGGTTAGGATGAAATAACAACATAAAATATATCGATAGGGGATATTCTACCGCTTCTCATCATTGCCTATAACGTGTTTTCCGGACAATTGCACAGAAACACATCCAGTTGTAGAGACGCTGGCTCCAAGCTGCCCACCAAATCCAAACTTACTGACACTGATACCAGCTGACTGCACCCGACACTGATACCGATCCATTGCACCCGACATTGATACTGACGGACTGCACCCGACACTGATACCGACCGACTGCACTCGACACTGATACCCACCTGATACCTACCTGTTTGTCTTGGTCTGGGACGCAAAAAAACCCAGATATTTTCAAATGTTTTGGTAACTCGAGAAGCTCAAGGATGCAGTTCCGTTTCTTGCACCCCTACCCTAATTGGACAAGATTAGTGGCGTAGAGGAATCAAACTCACCCATCCCTGTACTGCGATGGGTGGAAAACACTCCCGTAGTCCCAGGGTTCATAGTTAAAATCAGCACATGCTCATGCTTTGCACACATGCTTTGAAATGTACAGGCCAAAAGTGTTTCTTGGCATTACCAGATGGCATTACCATATAATACCAATAACTGCTGAGCTTTGAACCTTCCAGAATCAGATATAAATTATTGAGTTGGAAACTCAATATAAATCAGTAGAATGTTAACTCGGTTGGCAAAAAAATGTTCACAAATATTATGTTAAGTAGCATAAAAGGGGTACACCAAATGAACATACCGTAAAGCAGCACATGGTACGTTTTCACGCCTGAATAGAAGGTAAATTAATATCAATTTGTGATGCTTCCGATAAGAGCGAATGCGCTATGTGTCTGCAGATGCTCTTCAACATCGGCGGAATGTGTCGTGCATACAAACCGGTCTTAGCCACCACTGGCACGACAGGTTAGCTTCAGTCGACTTTTGTCGACCACATCTAAAGCCACATCAACCACATCTATCAACCACATCAACCACATCTAAAGCCGCGTCCGGTTGACAGCTTCGGTGCTGGAACAATGCCCGGAATCGGATCACCCCAGTAAGATCGAGTAGTGCACGAAAAGCATGCCGGCCAAATTATGTTGAGATCATGGACATCCATGTCGCATTTGAGTCGTTGTGCAGTGATTCAGTGTCTGCAGAATCGTGACGCAAGTACCAATAGAGATAATACGATCGTGAGGAGAGAGCTGCAACGACCGGCCCGGCGTACGGCTACCAGTCCCATGTGTACGGCTTACAACAGGATAAAGATGCACTTACTGAGAAGCTCGACCAGACGCACTTCGCGCAGACACAAATTTCGCAAAAAACTTTTCCAAGAAGCCTTTTTTAACGACTTCCCGACAGCGACTTCCCAGCTATGCACGCTGCACTGCACGCGCGCCTGCACGGCCTGCTGTGCGTCCTGTCAGCACAGTGCCGGGCGTGAGGCAGGTCTGCGCCGGGGTCGACACTGACGGCGCACCGCACCAGCGGCGACACGCGTGGCGCCCCACCTTTCTTCATTCGCAGACTACGTCGATGGCCCGAGCCGTCCCAGTAGGAGAACGTCACCTCGATCTCTTCATTCTTCAGCGCATCCTGCTTGGCCTCCCACTCCTCCCGCAGCTCCTGGGAGCGACACAAACCGCCCGTGAAGACCATGTGGACGGGACACGACTCGATTTTGAGTTTGATTAGTGGCATCTGGGCGGGCGTGCTAGGTCACGAACTGGCTCACCAATTTATTGCTTCATAAGCTCCCGCATTGACGAAAGCAACGGAATACGCAACACATCGGTCCAGCCTCCCAGACCACAAAGCAAGCGCGTTCATACGATGTGATCCTTCGGATATTGGGAGATAGATTTATCAAACACACTCCAACGCTTATAGTTGCACACAGAACATCTGCACACGTCGCACTCACTGACAGCTGCTGGACATCAAAGCTGTACGCACAGCAGCATGGTGTAACTTGACAGCTGTTTGGATACGGCAAAGACAGGACGGGCAAGTAAGACAGGATGGATACTGTAGAGAAGTTGTGCTCCAGCTGTGAGCCCCAGAACATCTTGTGACGTGACGTGATAGCATAGGGAAAACCTTATCCGGATCGCGGATACTTGGCTGTAAAAAATGCTAACTGGCCTCCACCAATTTTACTTGGAATGGCAATGGGCGGCAGCCGGCCGCTTGCCCAGCTGGCGACGTGAATTCAGCGACTCTGTTCAGAGCAGCGTGGCAGTCCACCATCGTCGACAACTCCTCAGCGACTTCTGATCGCTGGGGGGCTGCACGCATCACTGACCGGCGGCCGTACCACATGGCACACACATGCTGGCTCGGCAGCTTAGCGCGCCAACCACTGCGATGTGGCGGCACAGCGGCTGGCGGTGGTGGTGGATCTGTGCTTTAGGGCGCGTCGACTGCATTGGTCATTTTTGCGCCCATGACAGCGGCTGGCAAGTTCGAACACATACAGCTATGACTTGGTTACCTAATTTGATACTAAGTGTACTGATCGAAGCTAACTGTTACAATACGGTACAGACAGGGCGGGCAAGTAGGACAGGTTAGATACGGTAATGGATACAATCTGGAGTCGGCAATTACCTGGCGCAGGACATTCTCTTCACGCTCGCGATCACGATCTCGAAGGAAAGACGTATCCACATCAGGGTTCTTCCCCAGTCTGCGAGGTACCAGCAGTGATGATGATGCCGCCTTCGACCCCGAGGCACACTCCTCGGTTGGCGCCTCAGTCTCCTTGTGCTCCTCTCCGCCGTCGTCGTCGTCGTCATCGTCGTCATCATCATCTTCCTCTTCCTCATCGTCGTCTGGGTTGAAGGACAAGCTCTGAATCTGTTGGCGGCCCACATGTTCTAAACAGATCGCTAAAAATAGATTTCAAATTTGTGTTAGCTCTGGTTTATACGACCGTGGAACTTAGTTAGTTAGTTATTGTAGTTTAGGGGCGCATCGACTGCATAGGTCATATAGCGCCCATGACCGTGGAACTGAAATTATTAGGAACATCCTGTTCTTCATTTATAATCCACAGGCATACTCTTGCTTTTTTTGCATAACACGATGTGGAAATATGCAGTTCTGTACATCTCACAGCAGTTGGAGATGCAAACAAAATGAGCAGATTGCAGTTGGTGTGATGAGCGTCAGACATACTCATTGTAATGCAATCTGAGGAACTTTTTTACCGCTAATTTTTAGGCGAAATTACTGCGAATTTTTACGGAAAACGCAACGGTTCAAGCTCTCCGCAGTACACGCTTTTTCGCAGCTCGCACAATGCGAAGTACGGGAATACATACGAGGCAATCTGCAGAAACACGACACAAGCCAGACATGACATTCAGGTGCCATAACAGAAAAAAAAACACCAGAAGGATCACAACAAAAGAATGACCTAAGCTGAGCTAAGAATATGAGACAAAATAGTACGCACGATAGTCTTATGGGAAGAAGTGATGACCGAATAACGCTAGGTAGGCTGCGTACGGATAGTGTGCAAATCATCAGTATTTAGCTAAATGTACACGAAAAGTTGCACTTACTGCACTACCTAGCTTTTCGCCTCCCATTACTCCTGAACAGATGGACAAGCAAACAAAGAATTAAATAAAAGAGTAAAAACACGCATAATATATATATATATATATATATATATATATATATATATATATATATATATATATATATATATATATATACCCATATATATGTAGATATGCATACACATATATCGGGCAATTAGTTCGCAATAGGACGTACACTCCGGAGGCACCATTTCTTCGGTGCAGAGCAGACTTCGAAGACACAATTCAACTAAGACATTTGACATGATTATGAATTGGAGTTTAGGGGCGCGTCGACTTAGACAGCTGGCAGTCCACTTAGGCACACATGTTACTTCATACGACATTGCCTCTATGGCAAGAGTAACGCCACCATCCTTCAGTTTGCTCGCAATACCAGCAATTTGCAACCAAGAAAAAGGCAATAAAGAATACAATAATACTGCAGTAACATTTCGTTTCAACCGCAATGCGGAGAACCAGTACCAATCAGCAACACCATCCGGCTTACGCAACACCGACCGCCGAACCACCGCTTCCGTTGGACAACGGCACTAGTGAGCTGCTCGAACGTGAAACAGCCAGGTTTAGTGAGCGGAGATAGACGCCCGACGCGCTGCACACTGCCGATTGGGGCGGTGACACTGATCACGTCGGCCAAACACCAACAGAGCTCAGTTCGTACCAGACGTAACAGCCAGCTTCGTGAACGCATTCCCAGTGATGACGATGAATTGGAGTTTCGGGGCGCGCCAACCGCCAAGGTCATTTCGCGCCGGTAACTGTGTCTACAGGCAATCTACCATGTTCCTATAGTAGTCGGTAATTAATAGTCCTCAAGAAGGTCGATATACAACATCAAAATGTGCTTGTTGAAGGAAGGTGAAGATGTTCCCAAACGATAGGACCACAGAGTCATTCTTTAGTAGCATACGCAAATAAGTATCGGTGTTTACCCGTCGAAAAATCTGGCGTCGTAAAGGTTCCAACAGTAAACATCCTACTAAAACATGATACACAGTAAGCGAGTCAGAACAGCGTAGGCATAAAGGCCAGTCATCACTGGCCAGCGTGTAACTGTGTGTCGCGAAGGCATGCCCTATCATCAATCGGCAGAGCGTTACTTCGTCTCCTCGTGACGCCCGGTATGAGGACTGCCACATTCCTGATGGCGGCTTATAACCCTCAGCTTACTAGGTTTGGAATTCCAAGCTTGTTGCCATTCAGACCGCATATATGATAATAAACAGGGATATATATATATATATCTTGGAGGGAGAGGTAGTCGAACATCACGACCATTACTGATAGCGTGCTTGGCGACTATATCGGCAGCTTCATTACCAGCATGTCCAACATGGCTGGGAATCCAGCAGAATACGATATTTTTGTCGATAGCAGTTAGTGATTTGAAAACGCGGAAAATCCTGTGCACAAGCCTGTTATCCTGGTTGAAATACTTCATTGCCCGAAGACTGCTCAAGGAGTCAGTGAAAACAACGTGATTTGTGGACGGGTCACCCTGGATATAATACAGAGCTTGCAACATAGCATATAGTTCAGTGATAAAAATCAACGCCTGCTTCGGTAAACAAAAGCATTCAATACGGCGTCGACCGACGCACGCGCATCCCACGGCGGAAGGGGACTTGGAGCCGTCTGTGTAGATGCGAGAGAACTCACGATACTGGTGGATTTTTTTTCTTCTAACGCCAGCATGCAGTTTACATTCCCCTTCTTTGAATAGGACAAAGTAAGGTCAGTCTGCACTGGGACAACCTGCCAAGGGGGAATGTTCCACGTGAAAGCGCGTGCCACAGTACTTGGTCTAATTTTGCATTTACGGAAGGTCGAAGCTATCCGCCGAGAAAAAGGTAAGCCACGCTGATTACGGGATGACAGACGCGGCAGTGATAAATGCAGTCCCAGTATGGCAGGAAGGACGGTAGAAACATTTCACCCTATTTTAGAACGATTTCCCACCGAACGGTGACAACGTCCGCGACCTATCGATACACAAGCTACACACAAGACAAACACTGCATATTACCTCAGCTACACACAAGACAAACACTGCATATTACCTCAGCTACACACAAGACAAACACTGCATATTACCTCAGCTACACACAAGACAAACACTGCATATTACCTCAGCTACACACAAGACAAACACTGCATATTACCTCAGCTACACACAAGACAAACACTGCATATTACCTCAGCTACACACAAGACAAACACTGCATATTACCTCAGCTACACACAAGACAAACACTGCATATTACCTCAGCTACACACAAGACAAACACTGCATATTACCTCAGCTACACACAAGACAAACACTGCATATTACCTCAGCTACACACAAGACAAACACTGCATATTACCTCAGCTACACACAAGACAAACACTGCATATTACCTCAGCTTGAATGACACCAAAACAACCCGTCATCATTATCCTGGTGTAAACGGTAAGCCGCACTGGTACACTTCGGAACGCACAAACGCAAGCCGCATAATACCTCACTGACTGTACCTGTACCACTGCCTGTCACTCCCTGTTCCTGCACCACTACCTGTCACTCCATGTCCACACAAGTCGGAATCTTGGCAACATTCTAGTACACGTGTCATCGACGTCGGTGACTGAAAAACAGGCTCTCAAGTCATGCAGTCAGGGTCTCAAGTCACGAGCAGAGTCCAGCAGTTACCCACCTGCCTGTTCTGGTGGGTCCCCGTCCCAGTGTCTGTTCTGGTGGGTCTTTGTCCAGGAGCCGGAGTCCAGCAGTTACCCACCTGTCTGTTCTGGTGGGTCCCCGTCCCAGTGTCTGTTCTGGTGGGTCTTTGTCCAGGAGCCGGAGTCCAGCAGTTACCCACCTGTCTGTTCTGGTGGGTCCCCGTCCCAGTGTCTGTTCTGGTGGGTCTTTGTCCAGGAGCCGGAGTCCAGCAGTTACCCACCTGTCTGTTATGGTGGGTCCCTGCCCCGGTGTCTGTTCTGGTGGGTCTTTGTCCAGGAGCCGGAGTCCAGCAGTTACCCACCTGTCTGTTCTGGTGGGTCCCTGCCCCAGTGTCTGTTCTGGTGGGTCTTTGTCCAGGAGCCGGAGTCCAGCAGTTACCCACCTGTCTGTTCTGGTGGGTCCCTGCCCCAGTATCTGTTCTGGTGGGTCTTTGTCCAGGAGCCGGAGTCCAGCAGTTACCCACCTGCCTGTTCTGGTGGGTCCCTGCCCCAGTGTCTGTTCTGGTGGGTCTTTGTCCAGGAGCCGGAGTCCAGCAGTTACCCACCTGTCTGTTCTGGTGGGTCCCTGCCCCAGTGTCTGTTCTGGTGGGTCTTTGTCCAGGAGCCGGAGTCCAGCAGTTACCCACCTGCCTGTTCTGGTGGGTCCCCGTCCCAGTGTCTGTTCTGGTGGGTCTTTGTCCAGGAGCCGGAGTCCAGCAGTTACCCACCTGCCTGTTCTGGTGGGTCCCCGTCCCAGTGTCTGTTCTGGTGGGTCTTTGTCCAGGAGCCGGAGTCCAGCAGTTACCCACCTGTCTGTTCTGGTGGGTCCCCGTCCCAGTGTCTGTTCTGGTGGGTCTTTGTCCAGGAGCCGGAGTCCAGCAGTTACCCACCTGTCTGTTCTGGTGGGTCCCTGCCCCAGTGTCTGTTCTGGTGGGTCTTTGTCCAGGAGCCGGAGTCCAGCAGTTACCCACCTGTCTGTTCTGGTGGGTCCCCGTCCCAGTGTCTGTTCTGGTGGGTCTTTGTCCAGGAGCCGGAGTCCAGCAGTTACCCACCTGTCTGTTCTGGTGGGTCCCTGCCCCAGTGTCTGTTCTGGTGGGTCTTTGTCCAGCAGTTACCCACCTGCCTGTTCTGGTGGGTCCCTGCCCCAGTGTCTGTTCTGGTGGGTCTTTGTCCAGGAGCCGGAGTCCAGCAGTTACCCACCTGTCTGTTCTGGTGGGTCCCTGCCCCAGTGTCTGTTCTGGTGGGTCTTTGTCCAGGAGCCGGAGTCCAGCAGTTACCCACCTGTCTGTTCTGGTGGGTCCCTGCCCCGGTGTCTGTTCTGGTGGGTCCCCGTCCCAGTGTCTGTTCTGGTGGGTCTTTGTCCAGGAGCCGGAGTCCAGCAGTTACCCACCTGTCTGTGCTGGCGGTCCTTCTTCGCCTGCTTGGCGTCGATAACACGCTGCCTCTGTCGCTCCGCTTCTTGTTCTTTGTTTGCCAGCTCCTGTTCTCGCTGCTTGACCACCTTCTCCTGTCGTGCCTTCATCTCGTCCAGAGTGACCAGGCCGATGGTGGACGTCTGACCAACACAAGGAACACGATCATCAGAACATCGAACTGTTGACATCCCATCTTCTACTCTGGCGCCACCTCTCTTGACATCATCCTGACGACTATAATAGTGCACACCAGAGACGCCCATCTCTGCCGTTTGCATACTGGCGAAAATTGTGCTCTTCCAAACCGCCCAATCGGTGAAATTGGAGTTAAATTGGAGTGAAATATTGGTGAGTTGATATTATTTTGGTGTTGACGTGATCCAGACGAACCGCCACTGCTGTCTTGAGGCCAGCGATACTCAGTGCAAGTGGTGTAGTGAGGGTAAAGCTCAAACTACAATTAAAGCCACACGTCTTCACACACGCATGCAAAGATGAACCAACCGCTGTTGCGATACATTCGCCAAATTGCGTAACCAAAAGCACGGATATGAGACACGAACACCCTGGGTGGGTTCCGAAATAAAGCCTCCAGATAACGGCTACGACACAGTTCTAATTGTACTATCGCGACCGCTCGACACTAGCCGAGGGATAAATCCACAGCGAGTTACAATGATGCGGTATATATCGCACCCGGTATATACGAGATAGAGAGATAAAGAGACCGATAGATGGGTAATGGAGAGATATATAAATGCAGAAATGGAAAGATAGAGAAATATACATAAATATAAATGGTGAGATAGGGAGACAGAGAGATAGAGACAGAAAGATGGGGAAATGGAGAGATAGATAAATGTAGAAATGGAGAGATAGAGAGATATAGAGAAATATAAATGGAGAGATGAAGAGATAGAGAAATGGAGATATAAAATGGAGAAATGGAGAGATGGTGAGATAGAGAAATGGAGAGAAAGTGAGGAGACAGAGATAATTAGTTGAATCAGATGCATATTTAACAGTGTAACGCCGTCAACGCCGTCAACGCCGTCCCAGACATTTCTGACATTGCAAAACTGCACTTTTGTCTCCGCTCTCCCAGACCACACCCATCTGCCAACCTCAAGCCGGAAATGGTCTAATTTGAAATGTTCACGCTGATATTATTTTTCATGCACGTTTTGAAGAATAACCAGCAGCAGTTGATGCGCCATTAAGTCAAAAATGAACAAATCATCTCACCGGTTTTATTCTTGGACGGCGATCGCAAACGGGGCAGTGTCAGGGTTGGGGTCTTTGGTCATAGTTGGTCTTCGCCTATCATTGCTCTTATTGCCCACCACTGTGGCTTTTTGGCCAGCGGCGACACAATACATGGTTTGAATCACATCAGCCGCTGCGAATGGTCGGAAGGAAGAGCAGTACATACAAGTCATGATGATGATTATTGGGGTTTTAGGGTGCGTCAAGACATACAAGTCAGAGGTCGCTGTTGACCAGCTAGGGATTTACCGACCGGACCTATGCAATTCAGAACGTAAACCGCAGCAGCCGTTGGAGTGTAATCGAAGCGGAAGTAGCACGTGGTCGTCGGATGAGGGTTGGAACGACAGTTCGTACTGAGCACGTCCGGCAACAGGCTAGTGTAACGGAAGTGCGACGGCGCCGGCTCTGCAGCGGCATCCAGCCCGTGCCCACCACTCTGGGCGCCGCCACAGCCCGCTGTCTCGCCCATGGGCGCCGCCGCAACCCACTGTCTCGCCCATGGGCGCCGCCACAGCCCGCTGTCTCTCCCATGGGCGCCGCCGCAACCCACTGTCTCGCCCATGGGCGCCGCCGAAACCCACTGTCTCGCCCATGGGCGCCGCCGCAACCCGCTGTCTCGTCCATGGGCGCCGCCACACATTCCCAGTGGGGGATGGGGGGGGGCGAGCGGGGGTCTTCGTCCGATTTTTTTAATGCAACGTCCAAGTCGTAATATTAAGCTTCACATAGTGTAGTCGGTGGAGGCGTCTCCCCGTCCTCAACTATGACGATACCCAAGGCCTTACTGGAGAGCGACCGAAGGCCGTCATCAAACTGATACGACGCACAACGCAATCTGTTTATTGCTGGCGTTTGTGCGGGTGGCTCACGTCGCACCTTACGCACGATCACGGCCCACGGCGCCGCCAGCACTGTTTCGCCGGCGGGCCGCGGTATTGCGAAGTGTCTCGCGTGGTGCGAGTGCCCAAACAAAGGAATGTGGAACTGTGGTGGCGCTAATAACCATAGCCGGTCCAACGGCTCATCACGACCCGGTTCGCATTTTGACCGGTTCTGGAGCTGAACTTCCTGCTAAAAATACACCCAGCCGGAGCCAGGCTGTGGACAGATCGACAGCTGCGGTCATACAGAGATCAGATACGTGAGAAAAAGTCCTGTACATCGAATAGTTGACACAACAGTCGTTTCCCGCCAGTTTTTATATTTGCACACGACTGGAATTCTTCCCATTCTTAGATTAAGTACGTATGCACGTTGCCAGGCGTACCCACCCAGACCTGGTTTCAAAGAGTAGCTTTCAGAATCAAGCTCGCACTTGTTTATTGTGTATTGTCCACAATCTCGAACAGCATATTGTGCTCATTACAGGAGAAGTCATTAGCTAAAAGAACGCAAACAGAGCAGGTGAACAGTTTTCAGTTAAAACAGGTAAACGGCTGTCAGAACTGCATCGATACCCGATGGCTACGCGGCTCAGATGTGAGCGTGTGACGCAGCACAGTATCTAACCACCTGCGTCTTAAATGCATTCAGCGGGTTCGTGAATATGTCCGCACTTGGTGTCATCGCTAAAAATGTGTTCGTTTCTCTTAATAATCTGTTAAATAAGCCACACCTAATGGTTTCTAAACGTGCATACGGTACATGAAATAAAACAGGTTGCCTACTTCTCCTGACTGGGACACATAATCCAAAGTTCTGCAATAACACTGATGAGTCCGTCCTGCCACATAAAACGTTTCGTAAGAACATGATGCATTTAATGTATTATTAATTTAATTTAATTTAATTTGATATAAATGTAATTTATTTAACTTATGCTCCAATTACGCTTATAGTTCTTCTTCTATTGTAGTTCAGATGCACATCGACCGCATAAGTCATACAGAGCCACAACATCGCTATTCAAACAGATAAATATAAGCGAAAGTCGTTCAGTGTGTCGAATCCTTGCTGCGACATGATGCCACTCGACTATCCTGGTATTACCACACATGCATCCGCAGGCTGATTGGGAGTGCAAGTTACGGACAATTTGAGTTCCAGGAGGAATGGAAAACCTGTCCCAATTGAAAAATGGTCGCCTGCCACAAACACTTTTCAAAGTCAAACAGAGGTACGCAAAAAGCAGCGACCTCGCTCGTGGGCGAGCCGAAGACAAGCGAGAAGTAGGAGTTGGACTGACATTGTTGCCGAGTACCTAGGTAGAACACAACGACTTCTCACCACCAACCGAAAAATAACCGTGTGACGCGCGCATACATTTGCATTTGTACTTGCGAGTTCAACAAACCGATTCCATAAATTGGATAAATATTTCGTTTGAGTCAGATTGCAGTCAGATACATTTCACAAACATGAGCAAAAATGGAAGCAGTAAAAGAACAGTATACAAGGAAAAACCGAACATGTACAGTAAATTTAAAAGACGTCGTTGTTAAGCATCGCGACGAACTCGTCCCGTGTCCGAGAAGCGGAAGTGGCCGGCGGCAGCAGGTTCCAGGACGAGGCTGCCCTGAAGCAGAAAGCTCCACGTGACATATTGAGGCGGAAAGGCGGTGGCTCCAGCGCCCCAGCCACCGTCACACGGGTGGAGCGCCGGGAGACATCCGACCGCCGTCTGAACAGACGTCCCGAACGCAAGCCAAAACAGCGATAACTCGTCGCGTCGGATACGGTATCAAGATGAAGTCCACGCACCAATGCAGGGCTGTACGGTTTCCAGCTCGTTGTTTGATAGCTGATCATAGCTGGCCTGACACTTCCTAGAAATAGCACCCTTGAATTATGGATAATAAGTAGCTGGCAGAGAGCGGGAGGGGATCGGATGCAGCCCGTGCGCGACGCTTCGCCGTAGCATCAGCATCAGCCGCCTCGTTCCCACAGATTCATACGTGGCTTGGAATCCAGACAAAATACAGTTTTACTAGCACAGGCCTTATATACTTGAGCCTACATCAGACATCATGTGAAACTAGATTGGACGGGAAAAAACCTGAAGAGTCAGAAGGATCTTGAGGTTGTTCTTTTTTCTTTGGCCCGCGCCGTCTTTCCGATCAAACCCACACACCCCGTCTCAGCGGTACTTTTATGCCCCCTAATCTCCAAACTAAGTGTTGCACGTAAACGAAAGTGGTGTGATCGGAAAGCCCTCGACGAGTAGGGCCCGACCCCCCCCGAATTGCACCACCTCAAAATATGACGTAAGTAGGGGTTTATGGGATATGGAGTTGATTTTGGGGAGATTTAAAAAAAAGGGGAATCGGAAAAGGAAGGCAAAATCGACCATGGCCTCAATAGGTTTGCCTACCCTAAAATCAACATTTTATATTTTTGAAGTTTCCAAAATGTTGAGTTCTCTATTTTTAATTTTCTTTTTTTTCTAATGGATAGAACGCAGCAAGAAAGATGACTTTAACTTTACTTCGCCTCATATAAGTGCTTTATTTAGCCAGAATCTTCGAATGTAGTCCTGAAGAGCATGGGTGTAACCACGGTTTCGACATTCGGTGTGGGGACAAACCAGGGACGCGGTAAGCTTGAACAGGGTAGAGGCGTAGCCCCGTCCCCCCACACCAAAAAAAAATCGAGTGTTCACCACTGGTTATTGCTTGATACCAGACTTGGATGGGTTTGAGCGGAAACGAAAACAAAATTAAGCGGACCGGATGATCAGCTTGGCCTTTGAAAAAAATTGATTGCTTAGCTTTCTGATACCGCATAACTAGCCACGTCGAATGACGCCCATTTTATGGAAATTGAAGCGATAGCAACCGAACCTCGCGTTCGGTTGATATCGCTTCAATATCGCCATCTAATAAATCAATCAAACCTTTTTCCTAGAAGGTTGACCTTGACATGTACCAGTTTGAAATGTTACACAATGGTTCACCAAAGGCTATTGTTTGAAACCAGATCGGGGTGAAAACGACACAAAAATGGGAGACAACCGAAGAAACCGGTGTGCGTTGGACCTTGACCGTTAAAGTGGTAATGTGAGACCAATGTAGTTGCTTCCAGCGTGTTCAGTGCAAGCAGAATCAGTTGTGGTAATTGATTCGAACGATCATAAACCCGTCGCTGAATGCCGATGCCAATACAAATACGCCTCTGGCGTACACGTCGCTGAACACGAATACGACGTTAACTTGACGCACTTGCTTAAGGCTGCCCAAGACTCCCCTCCATGGGCTTGAAGATACCCAAGGACACCCAGAGTTAAGTTTGTTCAAGATATATCAATACATGCGCAGGGGAGTGCAACCTAAGACTGTGTTGCCTTGTGAAAATGCAAATTTGTTGCCTCGAAAAAATTGAGGGGGACAAATAGACACTTTTCAGAAATTGGAGGGGGACATGTCCCCCCACCCAGTGGTTACACCAAGGCTGAAGGGCAAATATGCAAGACAAAGTTCATGAAAAACGAACAAAAAAATCCTCTGGTGTGTTTTCTTGCTTCCCTAAAGCTAAGGACACAGAAAGATTCATTCATATATCTTTATCTGCTAAAACGTGATGCCTGGTTCCAGTTTTTGGAGGTATCTATCACTTGACAATGACTAACTCGGTGCTCGTAGATGACCTGACCTCAAAATTTTCCCACGTCAACTTGATGTGGAAAAAATTAATGCCAAATTCTGTTGCGTTGCCGCTCGCCGTTTTCTCACTATCCGCGGAAAATCTTAGGGGGTGGCGTAAAATGCCCCCCCCCCCCAGAGAGCGTTAAGCTAGCGGGAGTGGTTATCGATTATGCGCAGCATGTCCTCACCAATCCCATAGCATTGAGTGCTTTGATTAAAACAACGCTTCGTAGGCTGCTGTTCGTACATCGTAGATACGCATGACCACGGAATAACCGCCCAGCGATGGCTCCTCCGGCCATCTGACAGCCTGCCGCTGAGTGCGATGTCATCGCGGCAGGACCCACAGTAAAACACGTAACGGGACATGTCCGCAGCCAGACAGTTATCAACCAGCCACTAACGGCGATCACGGCAGCTCTCCTTCTTTGGGGATGGATACATGGCTAGGCTGATGCCTGCTTTGGGTATGGCTACTTTCAGCATTGTTTATTATTGGTTGTATTTGCTCTAAGAGTAGCTGGTTTATATGCGTATGTTTAACTCTTCATTTTCTGGCTGGGAGTGACACAACTGTATTGTTTATATGTAATACTAACGAGAGGTTCTTCCAGTCATTGGGAAACCAGAGGGGACATTTTTGATCGTCTGATAATGGTTTGCAGACTATTCCCCCCCCCCCCCACAAAAAAAAAAAGAAAAACAAACAAACAATCCGAAACAAAAGCCAGTGTCTGCCCTATAACAATTCGTGCACCACGAGATCCGACCTCACATTGGGAAATTGCATGTCACGAGATGCGCACTGTCCGGACAGCCACGGCATTATTGCGTGGTGTATCCGAATCTCTGGCATCTGCAGCATCGCATGGGGCTGGGTCATTCAGATTCCGAACGGCCACGACAGCACTAGCGTGGTGTGGCTGAATCTTTGGCATCTGCAGCATCGCACGGGGTTGGGTATGCTTGCCGTGACTTTGACACGGTAGTGGTGGTTGATTGGTGCTTTAGGGAGCGTCGATTACTGGGGTGATTTTGCGCCCATGCGGACTTTCACACAGTGGTGGTGGTGGACTTAGTGCGCGCCGACTACTTGGGTCATTCTGCGCCCATCCGGGCTTCAACATCCGGACACAAACACAGCCCGACAAGTACAAATGCAAGTAAGTCAGTTGAGTTAAAAGTTATAACTATTGTTCGCAGGCTGCAGCTCTCTCCCTTTCATCAGCTGCAACCTTCGTACCTAGTTAACTCCATACTCAGCCAACCGACCTGCTATCTCGAAATCGTAGCCTCGTTTCGGATCAAAATAGCCTCACAACACCCTCTGCTGGTTTTTCGTCGTGAGGGCCGATACCGCCATGGGGACAGCTACATTCCGTCGGTGTTGAGGTGTAGAAGCGACAGGAACAGTGCTTTCATGAGGTGCCAATTCCTGGAGGAGCGGCTTACTGACTGATCAAAGTGTAAGTGGGTGCACTCGGGTGTCCTTGTGTGGGCGCCTTCTGCTGAAAATTTGAAGGGGGTCCAGTCAGAGAGGGAATCGCGGAAAAGTGTGTGTTTGTGTGTGTGTGTGGGGGGGGGGGTATGCATTCCAGTCCCCTGCTAACTACACCCATGGAATGCCTTCTTGAACTCGCAAGCAGTGTAAATGAAAGCCATCGCCTCCAAAGCTCTCCTCGTGTCCTCCTCCCTCACAAACTGCACGTCCAGCGCCCTACCTCGCGGCTTACTGCACCTGATAATGCGACTGAATCACGTGGGCGCTATATAACTCTCTCCTCGTGTCCTCATCCCTCACAAACTGCACGTCCAGCGCCCTACCTCGCGGCTTACTGCACCTGATAATGCGACTGAATCACGTGGGCGCTATATAACTCTCTCCTCGTGTCCTCATCCCTCACAAACTGCACGTCCAGCGCCCTACCTCGCGGCTTACTGCACCTGATAATGCGACTGAATCACATGGGCGCTGTATAACCAGTAGCAGTTGATGCGCCCCTAAACCCAAATAATAAATCAATCAATCAACAGTCACAGTCGGGTCAGATCTGGAACGAAGACAGGATGGCCAGCTTCTTTTCTCCGTTCGACGCCTTGAAAACTAAGATCCGCGACGTCGGTGTTATCGTGCCGCATATCTAGCACCTTACTGATCACTGCCAAGCCTGATGGTCTGATCCTTGCGAGAAGGGCCAGGAGATTGGATTTTACGGTTAAAGTTGGCCATGCATTTTCGTTCCTTCGGCTCCTCGCGACGTTGCACCTCGTTAGCGGGACGTCATACGCCCGAGGAGCTGCAAGGTAGGTTCGGCTCCTCGCGACGTTGCACCTCGCTAGCGGGACGTCAGACGCCCGGGGAGCTGCAAGGTAGGTTCGACGGAATCGTCCCGGAGTGTGAGAGAACTCTTGAGAGCATTGACGGCGGAACAGTGGCTGGCTAAACTGTGCACTTCGCTCGCGTGCGGCCTCCCTGCCAGACAGCGAGAACCAAACTGACATCGCGAAAATGTGAGTGAATCGAGCTCAGGAATTGCGATGCATCCATCAGCAAACTGGAATGGCCACGGCGAGCGAAGGAACACATTATCTTTGGTATGGGAGGGGTCCAAGGAATGTGAGTGAACCATTAGCGCCACCTGGGCGTAAGCGGATGGCAGGTGTGTGGGCGATGTGAAGAGGTTCAACGCCGGAGCAGGAGTGTGGCCTAGTGTTTGTACGTGTGCACGCGAAGGGGTGGTGGTGGGGGTAGGTTGTAAGGTAGGATTCCCGGTTCATCGACTGCACTGGTGGATAAATAGCTTGGAAGAAGCGCATGTTACCATAAATATACCCCCACACACGTCCCAAGGAGAGTTTGGACGACATGAGACCCATGTGGTCTGGGAATGACGTTAAAGGAAATCAGATATTCTGGCTCGCCACGTGATGATTGAACCTCGCCTTCTTTCCATGGAGATAAATAGTAACTTCGGAGATCTGTTGGGGCCCCACGTCATTCAACGGATAAGACGCGCGAACAGTACATACATACATACATACATACATACATACATACATACATACATACATACATACATACATATATATATATATATATATATATATATATATATATATATATATATATATATATAGATCTGGCCAGATCTCTGTCTCTTTCTATTTGTCTGTGAACCTGTTAATTCCCGTGTTTTCGTTCTTTCCTGTCCTAAACTCCAGCCTCTTGAAACAATAAATGAGCATACGTTTTTAAAATGTCTATTTGTCTGGCCAGCAACACCTGTAACATGTGCAGCCTTGTTTGGTTGGCCCAGACCTGTTTCCTCCGCAGGTAATCAGGCATTGTTCGGCCTTCCTGCCCTCCCGGGTGATGCAACTATCCATCTATTCTCAACTTTAACCGCCCCGGTAGCTCAGTTGGTTAGAGCGCTGGCGTGCACTGGTCACCCCTGTCTTGGTAAGACAGGGTTCGAGTCGCTTCACGCGCTCACAATTAGCCCCCGACTTGAAGGGTCAGTTAGTAACTGGCCGTGTCGGTGCATTGACGGAACGTTGAACTCTCGGTCAAAATTATTCCGTTGAAATGAAATCCATGGATCAGGTGGTTGGGCAAGGGTTCGCACAAGAAGCTCTTATTAGCAATAGGGCCCTGGTTCATAAAGCCCCCCAGCAAGAATTCGGACCAAATTTCTGTAAATAAAAAACTTCCTTGTTGTTCTAGACGGTGGATTCGGCTATGTCATGGAGGCTAAGACGTGCCGCGATGATGACTTTGTTCAGGATGGGATTTTCTCAATAACGTCGGGGACCACGTCCTGGACCTGCCGCCTACTCAAGGACGCCATGCCAGGTACCACGCCATACCCCAGGCCATAGAAACATCAGGTACAATTATATCGCACCACATGATTATTGAGCATTGTTGCGGACTCGTGTGCAGGGTAGCCGCCAACGTTTGAAAATGAGTGGGAGTTGTCACGACAGGATTATGGCATGCTTGACCTGCTCCATGTAGATGTAAGAGAGACAAGGCACCATATGGTTTCCTCGCCTTGATTCCGGTATGCTTGATCTGCTCCATGGAAGTGCAAACGAGACAAGGCACTATACGAATGGACGCATCTCGCATCAACAATGTTTACGCTTTCGGTGAACCATTTACCCTCTCGGACACGTCAACGTCATCTCTCGAAAATGTGCATATCGGCAACTTGAAGCGATCGGTGAACAAACTTGTTTCAGGTCGGTGGACGCCTGACATAATAACTCTTACCCATGCAGGGAGGATGGTGGATGGTGCAACTCCCCAGTTAGTTTTTAGGTCGATGGACGCCTGACATAATAACTCCTACCCATGCAGGGAGGATGGTGGATGATGCAACTCCCCAGTTAGTTTTCAGGTCGGTGGACGCCTGACATAATAACTCTTACCCATGCAGGGAGGATGGTGGATGGTGCAACTCCCCAGTTAGTTTTCGCGCATTGGTGCCGAACAACACAGCGGATTCCAATCTTTGTTGTTGTGGGGACTTGGGGGCGCATCAACTGCATGGGATATACAGCACTCATTGCGAATTCCGTTCAGATCCTACGCATTCGACTGGGCATTCTTTCTGGAACTTCCGAAAAACAGCATTCACGTCAGGTTTTGGAGCTATGACAGCAAATGCGGAACACCCCGGCCGTTTTCCCACTGAAATGGCGGACTCCGCGACATCGCGCACATATTCCAAATGGATACCATTCGGCATTGATTGGTTGTCCAGACGACCGTTGTCGGACGGTTCTGGTGGTGACATCCGCTTCTCTAAAAATGTGACAGCAACTACGCAGAGCAACCTGGAACATGTCGATCCGCATCCCGTTTGTGACTGGGCCGACCCTGTCAGCGATACGTAGAGAGGCCTCGATACAGTCCCCTGTCCTCGCGGCCACCCCGCCACCCCAGCCGACCCTAGCCTATTCCTTCATTCAGCGGTCCGTGGGGAAGCCTCAACACAATCCCCCTCTCCTCGCGAGTGGGGTGCAACACAATTGGCTCGGTGGTACTGAAACCAAATTCAAGCTACGCGGGGCGCCGAACACGGCGCCCCGCGCCAGTTGTTCGTTAGTTCGCTTGTTCGTTAGTTGGATATTTGGGCTTTGGGGCGCGTCGACTACTATAGCCATATCAAACCGGTCAGACAATGGCCGGAGCAGCAGGAAGTTGCACCACCATTTGCACGCCACGTCATCCGGGTGGACACACGACTAGAGCCGCCTGATCTGCCACGTCTGGCGCGGCCCTCCACCTGTGTCACATGACCTCCACTATCGTAGAGAACATCAATCCACTGTCGTGCAGGAAAATACACACACACACACACACACAACGACAAATGTGTGCAGATATGCGTGATGTTAGAGTACAGTAGACAGACTGAACAGCAACGTAACACATTTCAGTTATGGCATCAATCTACAGAAATAGGGCGCAACCGGAAATATCGACTACTATTCGGCATATGGCTGGCATGGCATGTGCTATGGTTGGGAGATATATGATAAATGTGGTAAAATAGTGGAACGATACACGTTATATTATAAACTCATTGAGTGAAGATGTTTTGTTTGAAGCTTAAATTCAAAATTCAAGTACTAATTTCAAGTAATAATTTCTAGTAATAATTTTTCACCACCCACTTCATTTTTTATTTAACATTGATCATACCGCCAGCTTAATCCCATCCCGTGCGGGCTATCCAGCACTACGGGGAGGGGAAAGGCCGCGTTTCCCCCACACCCCTTTCGCCTCTCCAATGATCTCGTGAACTGCTGGTAATTTTGATGCAAAAAAGCAGCGTTCGATTCGTCTGGACACGACCTACCTCACTGAAGCAAACAATCATTTTTATATTTATAAAAGAGGGGTTAGGAATAAAAAAAAGTCCAGGTATGGTTTTTTTCAGCCGTCACTGTGCACATGCTTACCTCAAGTTGCATGATATAAGCATGGTTCGGCTAATAATGTAAAGCTTTCAGATATGCATGGCTTACAGGCGAAATAAAAGAGAATAGGCGATTCCAGATAGGGCAAGAAGGAACCGCTTTCGGGTACGAAGTTCATGTATGTTTTCACTTCTTGGTGATAGAAGTACGAAAAACATCAGGACGTGAAAATACAACGTTGAATAGAATACGCTTATACCAGTTCAGGTAACCCACAAAAAGAAAAACATATGAATATATACAAACATTTTGACGTGACAGGGGCATATCAATTCTAGGAAATATCATAAAATTCCTTGACGCTGTGACTAATGGTTCGGGAGCGGTAAGCAGAGACACTGGGAGAGGGGTGTCAGAATCTACCCCCCTCTTGCCACACGGATAGGGTTAACCAATATGCCTCTCCGGAAATTGTATATGTGGTGAGAACAGCTTTCATTATAACCTTTCAATGACACTGCAATCGACATTTATATAACATCTGATCGAAGCGCCCCACAAAGCGATGTCGTATAGCCACAGGACACCATTGACATATGCACTCATGAAGAGCATTATGGAAGATATGCACGTAATTAAGTTATTTTCTGTTTATACCAATTATCGCATATACTATGTATACAACTATATTATTTATACCTTAGGAGCGATCAACTGCACCACAGTGTACTTGAACCAATCCACTGGTTATGCAGCGCCCTATTCTCTCCATCGCTGTCCGGGATGCAGGGCCGTGGTACCGACAGACCCTGGGTGCAGGGCGGTGGTGCCGATAGGTCAGTAGTGTACGGTGGTGGTGCCGATAGGTCCGGGGTGCAAGGCGATGGTACCGGCAGGCCGCGGGTGCCGGGCCGTGGTACCGACAGTCCCGGGGTGCAGGACGGTGGTGCCGATAGGTCAGTAGCGTACGGTGGTGGTGCCGGTAGGTCCGGGGTGCAAGGCGATGGTACCGACAGGCCGGGGGTGCCGGGCCGTGGCACCGAGACAGTCCCGGGGTGCAGGACGGCAGCCCAGACAGGCGTGGTTGCCAGGTGACGGGCCAGGCCGGGCGGCGGATCAGCGGCGGTCGGGCTGACTCGCCTGCCAGGCCGCCAGACACGACGCAGTCGGGCATTGCGGCAGGACCCGGCAGGACCCGGCCGGCGCTGTTCAGACCGGACGACGAGACGACCTCGGCTGAGCGGCGGTCAGACGAGCGCCGCTGCTCGCCAGGCGGCCAGCAGTCGGCTGCCGCGCGCCGGGCCGGCCCCGTCACGACGCGGCGGTGCCAGCCGGCCTCGGCCGGCCATACACACCACGGCGGCGACGTGCTCCTCAGAACACAGACATCGTGCTCAGCAGTCAACCGAGTGCCCAGGAGACAGACGCTGTGCTCAGCAGACAGGTGTGTTCCGGACAGACAGGTGGTGTGTCCCAGAGACGGGTGGTGTGTTCTGGTTGAAAGTGATGAGGGAGAGGCCTGTGTCGTGAGGAGGCCGTCAAGTATTCCCCAGTTGACGTCGTAGTGTCCGTCGCAGTTGGATCTGCCGCGCCGACGCTGCTGACGGGCCAGAGGCACCAGGCGCGGGCAGTGCGGAGGCCGACTCGGCGTCGGCGTCACCCACCATGATCGAGGGCGCCGTCATGTGGACCAGCCTGGAGACGAGCGAGCTGCTGGCGCTGTGGCGGCGCACCGACACGCAGGCCCAGCTGCGCAAGTCGGGCCGCAACCTCACCATCTGGGAGGGCATCGCCAACGAGCTGCTGGAGCGCGGCTTCTACCGGACGGCACATCAGTGCCGCGCCAAGATGCACAACATGATCTGCCTGTTCCGGAAGGTGCAGCGTGGCGAGGTGGCGGGCAGCCGGTGCCGCCATTTCCACACGCTGCGCGGCATCACGACGGCCGCCAGCAGAGAGGCGCTGCAGCGCTTCAACGCGCCCTGGGAGGCGCAGTGCCGCGCGCAAGAGCTGCTGCGGCAGCAGGAGCGGCGCCAGCTGCCGGCAGCCGCGCAGCCGTGGCGCCGTCCGTCGCCGGGCTGCGCCACGGCTGCGGCGAGCAGCACGCCGGCCCGCGTGGGCAGGTGTGGCGCAGCCGACACGGGCGGGGCGGGCCGACCGGCGCCGGCGGCTGCCTGCAGCCGGCCGCCGCCCACACTGGTGCCGCTCAACCCGACACAGACATCGACATCGACACAGTCACAGTCACAGATACAGACACAGACGCTGATACCGATACAAACACAGACATCGACATCGACACAGTCACAGTCACAGATACAGACACAGACGCTGATACCGATACAAACACAGACATCGACATCGACATCGACACAGTCACAGTCACAGATACAGACACAGACGCTGATACCAATACAAACACAGACATCGACATCGACACCGACATCGTCATCGGCATCGACACAGACACTGACACAGACACGGACACAGACACAGACACGGACACAGATACAGACGCCGATACCGATACAAACACAGACACAGACACAGACAGCGATACGGATACAAACACAGACGCCGACAGCAATACTAGCACTGGTGCCGCCACAGATACGGACACCGGCAGCACGGCGACTGCCCGTGCCGGCCTTGCTGCCGGTGGTTAGCTGGAGCCGTCCGCTCAGCAGCGCCACACCTCGGCTCAAGTGCGTCGCCGACAAGTCGCCGCGGGCTGAAGCGGGGCGGAGGAGCCGGCTGCCGGCCGCCGGCGACGTCGCAGACCGTGTCGCACGCTCACTCTCGGCGGGCAGCGCCTCAGCGTTGCCGGCGCTATCGCTGACAGCCGACGGCCGTGGTCTCAAGACCAAGCGCCGCTCCGAGGCGCCGACCGCGGCGAAGCACGGCACAGCCTGGCGGACGATAGCCGCCAAGGTGGCAACGGTCACGACACCCGGTCCACGGCAGGCATCACCTGCAGAGCTTGGGCTAGCCTGCCGGCCGGCTGCCATCAGCGCATCGCCACCGTGCTCCGCCCCCGAGGTGTCCAACACGCACTGCATCGTCAGCGGCCAGCCCGGCACTACCCTGGTCGGCGTTACCGAGGCAGGCAGCAGTCAGCACGGCGCCAGACCGCCGCCGGCCACGTCTGCCGCGGCGCCCGGGGTCAGACCCGGCCTGCAGCGGCACGCGACAGGGCCGGCCACTGCAGCGCGACCGCAGAGCAGCGTCTGTGTCGGCCGCGCCCGCCCGGCTCTCCGTCCGCCCACGGCGCCAGCCAGCAGTCGTCACGGACAGACGCCGCCGGCGGCCGTCACCACCGCCGGCGTGGCCGGTCACCGGACGGTCGGCGGCCGGCCCGGCACCACTCAGCCCCGCACCGCCGACCTCACGTGCCTGACCGCCTGGCCAGCAGCCGGCCGCCGCGCCGCGCCGGCCGCCAGTCGCCAGTCGCCAGTCGCCAGTCGCCAGCCCCGCCGACCGCCGTCACTGGCCAGGATCGCCGCCCACCTGCAGTCGGCCGGCCAGCTCCCCGCCGCACGCGACACACGCCCTCTCGCGCCGGCGTCTCACCAATCGACGCTCTGTCGCACATACGGCCGGGAGAGACCGCTGCGGCCGCGTCTGGACAGGGCGCTGAGACCGGACGGGGCGCTGACGCTGGACGGGGCGTCGAGGCTGGACGGGGCGCTGCGGCTGGACGGGGCGCTGAGTCCGGACGGGGCGCTGACGCTGGACGGGGCGCTGCGGCTGGACGGGGCGCTGAGACCGGACGGGGCGCTGACGCTGGACGGGGCGCTGCGGCTGGACGAGGCGCTGAGACCGGACGGGGCGCTGACGCTGGACGGGGCGCCGAGGCTGGACGGGGCGCTGACGCAGGACGGGGCGCCGAGGCTGGACGGGGCGCTGAGGCCGGACGGGGCGCTGAGACTGGACGGGGCGCAGCTCGACGGCGCGTGGCAGCTGCCGGCCATGGCGCCACCTCCCGGCACACCCAGCCGCTTCGCAGCTGTCCAGGTGGCAGACAGGTGGCAGCGCATGCGGGACCTGCTCTCAAGCGTCGCCTACGGCCAAGTGGGCCCACGTCGGGTGCTGGGTGCAAGTGTGAAGATGGCGCGTGATACTGTGTCGTAATACACACACAAAACATTATTTGCTTTGTCATAGAGGTGTGAGTGAGCTTACGGACGTGATATACACGGTCGAAAACGTTCAGAAAGCACGACGTTAGCACCCCTCTTTTAGCGCGACGGGTGATGGCCAAACATCTAAGTCCAAGGATCAATACTGAACTGACTTGATATTTATTTATCTCACTATTCCTGTGTGCAAGGGAAGCTCACAGACATATTTTTTGGGAGTAAAGAGGATACAAGATACCAAAGACGAACGTTGCTTAGTACCTGCACAATGCAGCAGGAACTACTAACGTTGCGCCGGGCATGTCCAGGCTGCGGCGGGCTGGCTAGCATGTCCAGGCTGTGGCAGGCTGTGGCAGGCTGGCTAGCATGTCCAGGCTGTGGCAGGCTGGCTAGCATGTCCAGGCTGTGGCAGGCTGGCTAGCATGTCCAGGCTGTGGCAGGCTGGCTAGCATGTCCAGGCTGTGGCAGGCTGGCTAGCACGCCCAGGCTGTGGCAGGCTGTGTCAGGGTGATCACTTTTCTACTTTGAAATACTGGACCTCCAGCTCTCACTTTATATACGTTGACAGCCTGAGTACGACGATGCCCTGTTTTGTTCATGTGGCAATTGTCGCAATCAGGCCCCGGCATCGTAATTGGCCTTCCGAAAAAAAACCACAGTCCTGATCAACATACTCGTGAAAAATGTTGAAGTATATAACGTACAAAATACTCGATGAACATACTTCATGGTAACAGAGTATAAAATACGACCGAAACATATTCCAGCATCACCGTGGCAGCTGTTCACTAACCTTCAGAACACCCGCTCCGTCTGTTTATGCGGAGCAGAGTAATACTTGCAGCAACTTAATAGCCCTGCATAAATGGTAGCACAAGCGGGAGAGCCGGATTAAACCCACATTTTGGAAATGTTAATGGAGATATGCTCTGGAAAATACGTCGTATTTCCAAACACCACGGGACCATTAGCCATGTCAAATTACCAATGAAAGCTTAACAATTGAGTCTGGCGCTGATTTTTTTCTTCTTCATGACGGTTCTCCGAAATTGCTTGGCACCCGCTATTGCAAAATTATGTGTTTCCTGACGGTCGCCGCTGACGCTTGCAGCTGACTTCAAGTGGCCGAGCTCACATCGATGCGCGGTCACCTTACCTTGCCTACCTATCTATCGATGCGCGGTTACCTTACCTTGCCTACCTATCTATCGATGCGCGGTTACCAATCTTCAAGAAAGGCTGCCCTGACGATCCCAAGTGTTATAGGCCCATCTCGATCTTGAGTAACGTGTCAAAACTGTGCGAGAAGATAGTAGTCAACCAGCTCACTGCGTATCTCCACCGAAATTGTCTTCTTAACAACTCGCAACATGCCTATCGACCACTTCACTCTACTGAAACTGCCCTTGCTGATGTAGTAGCTTATGTCACAAATTGCATCGAAAGGCGCCGCGTTTGTCTGCTCGCATCAGTAGATTTGTCTAGTGCCTTCGACTGCGTGTCTCATAGCCGACTCTTGACCAAATTAGAGTGGTACGGCACCGACAGCTCTAGGTTTAGATCTTACCTTTCAAATCGCAGACAGGTAGTTCAGCCCGGAAGACTTGTATGCAACGTATCCTGTGGTGTTCCACAAGGAAGTTTGTGTGGTCCAATTCTGTTTTTGTTGTACACAAATGATCTTCTCTCACACATAGGTGATGTCTTTAAAGTCGTTGCTTACGCTGACGACACACAGGCGATGTTGTCATCGAAATTGGAGGACATAATGTATGCCAAACGCCGTCTCGAATCGTGCTTGGAAACTATGTGCTCGTGGTACCGTGTAAATCTTCTCAAGCTCAACCCATCTAAAACGCAATTTGTGATTTTTGGTTCTCGCCAGATGATCGCGCGGCTGCCTAGCATCAGCCTCTCTGTTCTTGGATCGGATATTTCACGTGTCTCATCTATCAAAAACCTGGGTGTGACCATGGACGAATCGTTAACATGGAGTGAACAAATTGGCGATATTGCTAAAAAATGTAACCGCATTATCTTTCCTCTAGCCAAGCATGTACGTTCTCTTGCTGAAGAAACGCTGTCGAAGTTAGTGCTTGCACTGGTTTTCCCCCATGTAATGTACTGTTGCTCAATCTGGTCTGCTGCATGTGACACCGAGCGCGTGCGAATCCAAAAAGTCATAATGAGGGCGGCTAGGATCATAACTAGGACCTCTCGCTATGGTCATATATCGCATGTTATTGAGCGGTTAGGCTGGCCTAGCTTACAACGCCTTGTCGACATTAGGGATTGCTCACTGGTTCATCTTGCAGTGCATCACTCGGGAGCACCTGAAACCCTGCGTGATCTTGTGACATTGAGAAGTGATGTCAGCTCTCGATCTACGCGATCAACACCGTTTTCAGTAGAGCGCCCACGCCTGAAAACTTCTTTTGCGCAACGCTCTTTCATGTACCGTGCTGCAGTTCTTTGGAACAGTCTCCCCGAGGAAGTTAGGGCCGAGAATATGCGACGGGCTTTTAAGTTTAAGCTGAAGGAGGCGCTGAAAAGAGCTGTACGTGGGAATGTTTGAGTATTGTATGCATGTGTTTTTACGTTTTAGTAGCCTCCTGTCCCACCCCTTTTTTTAGCGTTTTTGACATTTGATACTGAGTGTCTCTTGGTACCAATACAAGGATTGATTGGTTACCTTACCTTGCCTACCTATCTATCGATGCGCGGTTACCTTACCTTGCCTACCCATCTATCGATGCGCGGTTACCTTACCTTGCCTACCTATCTATCGATGCGCGGTCACCTTACCTTGCCTACCTATCTATCGATGCGCGGTTACCTTACCTTGCCTACCTATCTATCGATGCGCGGTTACCTTACCTTGCCTACCTATCTATCGATGCGCGGCTACCTTACCTTGCCTACCTTGCCATGCTGTTTCGCTTGCAATTTGTCGCGAAGCAAATGCCAGCGTGTTCTCGGAAGAAGAGCTTTGTCGCGAAGCCAATGCCAGCGTGTTCTTGGAAGAAGATCTAACTTACGGTGTCCAAGATGATATCCATGATAGGGTGGTGTCCTGTCATGTCATGTCAAAGTCATCCCCAAAATCCCCAGCTTGTTAGCTGCTGCCATCCGATGACCAAATAATCAATCTATAACGTCACGGGGAATTTAAAGGCAATCCCACAAAGCCTGCTAATTCCCAAGTTACGGTTCAAAGCACCTCATGTTGGGACATTAATTGCTAGTTGGTTAATTATTTGGACTTCAGGCGCACAGACCAGATTTCATCTTTCGCGCCAGCAACACCTATTCTACTGCTTCACTGGGTGTGTGTGTGTGGTTTGAAATCCAATCGCCGACAGGTAACGAAATAAGTTCCCAGAATGTACAGGTTTTGAGTTGTTTCCCAGAATATCTTCACATGCCAAACGGTTCGTGTTTCTTCCATAAACCAATCGGCGCTCTAGTGCAGTGCTGGCGCGTGAGTAGTAGGTGGCATACAGTCATGGTCTCCGGACAGCGGGGGCAAAGCGGTCTTTCCTCCCCACACAGGAGATAGCGATGAGTAGCATACGTGTGCCCAATGCGCATCTTGTGAAGTGTGACCTCCCCCGGTTTGGGCCTACGCAGGCACAACGCCTAAGGCCCTAGATGTGGCTTGATTGCATGTAGCTTATTATCGGTTTCTTTATCCCATGCCCTTTGCCACTTAGCAAGTATGCAATTCGTAACTCTTGAGGTCGCTGGCAGGAAGTGGGCATATGCATGGAAGGCGATTCTGTGCTGCCAACTTCGCCGCAGAGTCCGCGCGCTCGTTGCCCCCCACTCCGATGTGGCTTGGGATCCACCACAAGCGGACGGTTTTTCCATCTCGTTCCAACATAGTAATTCGCATGAGAACGTCAAGTAGTAGAGGGTCTGAGAGATAAAATGCAGCCAGTGAGAAATGCTGCTAAGGGAATCAAATATACTAACATGTAGATATTTCTGAAAATATATATTCACGACAGTGCCTTCACGATCGCAATTAGTTTAGGGCTGTAAACCGAGACGCACACAGGCAAGCTAAAGGAACGTACAATAATACCGCACACAAAGACGCACACTGCTCTTGTGGTGCTATTGGAACCATCAGTAAATATTTTTGTGTATCCTCGGCAATAATCCAAGTGCTTAATCGTTCTCGACCGACACAATTCCGACGGGATGTCCTCTTTGTGCATGACTGACACAGATACGCAATTGGAGGTGAAACCAGATTCCAGGGTGGCATTGGTAGTCTTTGTACTCTTATCGCTCGGCACATTCTCGTTCTTTTTTTTACAAGGTTTGCATCCGCGCACATAATGGTAATGTCCTCTGACTGCACCCATTCGAGGAAAGTGCCAAAATGGGGCGCAAGAAAACTGCTTCGTAAGTCGCATGCGTGGAACGCTGCCGCGGATTACACGTATATCGCAAGCCCAACATTTCACGCCTCAGTGCCATCGGCGGTTCATTGACCTCTGTCGTCAGACTTGCAGCCCGTGAGGTTCTAAAAGCACCAGCAATATTACGTAGTGATACATGATGCACTGCATCCAAAGTGCGCTTATTGCTAGTGCAAGCGCCATCGTGCACATAGCACGCATGGGCTAGTTCGGAGCGTAGAAGTGACTTGCAGAACATCATCTGCAAGTAACACTCAGGACACTTCCGTGTGGGACTCGGCTTGTTTGTTGGAACCGTTCAGATAGCTCGTGTCCCACTCGGACGCGGAAGAATCGCTTAGTCAAAAAGTTTCGAAGGACGATGCTCACATGGTCAAGGATTTCATCCTTTTGAGCTTTCATCAAAATACCGTGGCGCCGGGTTCTATCATATGCGCTTTCAAGATCGATAAAAAAAAGTTCCAGTGTGACGTTTCTGCCTGAAGGCTATACGTATAGCGGTGTCAAGTTTTAGGAGATGGTCCGTTGTTCCACCATGCTTTCTAAGGCCACACTGGACGTTGGTAAATAGGCCGTGTTTCTAAAAAAAACAAAAAAACACGCAAGCACACATTCACCTTTTTTCTATCAATTTACACAAGCACGAAGTCAGGGCGATGGGCTAGTAGAGCAGCGAATCGAACCCACTCTTGCCTGGCTTTAAGACAGGGACCACCGTGGCTTCCCGCCATGTGACCGGAAATCGACCCTAAAGCCCAAATAACTAACCAACGAAAGCCGCTAGTAATGCCTTCAGAACTCATGAATGGAGATGCTTTAGCATCTCGTTGTGGATGCGGTCAGGCCCCTGTCACACTCTTGACGATCCATATTTCCGACCGTAGTTCTGCTGCGTTGAATCGCTCGCTATCCGAGAAGTGATCGGAGGTGAAAAAATTCACCACTTTGCATTCTAAGCGAGCCTTCTGACGCCGAAACTCATGGTGGAGGCTTCCTGTTTGGTCACATCTCGCCATTTTTCGACCAATTGCGTTTGCAACATAGCAAGGATGGTACCACACTTGTGCCGTTGTGGTAGATCGGTATAGTGTGGCCAGATAATCCCTCCACGACGTGCGTTTTTACTGTATAATTGTTCGTCGTGCAAAGGCTCTCGGTTTTTGGAAAGCCATTAAGTTGGCCGAAGAGTTATTTTTGTTAAATTTAATTAAGGACCGTTTGCGTTCGCGTATGACGTCCTGAGATACTACGAACCACCATGGAACTAGGGTGCGGCCGGGAGCTTCAAACGTCCGCGGGAAGCAGGCATTGGCCGCTGCAAGAGCAGGCAAGATAATTGTTCTATTGACAAAGTGGTGTCATCGTCGTCGTCTCCAAAGGACGTTTGCACGTGTATTTCGAACTTCTCCCAGTCAACCTTCTTAAAATTCCACCCTCCGCGGTCTTAAACCAAGCACAGGCCGATCCTCATACTGGAGAAGTACCGGGAAACGGCCACTGCCCAGAAAATCCTCATGGTAAAGCATTGCGAGAAACCGGTATTGCACCGGTGTATAAACAAAACCGGTAATTGGCAGGAAATACCGTCAGCAGGCTGAAATGCCACCCCAGGTGCCGTCACCATCACCACAATACACGTGTGCCAGGATGCCGCGCGCACAGGGTGCACACCGGGCAACGCGCTGTGCACAAGGTCACCGAAATGGCAATGTTTCCACGGACGGTTATTAAGATTGTATCAGCGAGTCGGATCGCTCACCAGTCATACCATGACAGTGAGATTTGAATGCACCGATAAGGACAGTGGGAATTGAGTGCATCGATATCTGGGAGCACGACGGACAATCGAAGCCACAGGGTCTTATGACCCTGATTTGCAAATATACTGTTGATTTCCCTCGGATTCGGTCCCATACTTTTTCACAATGTACTATAAATGTGCAGGCAATCTCAGCCATAACAATAGATTGATGCTGATCATAGGCAAAGCAGCCGTTAGCCCATGCTTCACATGGAGTCACTGTTTTACGAGCGTTTATATCTCTATATATACATGGCATTTTGCCACCGTTCCCAGCGCAGGAGGTTGTCGCAACATCTGACATATAAGCGAAGTGCTTGCGATATGGACAAAGACCAGCATGCTGCAGGTGATGTGAACTTTCAGTTGCAATTCGACTTTTATACTGTGTGGTGTTAGTTGACCTACCAGGTAAATCCAAACGTTGTTCGGTTCACACAAATAAATCCAGCATTATCATATTTATTAGTTCTCTCCGTAAAAGCAGGGAAAACAGATACATCCTAAAACAATTACCACGATATTCCTATGACTGTTGGTATCCTAAGGATGCGATATTTGCTACATTTTAGCCGGCACGCCAAGGGCCACTTTCTTGGAAACACTGTTTTGCCTACAGGGGTAAATATGGACGCCAAGTTCAGTTTCTTCGTCCGAACTAAAAAATGCTAATATGAATTATCCTGAGTCAATGACATGACTAATGAGTTGGTGAACAAGTTGATTGAGCCATCAATCACCGTGCAATGTCAAACGTGAGCCACTTGGAGCCAATAAGTAAGATTGATTGCAGACAATTTGCAATGTTCGCAAAAACCGGGCCTGGTGTGTTCTTTCTTAAGGCGTCATGGCTCATCGCGACCCATATCACATCTTCAATTATCAACTTCACGAGCTACCATATGTTATCCCTTAGCCACTCTGCTACCATATCCTGTCATGTGCAGATTTATCCTTTTCAAAATCCGGAGCAACTAAGGCAAAATATAATTCATTGCTACGTTGCCGTTCGGTACATTGCATTCGGATTGCGACTCTGGTGATTGATAATATCCCGCCGAGTCTAACTCCATTCGGATTGCGACTCTGGTGATTGATAATATCCCGCCGAGTCTAACTCCATTCGGATTGCGACTCTGGTGATTGATAATATCCCGCCGAGTCTAACTCCATTCGGATTGCGACTCTGGTGATTGATAATATCCCGCCGAGTCTAACTCCATTCGGATTGCGACTCTGGTGATTGATAATATCCCGCCGAGTCTAACTCCATCTCCAAAACATTGACTTGAATTCCTACAGTTCCACCACATCTGCAGTGCCGCCGTCCAGCCACACCATTTGTTTTTGTTTTGTATTGCGGCTGTGCATAAGGGTGCGTCCCTCTCCGTTTGAAAATAACACTCAAACGTGCAACGATGATTTCTAAATATGCCTTCACGTAGACATAATTTATGTTTCAATGTTTGATGTCGCTATGGCCCTTCCCAAATCAATTCGCACGTCCAGAACAATAGCAATCGTACTCTGGTCTTTTTGAACTTTTGGTGGTGTGTCTAGTGCTGATGCCCGTGCTCAGGTCATTGCGACCTTTTGGTGGTGTGTCCAGTTCTGATGCCGTGCTCAGGTCATTGCGACCTTTTGGTGGTGTGTCCAGTTCTGATGCCCGTGCTAAGGTCATTGCGACCTTTTGGTGATGTGTCCAGTTCTGATGCTCGTGCCCAGGTCTTGGCGACCTTTTGGTGGTGTGTCTAGTGCTGATGCCCGTGCTCAGGTCTTGGCGACCTTTTGGTGGTGTGTCTAGTGCTGATGCCCGTGCTCAGGTCATTGCGACCTTTTGGTGGTGTGTCCAGTTCTGATGCACGTGCTCAGGTCTTGGCGACCTTTTCATGCAGGATTATCGCGTGTCTACTGGTGTAACCAGTCACTGGCTAGCTTGTCTCCTTCACAGGAATGTGTTGGTAGAAGAAAGTTTGTTTGCTAATCTGTTTGACCTCGCAACAGGTCTGACGTTTTTTGCGTCGTGTTTGGCTGCTAAAACTGGAAAAGAGCTTTGTCTGTCTCTCAGATTAACGGTCAGGGGGGCAGTTGATATTGTGGACAAGGAGAGAAAAAGGCAAACAAGACGTTTGGTCGGCCGAGATTGTTGAGCCTGCAGCAGCGAACGGGCAACACGGTTTGATGTGTGCAAACTGGTTATTTGGAGTTCATCTGGCCACTTATTGCTGAAATCTACCGATCTAGCGAAGATTTGACTGGACTTGTTTTCTAAAGCATGTAGTCATGCACAAGCTGTCTGAAAACTGAACCAGAAGCCGGTCGCCGGAATGATCTCGGATGTATTGATGTGTTATTTGACTTCAGACAAAGCTGACCCGACCTGACCTGACAAAACAAGCATACATAAATCGTTCCCGTAACCCGCCCTTGGTAAGATTAGCAATCGCTCCTTTTCGATGATGTATGATAAAATGTATGTCTTTTGAATGGTGTATGCTAAGGTAGCTAGAAGACTCACCAAGTGATTTTGGACTTGGAATTGTGTGTTGCCAATTTATTTTGTTCAGGCGTAGTTATTTCCCCAGGTTTAGTTGGAATATTACAGGTAGTTAAACAACAAAAAAGGTAATGTATAAAAAATAAACAAGATTGGAAAACAATGCAGCGTTTTATAAAGAAATATGCAACACACTATGCTATCGTCTTGGCTATTGCATGGATCAATGCGACATTAAGTTTCCCTCCATTCATTAATTTGTGCTTAAAGCTCCTTATGTTACTGTATGGTGGTTTAAGAATGACGTTTAACAAGCGAGCAAAACAACACCGAAAACTTGTCTGTGGCTAAAACAATTATAGGACTATTATTTGTTCCAGAATCAGGTTCGAAGCTGCTAAATACTGTGCAACAAAACTGTAATCCTATCACGGGAGGGTGCCATTTTGTGCGTTACTCCCCGCCCGACTCCTCCCCCTGGTGTTTTTTTTGTCTGTTAATCCTGAGCACTTGGAGCAATTGTCCTGGAATTTGGTCACTTTTCTGCATATCTTTTCCACATAGCGTGCAATTTTTCAAGCTTTCTACCTCGCTTAGTGACGGCTCTAGTAGCGAGTTTCCGGAGGCATGTTCCGAACAACTTTCTTGTTCAGTTTTTGTCACATTGTAAGATACTTGGCTTCTATCGTCTATAACTTTGAAAGGATTCAACCGTTCGTCACCAAACTTGGCAGCCGATATTGAAAGACCATTGGCTAGATGGCTTCAGAGGTTGCACTTATGCTTACAAGAGGCGTTCAGAATGAGTAAGAAACATGGTGAATTTCCGCTGCTGAAGTTCATGCAAGTTGTGATATTAAGGAATTATGGAGCTATGGATGCAAAAGCGTTTAAAATAATTTTGAAAGTACGTGTTCGGCAAGAGCGACCCAGGCGATGTCTTTGGAGGGGAAGGGTTGGGGAGAAAGACGTCTAATTGTATTCCTTCTGATCCCTTGAATTGACACGATATATTACCGGAGGCCTGTGAAGCACCTATTGTAAGGCTGCTGCGCAGAGTATCTGAAAACAAAGGACTTTTATGTTCACCATTGGCGGATGCAGAGGTTGAGATGGGGCTGGGTCTGGTTTTGCATATACACAGAGCTATTGAAATTGAGATTCTTTACTCTTACAGGAGCAGGAAGAGGATATTTGGTAGACGTTCTGAAAGTTCGGAAATAATATTTTGGTCAGAGGCGGTCCCACGCCAGTTGTTTGGCAGGTATGCCATATGTTTGGCAGGTATGCCACATGTTTGGCAGGTATGCCACATGTTTGTCGAAATGCATCCGTTCACGCACTGTTCATCAGTTAAGTCCACAATGTTTGTTATTAGGCGTTTTTGTGAGTTATTGCTTGCTAGACCATATTATATTCATAAAGGTTCGGTTTCAGGTATGGATAAAATTGGTGAAAGCTCTCCAAGCCTGACATCGATGTGCATACATTGAAGCGCCTGCGGATTTGAGTGGAGGTTTTACCATCTTTCAAAGTTGCAGCGCTCTGAAATTAGTGTTGGCTTCGGTGCGGACAGATAAATACGATTTTCCGAGGTGAAAATAAGCGGATTCTAACCGGCTTTCATATTTAAAAAATGCTTTAATTCAAGTTCGATGTTCTTCCCCACATCCTCCTTACCGAGTCCAACAGATGTCCAGATCCTGCTATTCATGACTACCTGGACAAGGTACATTGCAGATCCCAGCAGGACAAGGTACATTGCAGACCCCAGCAGGACAAGCTACATTGCAGACCCCAGCAGGACAACGTACATTGCAGACCCCAGCAGGACAAGGTGTATTGCAGACCCCAGCAAACCCAGCAGGACAAGGTACATTGCAGACCACAGCAGACCCCAGCAGGGCAAGGTACATTGCAGACCCCAGCAGGACAAGGTACATTGCAGACCACAGCAGACCCCAGCGGGACAAGGTACATTGCAGACCCAGGTACATTGCATATATATATATATATATATATATATATATATATATATATATATATATATATATATATATATATATGTATGTGTGTGTGTGTGTGTGTGTGTGTGTGTGTGTGTGTGTGTGTGTGTGTGTGTGTGTGTGTGTGTGTGTGTGTGCGTGCGTGCGTGCGTGCGTGCGTGCGTGCGTGCGTGCGTGCGTGCGTGCGTGCGTGCGTGCGTGCGTGCGTGCGTGCGTGCGTGCGTGCGTGCGTGCGTGCGTGCGTGTGTGTGTGTGTGTGTGTGTGTGTGTGTGTGTGTGTGTGTGTGTGTGTGTGTGTGCGCGCGCGCGCGCGAAATGACGGAGGCGAATTATCTGTGTGCGAAATGGCATGTAGGCGAAATGGTAGGTGAAGAGACACCCAATCACAACATAAATACGTACGTAGTGTGTGATCAAGTGATCAAATGACTAGACCCGCCCTGTGGGGACACCGATCAGGGACGTACAAGCGTTACTTTGATGCATACCTCCCTATAAGCAATACCCCAAAACTATATTGCCGGAAGACAACATTCATGCGAAAAAGAAGCCATGGTCTCTTCGGTGCACAATGCTGACGACAGGAACTGCTAGCTCATCGCTTGAAGCGGCGAAATACTCCAGGTAAATTTTGGAAGAAGTGGTGATTATGCAAAGCAAGAAAGAAAAAAGCTGCTGTGACTGGTGACAAACTGGACCGTTATTGATATGGGGAGGGACGGAGCAGCCAAGGTAAGATTGGACGAGGAACTGCCACTGCCAAACTATGCAACGCGACAGGCCTGGTGTTTGCGGAATCTGTGTTAGGACAGGACTGCGACACAACAACTGCTACATAATATCCGCGACGACACTTAACCCTACGACCAGGGTTGAAAAAAGCTGCTCCAGGATTTTGTCATCCACGACATTGTCCTCTCCAGAAAATTATTATCTCATTTTTTCTCACTTGGAGGTTGAATGGCGCTGTTTGACAGTGAACTGTTCTGCGACCACGTGCTCAATATTCACTGGAGACCGAGATTCTAATGTCAAAGGTTTGAATGAAAATATCCTCTCTTTGTTCAATTGCCCAAACAATTTCCCCTTCACACCCATAATTCAAAAGTACGAAGCCAACCCTGTCAGCGACGCGACATTACTGCTAGATTAAACACTTCAGCCACCTGCACTTTCACACAACACGAACGCGAACGCAAACATTGCGACGCGACAATGCTGCTACAGAAAAAAAATTCGACGACTTGACTGAGACGCCTGCGAATGGAAAGTCTGCGTCGCAATAGCACTGCTACACGACAAAACTGCGACCACAACCGTCGTAGGACATTTCCGCTGACTTTACCGCCACACGAAGCGAACTCTCCCATTGCAACGTGACGTGACTGTATTGCTACACGACAAAGATGTGACTGCAACAGCTACCATAGTATTGCTGCAGCCGAAAATTAACGACTACTGCTGCACGATGCGACTGCGAGTGCATGTTCGATTGTCTCAGACCTATTGATGCACGATCACTGAAAACAAACTAAAGATGTTCGAACACCGAACACTTACGGATATTTGAAGTCTGCGGGTGGTCACTGCATACGCGTCATGCGACCGCTGGATGCAACACTTTTGGCAGTGAACGATCCTACCGTTTCTGCCGATTAGTGGACGAATTAACTGGATAGGGCTTAAGACAACGCATCCGCCTAAGCCTAACGCAACTCAGTGGCTATCGTGTGCGTCGTTCAAAACTCTGATGAGATGAGAAGATGTCCCGGTCAAAACAGACGCACGCGCCGGATGTGCTACCAGCACGTAGCACCGCAACACCACTTGGTCAGTGATACCTTGCCGACTCACCACACCGCTGGGCTAAAGACAAGCCGCCGCCGCTGTACGACCCCATGCTGACGGTCGCAGTGCAATGCAGGCCAATCTGACCCGTCTTGAGATGCTTGTCTAAGATAATCTCCAAACCAAGTAGTATAACATTTCGAACTTTAACATACCTCCGACAATTGAGCGTGCATTGCCTTACAAATATGAATATCATGTCTATTTATGTAAATTCATATGTTTGGGTCCCTACTGAGGAGACACATAGGCACGCTATAAACACGGCAGAGGTTCAGTTCTCGGAGCCGTTGCGGGACAGTGTTGTTCACGTGCCTGCTCTCAGATCCCCGCCGTAGCAGATTGTGCGTACGGCCGGGCTATCCCGATGTATCCGGCCCGCTAAACAGAGGACTGCTGCGGTGACACGAGGCGAGACCGTGCCCTCGGAACGTGCCACAGGACCGACGGCTCCGTATAGCGGCAGATCGTGCCGGTGAACCAGACGTCACGAACGCTGGTCGGTCAGCGTTAATCCTATAGCACGACGAGCGCCTATTTATATATTTATTTATTTACAGGTCGGGAGGTGGTTCCATCGGCACAACGGCTAGTTTTCACCTCCATATATGGAACAAATGGGTTAATGGAAAACACATCATGCAAGCAGATCGTATATACACTTATATATACATATATACATATATATACATATATATATATACATATATATACATATATATATATGTATATATAATAGATATATATATATATATATATATATATATATATATATATATATATATATATATATATATATATATATATATATATAATTCTTCCTTCACTGGCTAGCCTTGACCATCTCATTGGATGTTCAGTATGTGCTTTCAGGACTCAGTCTTGAATGTGACCGGGCCAAGATCGCGGATCGTCACACAGACAGATCAGTATAGGCCGCCGCAAGAGTATATAAGTCAACGTCTCCCTGACTCGGATCTCATGTGGGGTGTCTCGAGCTGATCTGACAACCGGGTGTTGCGAGAATGAACATTATGCCTGGTGATAAGGCTGCACGCAAGTGACTCGGGAAATAACGTAGCTAGGATCCTAGTCAAGAGAGTGAGCGAGTGGTACAGGTACATGCTCTCTGACGTGAGCCACTGTAGTTCGGATCATCGTTGTTCATCCTTCGCCCCGAGTTCACCCTGTCGGCAAAGTTTAGAAGCTTCTGGAGCCGGGTAAGCTGGGTGATGTTGCTGGCGCCGTACACCGAGATGCAATACCTATTTGTGATAGCACACGCCCCTGTGCCAATGTAACTAGGACAGGCTTGGGCAGATTATGCCGACTGTGACTCAGGCCACATTGCGTACCATTGCATCGCCGCACATCATCGGTATGCTCAGAAACCGTCACACGTTGGTCGCAGACGACGTCCAGGTTCTGTACGGTGGGGGAGCCGGCGACAGTGGCACCCATGTATTTGATGCTAATGTGGGGAAGCCGCTGGATGCTTTGACGAACACCGAGGACAGTAGTTGAGTGTTTTGTGCGTTAATTTTCATGTCATTTTTCCCAACCACCGAGATAGAAGGTGGAGATTATGTTCCAGGAGGCTGACAAGGAAACCGATGTCGCCGACTGCCCCAGAGACCAGAACCTGGATGTTGTCCGCATATTGGACTATGAACTAAACGTACCGAACCGTGTATCGCCATTTGCATATAACTGTAGGTCTTTGGCATAGATGTTGTACAGGAGCAATTCCACGACGAGTAATTTTGACACCCGATCGCGTTTCCGATGTGAGTACGGTCACCAAGATTCATGGAAACGTGTGGCAATTGTTTTACAGAATAGTTGCGTCAAATTTTCCAAAATGCAAAACAAAATGTGTTATATATTCTTCCACCATTCTCAAAAAGGATAACCCTTGACTTTGCGCTGGTGTCACTCACTAGCTAATCCTGAGCGGAACCTGTTCGACAATCGTTGGCTTTGCCAGCCTTGCACACATTTCCTGGTACTTGATCTTGACCTTATCGGCGACCGCTGTGCCTGTCAGCACGTTGGGCTCGGTCTTCAGTCCGCATATCATCGACATTAAAGCAGGAATTATAATCGCCTCACGACTGGGGTCTGAAAGGCACGATAACGAGTCAATGCACAAGGTCAATTGTAGGGCGGCGAGGTCGGGGGCGGGGTCGGTGTGTGTGGGTGGGGGTAGGTGGGGGTGGGGGTTTGGAAGGGGGGAGTGGGAAGTGATAGGGGGGGTTGGTCTGGAAGAGGGAAGTGGGAGGGGGTCATAGGGGTTGTCCGGTCATGTCTTGGTAGGGGAAAAAGGGGGGGATAATAGGAGTGTTTCGTGGTTGCTGGTCTCGTCTTCTGTCGCTAGTCGCAGTGGTCTGGAGTGGTTGGTCTGAGTTTGTTGGGGTCCGTGTCGTCTTGGAGGCGTTTGTGTTTGTCTCGTCTTGCTCCATTGCTGTGGTGGTGACGTTGAAGCGTACTGCGGCGCGCCCTTGAGACAGTGGTTTCCGCACGGCCGCCGGCCGCCGGCCGGCGGCCATGTTTGCTACGCTCACGGGCGCTGGCGGGTTCTCCCCGACCCGTGCCGATCTCGTTTCCGATGGGCCGGCTCCCAGCCGGTGCGGCCCACAGAGAGCGGTGACCCGCGAGTCCACGCTGTAGTATGAGCTGTCATATGATTTATCATGATTTGTCGTCGTATAGTCATCTTGTCGGCGTCCCGTAACTCGTCATCCTGACACAAATTTATATAGCGAGGCCAAGTTTCTCACTACACCACTTCCATTCGTGAGAGAACCTAGCTTGGTCGTGGCGCTAGGGAAGGCTAGAGGAACCGCGTGGTTGGAGAGACTTAGGGGGGGGGGTCGTAAAAGTAATGGGCGGACATTGGAGTTGGAAATGCGTCCGTCACCGGGCTTCGTCCAGCTTCGGGGCCCTCTTAAGTGTTAAAGTCACCCTTGTTTCCCTCCATGTCCTCCACCAGCAATGCCCCCACGGGTCACCGGACTGGCAAATTGAGGGCCTAGGTAATTAGCCTGGATCAAATTTTGACAACGATGGGTTTCTGACAGCTGCATGCACACATCGGGTCCCAAACAGCCCCCACTGGTCCTTAAGTACTCTTAGCTAGGTCATGCACACTCACATTCATTCCCTTTCATTCCGAACGTTCGCTCCATTAATGACAAATGTAAATGTTTGGCCCGCGATTTCTTTCCCTCCCAGTGGTATGTGAACATTCAGCAAGTCTTACTTTCTCGGATCGCTGCTTAGGGCTTACTGGCCCAAAGTTAAATGTTAATTACCCGTGCTTAGGTCCACAACTGTGACCGGCTGACGCGACACTGTTGGTTGAGTATGATATACTATTTCCGTTACTGCCTTCAAGGCTCGATGACACTGGGTTGCGACATTCCGTTAGTTTCTGATGGGTCTTATGTCTGGGTTTGGGTAATAATGGCCGACATACCTACACTTTAAATGAGTCAAAGCCTTGCCAGGACTTGCATACTCGAACTTGCGATAGACGGCCACCCCCACAGGTGGTCCTGGGCCACACATCGGTCGGGATGGTCCCCCTATCGTCTTTCTAACCTATCCTGCCCGGGGTCATATAGGGAGACCCACAAATCCCCTGCCTGTCCTATCCTTGGGGGCTTACGGAACGCCAAACTTCATCTTCCTTGCCTGTGCCAAAATCGAGAGGCCCAGGCCTACTGGAATAGCTGAGACGGGGAAGGAATACCAACCTGGCCGTTTTTGGCTGTTACCTAAACTGTGCGCACAGATTCATCCCGAACCAAAATTGGGTGCCGCTGCCTGCGAGCTTACCCATCGACCCCGTCGGGTCTTACCACCCTCGGGATGCCCTTCCGCGCTCTGTGATCACCAGGCCGTAGGGATTTGCGGCCTATAATTACTCAAGTTATCCAGCTGCCCTGTGAAATGTCCAGTCTTTCCGGCACGCTTTCCCAGGGGTTCAACCAACAGTGTTTCGTCATTTCCCGTCTTCTATCAACCATCCTCCGTCTCCTCCGAAGAGAAGAGGGCGGAGGCTATTCGTAGCTCACGTTTGGGTCCATGGAATTTCTCGCCCGTGGAAGAGCGGCTTGCAAACCGTCTCCTCGCTAAAATGCGTAAGTCGTCTCACGTTTTCCGTCACAGACGGTAGTCGGGTTCGTCCTGTCCTGTCTTGCCGGCTAGCTTTTACATTAAGTAACGGACGAACCCGGAATTAATTCCCTGTCAAATCCCTCTTCGCACCTAGTACGTTTGGCCACTTAATGGTCAGTGCACTGTTCGTTAGTCAACGGCATCAACTTAAGGCTTTTGTACATCCGAATGTTTACCCGGCCCGCAGCATTCAAGGGTAATACATGTACTGACAGGTATAAAGCCTGAGGGCGAGTTTCCAGCGATTTCACGGTAAACGTTGTTTTCCCCATCGTGACTGCTTTGCGATATCTCATGGACATTTGCCGTGGTGAGGAGTTCACATAACCATACCTATGGTGCAAAATGTATGCCGCGAATGTACAACTTATTCATCTGGTAGCAGCACTTAAAGGGAGGTGCCGCGTCTCGGACCAAGCAAGGTCGACCTGGGTTAGCGACACTGCAAGGTCAACTTTCAACTTTGTGTTCCCTTTAGCAACCGGTAATGTGCTGAGGGGCTCTGTATCACCGTGACGCAATGCATTTGACAAAATGGCGATACAAGGGAGCATGGGCGATCTCGTGTCGGGTCACGGTTTATTTTTGGCATAGTTTGCTTTTTGCTCGCTTAAAAGTCTTCGGCCAATCTCAGCGCGACTTAAAACGCACACAACGGACCACAGGGTCCTCTATAATTAACTTGAGTCTCAAGTTCATTCCTTTCTGGGTGGAGTGTTATCCCCGGTTCCATATATAAATCAGCTTCCTGAGTTCAGTTGCGCTATAATATTACCCTGCACCATTTAAAGCAGGAGGAAGTCTCGTAGACATGTGGTGCTATGGTTTAGTGACCCAGTGACCGGGTGAGAATTCACGAGTTTACCCAAGCTAGCGGTTATTGCCGCATCACTTCCCAAGGTCAAGAACCCTTGACTCGGCGCCTTCGACCGGGTGACATGTTTGATTTGGGAACAGGTGTTTGGCGTTTGATTGGAGAGCGAGGGAGCGAGATAGCGAGACAGAGACAGAGACAGAGACAGAGACAGAGACAGAGACAGAGACAGAGACAGAGACAGAGACAGAGACAGAGACAGAGACAGAGACAGAGACAGAGACAGAGACAGAGACAGAGACAGAGACAGAGACAGAGACAGAGACAGAGACAGAGACAGAGACAGAGACAGAGACAGAGACAGAGACAGAGAGAGAGAGAGAGAGAGAGAGAGAGAGAGAGAGAGAGAGAGAGAGAGAGAGAGAGAGAGAGAGAGAGAGAGAGAGTCTCAGAGACTAGGACTGAGACTGAGACTCTCTGAGACTGGGAGACTGTGAGACTGAGAGACTGAGAGACAGAGGAACAGAGAGACTGAGAGACTGTTAGACAGAGAGACAGAGCAACAGCGGGGGAAGAGACCGGGGGTATTCCCACCTTGACCGTAACCGCTGAGTGACGTGGGGCCCCAACAGATCTCCTAAGATACTTTAATTCCCCATGGAAAGAAGCTGGTTATTTAGCATGTGGTGAGCCAGAAGACCTGCGCTCTTCATTAACGTCTTTCAGGAACCAGGTGGTTCTCCCGTCGTCTAAATTCGCATCAGTAATGTGCGTGCGTGATTATGTATTCATGTCTACCATTCATTTATAAACTATAAACATCCATGTATCCTCCACAGCAACCTTGAACCATGCATTTATAAACTATAAACATTCATGTATCATCCACCTTGAAACCATGCTCCATAATACCCTTGATCGTCATACTTCGCTCCTCCCCTTTACCCTTCCCGGGGCTACCAATACCACCGCTGGCTGGGGCCATCACATACACAAAAAGACCGGTGGCGGACGGGTCACATTTTGAGCATGATGGGTGAAGGATACTTCGCCACTCCCTGATCTGGTTCACTCACATTTCGCGCTGTGAGCTTCGTTTTCGCTGTCTGGCAGGGGTGGCCCAGTCGACCCGCACCCGAGCGAAATTAACAGTTTAACTCATCATTGTCCACATTCACTGCACTTCACAAGCGTCTCGACTGCTCTCTAGGACGGTGTGCTTCCGAATCTCTCGGGTGGTCTCCTCCCGACGACCATCTTGGGTGGTCTGCCCATGACGACTGCCTTGGGTGGTGTGTCCGACGACGCTCTTGGGTGGTGTGCGTCCGACGACGCTCTTGGATGGTGTGCCTCCGACGACTCTCTTGGATGGTGTGTGTCGACTCCCCCCGGGGTGGCGCTTATAAATGGCGCCGGCTCTGGGAGCGGCCGGCCCCAGGCGTCATGCAACGCACGCCATCTTTCTTTGTGCCCCGTGGCCTGGCTGGTGGCTGATGGTGCCGGCTGGTGACGCTGGTGACTGGTGACTCCTGGCCGCTGATTGGCGGTTGGTGGTTCCGGCTGTCCAGAGCGGTGGCTGCTTCTAGGCTACTGGGTCAGGCTGATACCCAGGCGGAAGTATTTGCTTGCTTTGCCAGCGGCACCAAGTGGCTGCTGTTGACAGTAGGGTGTGCGCGTTTCCGGTCGCGGCGGCTGGATGTCTCACGCAGGGAAAATCACACTGATTTTACTTTGTGAGCAAAGTAACCTGACGGCCAGTGCACATCCCGTTACCGTTTATTATTGGGTGGTTCACGACGCACTTTATGCACGATCACGGCTAAGGACGCCGCCCACACCGTTTCGCCGGTGGGCCGCGGGATTGGGGAATGTCCTGAGTGGTGCGAGTGTTGAATCCGTGACCTTAGATACCCAGAACTTAGCATCTTGATCACTCGGCCTGTAAGAGTTAGTTTTTGAGCGTCTTGATCCCATAAATACAGCCCCCTACCACCTACGTTCCTGGCGCGACAAGTCTCCGGCACCTAGACTGGCGTCCGCCTGTCTGATGCCGACGTAAGCAGCCACCGCTCCAACGGGGCCGTTCAATGGACTTTGCACCTTCCCCCGCCCTCTCTGGCGCCAGGCGTCAGAGATGTGACCTCAATACTGTGCAGTCGGTACCAAACCCAGTTCACATAAAGTTATACGTTTGGCTGTCCCGTAACCGTAATTGGTATAATCCCGGAAGTCTTCCGATTGTAAAAGTATACCGCAATAGTAACTGTAAAAGAATGTACCGTAAATATCACATAGTACCCTTCACTAAATGCAAGCCCACTTCCGACGAAGCTTCTAGAACATGGATGTGACGTCAATGGGCGGTTCTGGCTCAACGGCCAATGAGAAGCCGGGAGTTTTCAGACATGGCCAGCGGCCGTGCGGCCGCGACAGTCAGGCTTGGATTCTCAAAGCGGGCGCAACTGTGCTTGTGCGCTCCGTGCGCGCGTGCTTCCCAACTAAATTCGGCTTCTAAATTCATAGGAAAGGCTTATCACGGCTTACCTTCAGAGGAGAAAGTACTGTACGGTGTCTGTCGGTCTCGTGTGATCGTGCGAGTGCTGCAGGCAATACAGGGCAGCTAAACCGACTGGTGCTTTCGTGACCGGGGTTATCGAGACGACGAGGTTGCTAGACTTTCGCGTGCCAATATAGGACTTTCCTACAGGCCATCCCCGCCGCATCCCGTTACCGTGATAGGTGAATTAAACACTTGTAACTTCCAAACACGTGGAAAATCTGGGCGTCTGGATGGTCTCGAATATGGCCTGGGAAGTGCACGTCAATTTGCTTGAGCCTAGGTTCAGCGGCATACTGATCGACCTGTTTCACGACAAACACTGTCTGCTCTGTCCATACCATGACGTGTGCCTCCTCTACAAGACACTTATGTCACAAGAACCCATCGCACTGTACAGACAGATTGCATACAACCGAGATGTCGTATCTCGTTGCACCAGACAGTCTGGCAAGCTGCATCTCCCAGATATCAAGACAAACTCAGGAAAACGAACACTCATATATCAGGCATGTGCGACGTACAACACACATGCCATATCGGATGACCTGAATGCTCCTTCTATTGTTGCACCAAAGTGTAAACTGAAAAGGCACTTTACACAGTGTGTGCATCGGAGGCAACCGAATGTAACATGTTATGAACGTGCATTTATCTTTAATCATATTTCCTCATCTTCTATGTAATTTGTGCTCTTGTGAACCATCATTGTTGTGGGCACGCTGTCAACTATTTATCATGCATACTTCATTCTTCATTATTTTGTATTCCATTGGATGCATGCACTTGTAAGTTATATCTTGTATGACGGAAGGGCATAAAATAGCCCATTTTGTGGATATTGCCTCATAACGGTAACAACACTTTGGTTCGCATTGAAACACGTTGGATATCATTGAATAGACCTCGCATGAAGCAGCCAAGTGTGCTAATCCATTTTCTGGGGACTTTTTCTCATACACACCAAATATATATAATGTACATAGGCGGCCCAACCACTGTGTTATGACAGTGTCAAGCACTTATCCACAAGTGCAGCGGAACTACCTTCTCGATCTCGGAGGACGGGGCTGTATTTCCTCACCTTCTACTCGATCTCATGGGATGAGGCTGCATTTCCTTACCTTCAGCAGTGCAGCAGAACTGCCTTCCCGATCTTGGGGGACGGGGATGGGATGTATTTCCTCACCTTCAACTGGTGCTCAACGGCGTCATAATGAGCCGCAAACTTAGAGTCAATGGCCGCCACTTTCATCATCTCCGTCTCGATCTTCTTCTTCTTGAACTCCAACTCCTCTTGCTCGCGCTCCCTTTTCTTGGCCAGCGCCAGAGCTCGTCCACCCTCCCGCGCCGCTCCTTTATACTGAGTCATGACTCAGGCGTCTGTGGGAAGCAACAAAACAAACACGATAGTCTCGCTGCAATACAGGAAGGAGAAGTGTGTTGACAGTGCATAACACTTATCTTACGCCGTGCAATGGATCAGATAATTACGTGCAATCATTGGCTTCCGCCGATGCATTTCTACCGGGGCGAACACGACGTACCCAGAGCACAAGCAAACTGACCTAGCACAGATTATCTCATTCAGCCTTCTGCTCGGCATGACGTTTGAGCAATGATGACTACGTTTTGTGCTCAGCCTTTTGCGAACGTTCATCCCATATCACTGGAGGTCAGACTTGGATTGATACTGTGACATTCTGAATTTGGAAAGTACAGGCGTCGAGCCTTTGAGTTTGGATAGCACAATTCCCATCTCTGTTTGCATCCTCATGGCAAAAACGTCGTCATATGTTCGAAATCCGGGCTTTCCAAGCACAATTCTTGTACTTTTAATTTTTTTTGTAATTTTGGAATTAAGATGAAGAACCTTATCGACGCATGCAGCCGAATACGTCATCAAGTGACATGACTCGATCACTCCATTCCATTCCATTCCATCTCGTTACGTTTTGCACTTTTTGTGTTCTACTTTGCATGAAAAAGGAGCCACGAGATCAAATTAACCGAACCAACCGAATTAACCCTCCTCACTTGTGCAACGCGAGTGTATTTACCTTGCAACCTTGTAAATAGCCTGGATAACAACTAAACTTCTGGGCACTGCGAAGCCCAAATTTAGCTGTTGAAGACCGTGATAGCATTTATATTATTATTATGATACGATTTTAGCCGACCTCAAGAACACAACATGCATTGTAAGTCTACTTGATGAAAGAAAACATTAACTTCTCTTTCAGCAACGCCCTTGGGTAGACAGGCGGCCACAGACAATGCACAAATTATGTAGTGATAGGATGCTTCAGCAGAACAATAGTATATATTATCACCATGATTTACTAAGTTTTTAAATGTAAAAATGTCTTTGCTCGGAGGTTATGCGGTTTTCACCCCGACACGTTGGCGTTATTGTGATGACCCTGGAACCATCCATGACTACTCAGGCATGTTTAAGATTAGCGAAATAGGTCACAGAATCGGCCAGCTTGTGATGAAGTGGAGAACAGAAACGGATTAGTCATATTTTTGTCCATGGAATGTTTTTTTGGCGCGAACTTGCGACATGAAAAAAAGAATTGCGCTATTAATTGCACCAAATTAGTCAATGCAAATAATCGTCAAGATAATATTAATAACTGCCAATTGTCCTTACCGATTGCGTAATTCACAAGATAATAGGCAAAGCACTCACCAACTACACCATAAGTGTCGCAACTGAGTCAGTTTACAAGCACAATACTAATGAACCCACATAGTGCAATTAATTTTATATCAATGCAGTGTGTGGGTGGGTCAATTTTATCCCAACTACTAATTTTCGCTCCAAGCAAGATAGAGAGATGCTGGAAATGGCATGGTGCAGGCATCCTTGAGCTTTTAGGGTCATTTGAAATAATTGTATCTATCTCTTTTGGTTGACCTTCCAGGCAAGGTCAAACAGGTTAATGTCAGTATGCAGTCAGTCACCCGTCATTGCCATGCCTTTGGTACCCTGGTTGCAAAACAAATAAGACTTCACACTTCAAAATTCATAATATGCAAACAGCAGGGTTAGTCTAACACATGTGACATGTGGGTCAAGGTCACTGATCCCATCAAGATCAAATACCTGGAAATATGTGATGAACTGTTGAAGATGACAATTATTGAAACAGATGACACACCAGGACATGTATTAAGTGTCACCAAAGTAAAACCATATACTTCCTACCCACTTTGATAATTTGCAGGAAAGAATCCAAGGTTTTTGGTTACCTTGAAACTTTTCGAAAGAAATGCGCGAAAAAATCCGAACGTTTCAAGATTAAATGTGGGAAATCCACATTTATCTCTCCAAATGTCATATCAGATATAAACTCGGAGTGCTAATTTATCCCATTCAGCCATCTTTGCTTTGCAATAATCTGCATATTAGCCTCTGGATCACCTGGAACACATATATCGTTGAGATGTTTCAGGTTATATTGTAGTGAGCTGAACTGACAATAACCTGAAAAATGTCAAGCATTTAGGACATAATTTGCCACCACATATACTTTGGGCTTCAAGCGATATTGACTGGCAACACAACTATGTGCATGCAAACAATTTTGTAGTTTAACACTCCAATTTACCCAGCGACCTTACATATTCTAATTTTGGTTGGTTGGTTATTGGTTATTGGTTTTACGACACGTCGACCGTTGAGTCATGTAGCGTCGCCAATCTCTCACGCCGATTGGTCGCGGGCGAAGAGTAGCGACATATATTCTAATTTTGGTGCATTTCTTCCATCATTTGTATATACACCCATATGTCATGTTGGACTGTATCTTGCAGTCTGTTTTTGGGAAACACTTCAATGTACAACTTTAAAAACAGCATTAAGACGAGGTCGTGACCTGACTTTGACCTGCCTACGTCCGGTGTCGTAAGAGCCTAAAATACTACCGTGTCACACATTGTGCATAAATGGCTTAACGGAAAAGAACAGAACAGAAGACAAGCCATATGTCAAAGGGATAATGTGAGCAGCTCAGGAGATTCCTCAGACATTTATTAGTGGGGGTCAAATTGATCCCCACACTGCAATTGTCACGTAAGTACATTATCATAAGTGAGGATGAAGTCCAAGTCTACTCCCATGTACATATAACGAAATTCACCTGAGTGACCCAATCCAGCCCAGCCTGTCTCAATCATCCCTCTGCTGAAACCCCAATGACCTTTGCTACAGCATTACAATTGCTAAATCCTTCATTCAGAACTAGAATGGAGACTTGTTTCACTGCGACCATAAAAACAATGACTTACTTGTTATGTGATTTAAATTAATTCTGCTTCACTACCCATAGACAAACTATGCATGGTGACATACTATTCATATAAATAACAGAAAAATGCAAGCCATTATTTATTCGTATGGTGGTGAAACAGGCTTCTGGTGCTTAATTTTGATATTACTGATTTCATTTTCACACGATCCCCACACTACCCTGGCATCAGTGTTTGGAGGTTGCAGCTGGTCTCTTAATTCCCATCAGAGTAGAAACATAATCATAGAGGTTGGGATAGCTGCATCCATCTCAGAATGATAATATGAACCCTGTGATGCAGCATAGAAGAACAACTTTAAAATGGTTTCCAATGTCGTTTTGAAGGCTTGAAGAAAGTCCCCATACATGAGCCCACCATATATGTATCATACAAATCTGAAAATTTGACGCCCACTGCTAGTTCAGGTCTTACCAAATTGTTGATAACAGGATGGACCTACCAAAGGCCAGGACACCAATCAAGGTTTTGAAAGAACACATCTATAATTTGGCTTAGTGCTACCTTGATATGGTGGTGTAGCAATCACTGTGTTTCCATCCATATGGGTGGACTTTTGGGGAAAACATAGGTCAAATGCAGCAATGTTTCTGAAAGGCCTACTGCACTAAGCAAATTTCGTGTAGACTTGACAACTAAGTTAGTTGGGACACCAGCCAGGGTTGTAAGGGAATTGAGTAAGCATCCCATAACTCCCCTGAATTTGTGTCTAATCCATGTTAAATGCAGGAAGCTCTAGGTCAGTGATAAGCCATCACTGGGGGAATAGACTGGCTCTCCAAAAAAGAAGACCACATCAAGCCCATGTCATGCTTTTCATCTGAAAATCTTAAAACTTCAGCCTGAATAGCATATGCTATTACCATTATGGTACTATCATCAAATAAGAACGCATGTGTGAGGGTAGCATGCTCTCACATACATTGCAAATCACCTATTTTCCACTGTCTTGCCTGTCTTCTGTCTAGATCACTACGAACCAGTGGTATGGGGCGTCGGTAGCTCAGTGGTTAAGCTGGACGTCTGGCAAGCCAGAGGTACGGGGTTCGACTCCCCGCGATGCCCGCCCGCCCGCGACGTCATATGGCCTCAGCTGCTGAGTGCGTCGTAAAGCCACAGTCCAATCAAAACCGGTGGTATCACATGCAATCACGTCTTCGTTTTCATGGAATACTCTACTTGATGCCTTGACTTAGAGCCTTGATTATCCCACGAACTTGATGTTACATCTAATGAAGTCATAATTTCAGTCACTCCAAACTATCATTTGAATTCACATTATGGTTTGTGGACTAGAATGCCATGGATACATGCCTATGCTATCCATAGCATATAATGTTGTTATGCTATGCTATGCTATGCTATGACATGCTAATAACAAAGGAACAACATATTGTCTGACCCTAATATTCCAACATCGATGAAGATAATTTCACTGGAGGTAGACATGGACCTCTAGAGATCTCAACTTGGTACATATGGGCCTGGTGGATTGAAGTGTTTGGATGGGCCAGAACAAATTTAGTAGTCCATATTATACAAACCCTTTATCATAAGACAAGGGTCCCAACAATTGCATGAGCATACTACCCAATATGGGTTCACATTGTGAAAATGATTGTGCCATGCACATCATACTCATTACAGAGATATTTCAGCCGAATTATGGTATTGGAAGGTTGTCTTTGTGTTGCTCTGGGGCAAATTGTATTCAGTGTGCATTTTACACTTTCTGACACCACTTTGGGTGGATACAACTTAACATTGTGGAGGTGGGTGAGGGGTAGGGGTTATAGTATCATTATTTGGCTTGAACCAATATTGGAGGAATGAAGAAAACAGGCTTCCCATCAATATTTCTTATCCTGAACATCATCTTCCCCTTTTCTCCCCTGACCTCTGCAAGACAACTCACCCAATATTTTTATCCCACCAACCATTATTGTTGCATGGCATAAACACCTTAATATAAGATGCATACAGATGTGGAATTTCATATATCACAGTCCATTACAGAGCAATTCATGGATTGGATTGGATTGTGGCTCTACAATGCACTCAGCAGCTGAGGCCATATGGTGTCACCTGCCTCTCACCCTGGCAGGAAGGGCAGGCATCACATGAAATCAAACCCCATGCCTCTGGTATGCTGGATGCTCAGCTTAACCACTGAGCTACTGATGCCCCACAGGGCAATTCATGTTATCTCCCCAGAATTGGTGCATCTTTCCATTCTGTGTACTTCCCTTGAGCAAATTACCATATGTCAATGTTGCCAATTTGAGCACAAGGAAATCCTCCATGTAAGAGAACCAGGTAATGGAGGTTCAATGTTCTCTTTGTTTATGACTGCAAATGTACTGCTCTTTTATTTAAAAAAAAATGCTCTAAGTTGTCTGGAAAGTCAAAAAGGGAGTTTCTGATGTGACACTGACAATTATCTTCTCACAGTTGGATGCACAAGACCTTTCCAATGTACACCTGGATTGAAAAACATAAATTCAGTCCTGGGCTTGAGCCTCCATAAGAACACAAAACAATTCATATGCTGTCCATCTCCAAAGACTTATCAATCTTGAATATACAAGGATATCAAATTTGCTTGGGGTTCAGAGGGTGGAATTTACCACCAGATACTGTAAATAGTCTAACTGGAGATCAGACCTGCCAAGGAAATGAAAAATCCCTCCTCCATTTGAGGTAATAGAATCCTTGCACCAAGGGCCCAGACTTCTCAGTGGTTTATTTAGCTGCTTGGGAACCAAAAGTCATGCCCAGTCAGGGTTGGAAGAAACAACCTTGCCATAATTTTTTTTTGTCATACAGAACATGATTATCTCCAGAAAATGAGCATTGCCTGTTCCTGCTGGAAGCTTCAATGACATTGTTTCATGATAACTGCAAACTTATTGTTCTGATTAAAAGGCTAAAGCATACTGGGAAGCAGACATGGGGCCAAAACCGAGCTGTCAGCATCAAAGCAAACACTGAAGTTGTAACAGTCATGAAACCAAGGCCAAACCTGAAGCCAAAAGCAATATTTGAAAACATCATTAAGTCAAAACCAAGGACAGAACCGGCAGCTAAGAATGCCACAAAGCCAAAGCCAGGGCCAACAGAAAAAAAGTTACGAAGCAAAAACTACTGCCAAAACAGTTAGGTTCATGATGCCAAAGCAATTGATGATTGAACTCTTACAAAAAGAAAGTGAGGTGAATGCCAACCCTTTGTCATGTAGCTCTGAAGCTTAGTCAAATATTTCTTGAAGTAAGAAATATTGGTAAATTTATAGATCAAGGTAAATTGTGATTTTTGGAAACTTTTCAATACCATGCTTTTTGACGTGATTAAGACGATGTGACCACTTATTTTCTCCACAAATGATTACTTTTCAGTCAACAGCTGTCGATACAATTGAAGCTTAGTCAAATATTTTTTTAAGTAAGAAATATTGGTAAATTTTTAGATCAAGGTAAATGTTGATTTTTTTTCAGATTTTGTTTTTGTAATAGGATGCTTTTTGACGTGATTAAGACAATGCGACCACATATTTTCTCCACAAATGATTACTTTTCAGCCAACAGTGGTAGATACAATTGATGACGTCATAGGCACAGGTCTACAGCTTAGAGCCCCGATGCTTTGAGAAGGAACTTTTGAATCTTGTGGCAGTGGAATTCTAGCAAAAATTTGGGTAATTTTTTTATAAAAGGTGTTTTGGGATTTTTTGGAATTGTTTTTCAGAACATGATGTTTATGAATGTGACTAAGAAGATGCAACCACTCATTTTTGGTGCTGATGCTTACTTTTCAATTTGAACAATGATGTCACATCAGTACTGTGTGATGACATCATAGGTATGGCACTGAGGCTTTGACTGGCTAATGCTACAAATGATTCACATACCTTAATGAGATGGTCGAAGTAGCTTAATCTGACCTAACCTCATGGTGCATTATATCAATTATATCTATGATAAACTGAGTGGTAAGCAGGTTAGGTTAGGTTAGGTTAGGTTAGGTTAAGCTACTTCAAGCATCTCATGAAGGTATGTGAACTATTTGTAGCATTAGCCAGTCAACCTAACCTCATGGCACATTATATAAATTATAGCTATGATAAACCAAGAGGTATGCAGGTTAGGTTCGGTTAGGTTAGATTAGGTTAGGCTAGGATGGGTTAGGTTAGTTTAGGTTAAGCTACTTTGACTATCTCATTAAGGTATGTGAACTGTTTGTAGCATTAGCCAGTCAAAGCCTCAGTGCCATATCTATGATGTCATTACACCATACAAATGTGATGTCATCGTTCAAATTGAAAAGTAAGCATCAGCACCAAAAATGAGTGGTCACATCTTCTTAGTCATGTTCATAAACATCACATTCTGAAAAAGTATTCCCAAAATTCACAAAACACCTTTTATAAAAAAAACATTTTACCACAATTTGAGCAAATAACCCCACTGGGAACAGCACTGTGTTGTTGGAAAAATTATGAGCTTACATGTTTGTCCTCAAAAGAAAGCTGAATAATTATCTAAGATACTGCAGCACATCTGATGCACCACAATGCTAAGCTTACACTGATACGAGGTGGTGTGCATGGCTTTGTGGTTTGTCTACTGGCCACTAAATAAATAAATCATAGAATAAATGAAATAACCTAACCTAAACTAGACTAAGATAATGTAGCATAATATATCAAATATATCATAGCATAATATAATATAATATAATCTAACCTAACCTAACTGGAAAACCAGAATCATCCAAAACAAATTGTTGGGCCATGACATCAAATATATGCAACATTTACAGCACTGCCCTTGACGATAACAGCATCACAATGAACTTCCGGCCTTGGCAAAGGTTGCGGACATGTTGGGTTGGGAGTATTCATTCTCTGAAATAAATGTTGAATTAAGGCAGAAACATAAGATTTTCAATGTCAACGAGGATTGAATCAAGTGCATAAAGAGTTGAATTTCTTCTTTATCACGTCCGTAACACAAGGTATGGATAATTATACGCTATGTGCTATATTTGTAGTGAAGATTATGATAGTGTATTTCTTTGCCAACTGAAAAGTAATCATTTGCAGAGAAAATTAGTGGTGACACTGACATCATTATTTTCATGTTAAAATACCTCGTATTAAAAAAGAATCCAAAGAATCAAAATTTACTTTGATACCCAATTGTACACACTTGGGTAGCTCCTCCCCAACCACATCAGGATGGTTGCCAACTGACCCTGCCAGTTGGGGACTAAATGCAAGAATATGAAGTGGTTCAAACCTGCCTTGTCAGTACAGGAAACTAGTGCAGGCCAGCACTCTAACCAACTGAGCTATCAGAGCAGCAAAACCAAATTTGAATAAACTTGCTCTTTTCTTGGTGAAATGATTTAGTTGAGATACAAGTACTTCTAATTGAATTGCTGATGTCTTGAAGAGTTGTCATTTCCCAAAGAAACGAACATCAAATTAATTCAAATAACACCAGAAAGCACCGGTAAAAAACATTTTTACCAAAAATCAGACAAATGGCTTATTCTGTGTTAACCATTGTTCTCAAAGTTTTCAACATCACAAAATCCAACATAGCCTGCTTTTGAAGTAGGTTAGGTTTTAAAACATCGAATTTTTCCAAATTAAACAACTTAACTTAGCCTAACCAAGCCGAACCACTTTGTTTACTTTACGGAGGAATGTAGGAGACAAAATAAAACAACATGTTTGAACCTCTATTGCTGTGGTGAACAGATTCCTGTTAAAGTTACCTATGTCAGGAAGTGCAATTTTTCTCTGTAGAAAAGAACTGTTTACTTTACGGAGGAATGTAGGAGACTAAATAAAACAACATGTTTGAACCTCTATTGCTGTGGTGAACAGATTCCTGTTAAAGTTACCTATGTCAGGAAGTGCAATTTTTCTCTGTAGAAAAGAACGCAGCCACAATGTATCAAAAACAATGATTATGGGGGAACAGCACACGCGATGTAAATAAGTTCGAAAATGTTATAAATGCGGAATATCTGCCGCATGCTTGAGACTCTGGAGGACACCATATGAAGGGAATCCTTTACTAAAAATAATAAGTTTTTTTTACTGTTGAGAATTAAACACCAAAGAGCAATGGGGTTTGAAAGTTGATAAAGATGTAGATGGCGCTGAGAGTCAATGGTCACCCAGCCTTCTTTGGCGAACCTAAAGCGCTATGTTTTGTGGGTTAGGGAGGGCAGAATCTTTATATTTAAAAAGCCTATTGTACATTTTGTAAGTAACGTATGTTGTTTGCACGTATTTAATTATGTTGAATGTACTTCAGACACGTCTAGTTTGCTGGAATATTTACCATTAGTGCGCTAGAAATTAGAAGCAAGCCAGAAGTATGGGTGTATGTGCGGTTCCCGGCTGCCATAAACGTGATCCATCTATCAGGTTTCCAGCAGACTGCAAGGTAAGAAGGCAGAAAATTGATTTGAAAAACAACCATTGTTTGACTGCCTTTCTGCAAAAGACGTAGTGGGAACCATTTAGGAAAGCACTGGTAAGGTACCTAGGCACATTAGGTACCAAGGTAAGTACCTATCTATTGTCCAGACTGTAAAGTATGGCACAAGGTTCACTGGGGCACATCAGCCCACAGTGAAAATATGCACCAATCCACACCAAGGGTGAGAAATTGACTCCAATCTGCACCCCCCCCAATCCATAGCCAGGAATTTGTCATGGCTAATACCTAACATGCTAAGATTGGATTGTTAGCCTACTTAATTTGAAACTCATAATTTGAGTTCCACCCATAAGTTATGTTCAGTCAAATTAATTTCACCAAAATTGCACTGCAGGTTAGGTTGGGCAGTGGGTATCTGGTCACCTAGAGCTAGGTACCTTACCAAGGTAGTTGTTCATATGGGCCCCATTAGGGGCCCACACCCACCTCTCAGGGAGCCTGCACTGCTTGGGGAACTGACTCCCAGGGGCCCACATCTCTTGTGGGTCCTGTACACAGGAGTGGATCCAGAAAGCTGTCAAGGGGGGCGGGGAGGTGACCTCATAGAGAGGGGGCCCATGCTGTGCCAGGATACCAGCCAAGAATGTCCTTCCTGGAGTAGGCAGGGTGGAAAGTGATGTTTGATGAGTTTGATGTTTGATTTTTAACAGTAGGTGGGTAGAGATCTCTTACCTCTGGACCAGCTCTTCCTTCCTGCCCTTTGTGGATGCATGCCTTTCCCTTAATAAGCTTGAAAGTTGAGGTGTTGTGAAACTCCCATAAAAACCCCTATCACTATTCAAGTCCATAATTGCGCCTAGTAGCTAGCTACCACCGTAACGTGCAGTCAATAGCAAAGCACTTGCCAGCTCAGACGCGTATGTTCTACCCAAGCTAGTGGCCAGAGTCCGATAATTGGCGAGTTCCTGGCACACTGTAACGCATGAACAACCTTTCTTCAACACAATATTTCCGAAATCCTTGGCCTAAATGACTTGCAACCCTAATAAAAGCCACATGCCAACACCGACTCCCGGCAACCCCACGCAAAATGCACAGCAAAGATGGCCGACGCCTCCTCGTCGGGTGACCATTGCGTACAGCGCCGCCCTGGTGGCCAAATCGTAGCTTTCAGACCCCATTGAACAACGTAGGCGCATAGCATGGGCGCACACAGCGGGGAGGATGGTCCCGGAGGGGACTAGTTCCCTTCGCAATAGGTATAGGACAGCTAAGCGACAACAGATCTTCAGTCAAAGGATTGTTGATCGGTAAAATAGTCTGCCTGCTAATGTCGTCGGGAGTCCTTCATTCAATGTATTTAAAAATAGGGTAGACAACTTTTTCAGGTTGCAAAATATTGTTTTTGAGTTCTAAGCAGGTATTCTCCTCTAAGGTATTTTCACTAGGTGGGATTTCTTGCTCATACCTAATCAGTATGATATGGTGTCACTGGCGGATCTAGCCCACCTGTTTGGGGAGGCCAATTTTCGGTGCTGACCCCCCCCTCCAGTGGCGTATCTAGGGTTTTTGCGTCATGGGAGGGAGCAAACGGATTTGGATGCTGCCCAGCCTACCTCTATTTTTGGTTTAAAGACACCGGATTTCAACAACTATTTTTCATAAGGAACTTTTCATTTTTTAAATTAAATGATTATTGGCCAACTTAATTGTCTTGTGGAGGACGCCCAATCGATCAACATCGTTTCTGAGTCACCGGATTTCACCCTAACTCCCCACTCTGTTAAATGCTTTTTTTATTTTGGTATCCCTTGATAAGTCACCTCAGAGTGCTGAAGTTGCACCTGTACAAATCGCTTAAAACCCAAAATTTTACAAATTCAGGTATCACAATTCATAGCGCCCGGTAGCAACCATGCCAGCGTTCGTACACGTGTACACCCGTCTTGTGCATTCGGCGCATTCGCCACACTTCGTGCGATTCTACGGATTATGTTAACTCTCCTACGATTTGTTAATTGCTACCACATGATAGTCTGGCGCCATATTTTACGCGATGGAATGCTTCGCATGGGAGTTGGCTGGGAAAATTCCATACATTAAATTCGACGATTAGCTCTCTTTTTCCCCACTGTTTCTGGTGGTTAATAAATCCGGATACCCGTTGAGCTTTGATGCACTTCATCTCTTTGGTTGACTATGCTTTCAGATTAGCCAAAAGAAGAAGACCGAGCCATGGCCTCGGTTAGATAGCGGCTACCTAACCGAAGCCATGGCTCGGTCTTCTTCTTTTGGATCCGTTGCGTTTTTCTTCGTATACGGATGTGTTTTAGGGGTCCGGATAATTTTTTGTTTGGTTCCGGAACATATTTGAGACCCCAGATCTTGTTCGGGTTTTGTTGCTTTTTTTGTGCACCGATGAATTTCGTTAAGCACCGGCGCGTTTTCGAACACCCCAATGTGTTTATTTATTGCACGGCCTTCTTGTTCTTTTTAGGATGTCCATGATATCAGCAACGCATTCTCATTCGCATTCAGCATCCTATTCGCATACTCTCCGATTTCGTTCATTTTTTCAGGATATGATTTTTGTCGCTTGCAAAAGAAAGGCAAACAACAATAATTCAGTAGGACGAGCAGTTCGATCTCCAGAGGTAAAAAAGGTCATTCGGGTCAAAAACGGGGTACTGCATACAATTCAAAGTGTTTCACTTAGCCGAATGCCTTCCAAATGCCTAGATGTCCGCTGTCCATCAAAGATGCAGTACATTTAATTATGTGGCCTTGAATGTCACAGTTTGCCCTCAGGTCACCAAAGTTGGTTTTACTCATGTACTATATCTATTTACGGGGTAACGAATCAAATCATGATGACACATTGGATATACCTGATTTTTGCAGGTGATAGTCTACATAGCAAGTATATAGAGCACATCGATCAAAATGACCCATTATGGTCCCGGATTCATCACCGTTCATCAAAGAGGCCCAAAATAGCAAATATACCAAATTCTTGTGTACCCGATAATTTCCGCAAAATTTTCCTAGGCACCACGAAATAACACCCAGACATTGGGTATGGCTCATGGATGCAGCACATTGAAGCGTCTGACCTACAATCTCATAGCTTGACCTATGTTCACAAAATATTGTTTTGACCTTGCACTATTGCCATCTACGGGGTACCGAATAATACCTTCCTAAATACATTCATCGGATGGACATTAACGCCAAATAATCTCCCATCGGACAAAAAAGCAGCACATCCAAGCATGTCACCTTCAATGTCACCATTTGACCTCAGGTCAACGAAGACCTTGTCATTACACCCTACGGGAAAATCATGGGGTACCGAGTAACATTTTCCTTAATACATTTATCGGATGAATATTAACGTCGAAAATCGTCCACCGGGCAAGGAAGCAGCACATTCGAGCATGTGACCTGCAAGGTCAGCGTTTGACCCAAGGTCAGGTTTGATGACATTCAGAAAATGAAAGTGATCCACTGGGGTACCGTACGTGGGCCAAACGAAGCATTGAATGTAGACTATCTCAACACTGACGCATGCACTATCAATGCAAGAAGCAACACACCACGTGATCTGACCTCTGTCGATGACGCATTTCATCAGGTAGCACTAGCATCTCATTCAGCAACGCATTCAGAAACGCATCCACCAATATCCTCCGATTCGTCTCAAAATTTGACACAACATTCGCAGGCATACCCGCGATTTTTACACCACCACCAGTACATGCACCACGAAACGATTTTTGCTACGACGAACCCTTTCGCCTTCAGAGGCGAAATGGTCAGCGAAAAGGCCCCATTGTGATTTTCATGGTCTCGGTCAGACTTTTGGCCCCCCAGCGTAATTTTCAAGGGCCCCGGCGAGACTTCTTGGGCCCCAGCGTGATTTCAAAGGGCCACGGCCCAACCTTTTGGTGTCCGCAGCCTGATTTCAAGGGGCCCGCCCGAACATTTCGGGCCCACAGCTGAATTTCAGTGGCCTCGGCACGACTTTTCGGGCCCCAAGCGAGATTTTCAGGGACCCGACCAGACTTTTGGGGCTTTGAGCCCTATTTTTGGGTGCGGGCCCGACCTTTTGAGACCTCAAGCGTGATTTTCAGGGGCCCATGCGCGACTTTTTGTGGGGCCGGTCCCACATTTAGGAGTGACCAGCGCCATTCTTATAGGTCACTGAATAATTTTTTGGGGCCCCGAATGTGATTTTCAGGGGCCTTGGTTCGATTTTGGGCCACCGGCGACATCTACAGGGGACCCTGCTCGACCTCTTGCTATCTTCAACGCGCTTTTCACGGGCCCCGGTGCGAATCTTGCGGGCTCCAGCGGGATTCTTAGGGAGTCCGGCGCAATTTTTTTCCGAACCACGGTGCGTTTCTTGGGGCCCCACAACCTCTCAGGGAGGGGGAGGGGCAACTGCCGCCTTTTCCCCGGGGAAGGTAGTGTAGCCTGGGGAGGAAAACCGATCAACATTCCACCACGTTATACACCTTGTCTTTTTTACCAAGGCATCTAGCTTCATTTGACTGTTCATATTAGCAACATCGAAGAAAAGACCACAAATGAATATCTAGCTCTCGCCCCTCATGCCATGCGGCCTGGCTCGTGTCGCCCCGCTCCTCTGTGGTGTGCAAAAGTCTAGAAGGTCATGTTTTTGTAATTCCACCGTTAATAGACCCATTTGCTGGCTTTATAACATGCATTTTTACAGAAACATTTCGCATTTGGGACTTCCTCGTTGCTTTGACCTCAGTATAAGTGCTGCCAACTTGCTACCATTTTTCTTCTTGATAAAAATTCCCCGTTCAAAGGGAAAAAATCACTTCCGCTACCGGAACTATACAATTTTTTTTGGGGGGGAGGGTTGCTTTCTCCGTTGAAGCTGCCTTTGACTCGGTGGGATTTTTCACTCCACTACGTGGGAATTCACGGTACTAAGTGGGACGCATCCCACCTAGTTAACATGTTGAGGTGGCCCTGGTTCTAAGTAGTGGTGGATAGGGCAACATTTATGCTAAGTAGGTGTGCCCTGTACAGACTCCTTTAGGTAAGCAGGTATGGAAGGTGTCTGCGAATTATTGGTAAGACACTCGAGTCACATGTGTTACATGAGGTCGAGTGAATAGGGCTGAATAGGTAAGGTCAGACATTGTCAACAACAGATAGACATTGATGAGTGTGGGGGATGTTGGTGGATGTATCCTTTGGAATTAGGGATGTGGTGTTGGCTGATGTGAAGAGTGTCTTTTAGCCAGGGTTATGGTATCTTCCCTTTACGGACATAACCTGGATGGGCCCTTGTGGCTCTTATTATGTCTGATCAGTTTATGACTTTATCGCTTTATTTCCTCGTTTTCGGAGGCTCTTTTCTCTGACACTGGATAAGGCGCCTCTACGGTGGCACTCGAATGCACCCCCTCCCCCCACCCCTACCCCTTAGAAGCTTCTCGCTCAATAGCGTCTCTCCGGGGAAATGGTGCTCCTTGAAGATCGCCCCCCCCACACTTTTCCTGTTGCTCCCACGCCCCTTACCCCATCATCTTTGCCTTGGTGCCTCCAACGTTTCGGTGTCTTATCATGGGACCGTTATATAGGATGGGTCCCACTAACCAAATTGGCAACACTCATATGCTTCCATGCATAGCGCCCCACAAATAATCTTCAAGGTTTTGCACCCATGGTGGCAGGAGTGTCAATTTCTGAGTATTATTCAGGTATGCGGAGGGGGCAATACATTGGCACAATGGAAGCGCCGACATCGATGGGGGAGCCCGCCCAGATTCCTTCTAAAATTGAAATTACTAGGGGTGCAAGGCATTGGACGTCATAATGATAATCAGAGACGTGATTGAGGGTGCCAATGGCTCCCAAGGAACCATGAGGACGTGAGGAGTGGGAGGTGATGACGCTGGTTTCGCTGCGCCCGTGGCTCATACCGCTCTACGTTTGCTTACTTTGCTTCTTACTTGCGGTCCTTTTAAGTTTCTGTGAGCGTGGATGTTCGTAATTTTACCTGAAGTTGTTTGTGCACTTGTATACGTGCCTTTTTTCGTGACTGTGTCACCGCGTTGTGACTCTGACCTTTAACACTCACAACGGACAGGGGAGGGCAATGTGCCCATCCGAACTGTTTTTCGATGATATCTCATAAACAGACGGGAAAATTGTAATTAAATCTTGGAACCGTGTTGGAAATTGAACAGCGCATGTAATGCAATACTTACTTTTATTTTGTGCGTAAATATGGGATTGCGGAGTTGCAAATTCGACCCGCTGACGGCGCGCCGCCCGCCACAAAGGTTTCGTCGGCTTGGTGGCGTGGCGGTGTGACGCGCCGGCTGACCTGCCGCGGCCGGGCGTCAGCTGCTGGTGACCTGGTTAGATTTATTACACAGGGTCAATGGTAGCCAATAAATGCTTTCCGTTGGTTCGTTTCGATGGCACTGAACTACACCACGGCCTTGGTCATCACGGACATTGTATGCGACACGATGAATGTTATTTCAGTGTGTCGTTCCCAGCCATTTGAATAGCCTGAGTGACCGAATAGTAATTGTTGGATATAATGCATTTGCCAACCAATGCGTAAATTAGCTTATGCTAATGGACATATATTTGTGTGAAGCATATTATACTTGCCTGGCTAATCTGCAGCGAATTGTTATCATGGTCAAGTAATATTTAATGTAGCTGGACTGTTTCTGAAAACATAGCAGATGTTTATCAGATTTCTTTTTTTCTCAAATTTCTTCTTCAATCGCTCCCATGTATGGCGGCGGTTTATGACATACACCATCCTTTTAAATCGAAATTTCATATTTCAGTTAATGCACACATATTTCGACATTCGGAGCGCAGGCTTCAGCACCAAACTTGATTACTGCGGGAGAAACTGTCCCCTCGCCCAGTGAGCGGCTTTGCCCCTACAGTAAGGGATTATTAGGCACTGGGACAGGGCAGGCTGGAACGGCGCCCGTCTTGAGTTCCTGCAGGCGAACTGGAGGGCGGTGTAGTAGACCAGAGGTGCGCACAACGTGAACAATGTCACCTGCAAGCATTGAAACCCATACATCTGTCACATTTCGAAACTTTCGGATTTTACCTAACCTACTCCAATAGAAGAACGTTACGGGAACGTTACATCCCGATTGTGGTGTCGGCATGTCAACCGAGACAGAGGGCTCTCCAATCTACAGATTGTAGAAAAGCTGGCTGTGGGGGCACTTTAATTTCAGAAATTTATTCCATACCTTCCCAATTCATGTCGCGACAGTTTCCGGCAGATGCCATGCCACGGGTCGGCCGAGCTGTCTCACAGCTTACGTCGGCTAGTCGCGAACTGCCACCGAGGCCATAGGCTATTGTTTCCGGCACAGGTGCATAGCTATCTGACACCCTACCACCGCCGCGTGACCTCGATGCAGGTCGCCGCCGTGTGAATACCAGTGAGATGATGTGACCGTCAGTGGGTGATGTATGTAAGTGATTCTATTCTGGGAACCGAATGGGCAGGTGTGTGTGTGTGTATACATGACAGTCAGATGCAGGAGTGTCGATTTTTGAAAACAAAAACATTGGGGGAGGGGGGGGGGACCGAAGTGCCAACGCACTAGACCACCCCCACCCCCAACCAAAAACTCATCAGATTTCGCCCACTATATTTTCCGATCTCAGAAATTCTGATTTTATTCGACGATGTGCATGTTTATGTTTATTCAGCATCCTCACCAACGGGGAAAATCGTCCAATAACTGGTGATGTCACCTAATTAAAAGAGCAGTGCACAGTACATGTCAACATAACAACTCTGAGTAATAGCATGCGACTGCAGTGCCACATAGTGGGCTCGGATCTATCGTCACCGTCACCGTCACCGTTACCCTCCTCCTCACTCCACACACCAACAAACACACACCGGCTTAAATAAATACTTCAGCGATCAGATGCAGGCTAAAACACACCGGCCTTGATGGAGCATCAGAGCACAGCAGACCTGAACTGTGATGGCGATGGGAGAAAGTATTTCATTGGTGCCTAACATTAGGGAGGGGCATTTTTCCCTTTAGTACGCCACTGCGGCTGCTCAACGTATTTTGTCCCGCAGATTGCAAGATCAAGAGTAGAAAGGCCCTTCGGGTAATTGTCTTTCGGGACCCATTCTGAATTTTCCGGTGCTTTGGTCGATTCGATGGAGTCTCTTTGTGGTTTTTGTGGTGAAGTCTATTTTTTGTAAGCCCACTGCAGGTTATTTTTGGACCCCGGTACGAATCTTCGGGCTCTCGGTGCGTTGTTTTTTTTTCGGTGCCCCAACAGGTTTCTTTTCCGGCGTCCGACGACTTCTTATTTTGTGGATCCTTGACGCATTTTTTTGTGTCCGCATGGTGAAATTCCGGGTATATATTTGTTCTTGGGAAGCCAGCTGCAACTTGTGGGGCTCCGGCGCGACATTTTGGCCCCAGTGAGATTTTCAAGAGAAGCGGCGTGAATTTTGATTTGGTCAAAGTGCGATTTTTTTGGGCCCCGTGGTCACTTGTTGGGATCCCATGCGCGAGTTTTGGTGGCTACGACACGTTTTTTGGGGCCCAACACGTTTTGTGGGCTTTTGGAGCCATTGTTGAGATCCTAGATTGATTTCCCGTGTCCGGACTTTTTTTTTCATTTCCCCGGCTTCATTTGTTGGGTGATCTCAACGAGACTTTTAGAGCCCCGATGGGACCTGTCATGCCTCTAGCGTGATTTGCAGGAGCCCGGGTGATAATTCTTAGTACCCCCAGTCTCAGCGTGATTTTCAGGAGGTCCCGGCCCGACCGTTTGTGGCCCCCGTTGTGATTTTCTTGAACCCCGGCACGACTTTTTTTCCGGCCCCAGCGTGATTTTCAGGGGCCCAGGTGGAAACTTTTGAGGCCTCAGCGTCATTATCAGGGTCCCCTGCGCTACTTTCGGGGGCCCCCAATGTGATTTTTCTGAGCCCCAGTGCGATTTTTGGTGGACCGTGTGGGATTTTTAGGGAATATGGTGCATTTTTTTCCTGAGCTCGGCGGATTTTTTGGGGCCCCACAACCTGTCAGGAGGGGAGGGGGAGGTAACTTCCCACAATGCCCCCTCCCCCATTCGGTATGTCACTGTGCCATGCAATGATGCAACATAAGAATCCAGGAATAGTTCATCTGTTTCATCACTCACATGTGATTTCAACTCCCCAGTTATCCAGACAGTTTGAGGAAAGTAAAACATCTGCTACATGGATCAGCAAGGATGGATTATAAGGCAACAGGGACACCATGGAATTCAGATCACAGTAGTTATGCTGCAATACATACCTTCTTCCACAGACTGCTTTGGAGATGGATGCGCTGCTAAAGTTTGGTCAGGGTTGGAGTTGGAGGTGGATGGAGCAACACTGTGAAGGACATAACATATGGTTCAAGAGACTTCTGTTACATTAACAATACAGGGGATGAAGTAACATTTTCATTAATTGACTTCTATGGTGTCCTGAGTAAGTAGGACAATCGAGATGGGTTTCTGTTATATGCATTGTAGAAGCAATGTTATGATGTAGCTTTTATACCCCAGTGGGAATGGTATGGATTCACTCATAAGTGAATTTGCAAACATACTGATATATCAGTTAACAACAATGCAGGGAGCTATATGATCAACATGGTCGATGTGTCCTAAAGCCGAAATAACTAAGTAACAATGCAGGGAATCTGCTGCATAACATTTTGCCCATAAAATAGCCATGATATATGGCATCATACTTCCCATGCTATTTAGAATGGTGAGCTATATTTGGTGTACAAACATCAGTATATTAGAAATGTTACTTAAACGTTACACATATCAGTTCCTTACAAGTGTCAGCAATACACTTCCTTCATGCGCCTTAAACATGATTCAAGAAAGCACTGTCATCGATTTTGAACTTGCAAAAAGAGTGGGCCACCTGGTGTTTTGAATGCTATTTGAGTGAATTAGCTGTCTTGTTAGTGAACTGACCATTTATTGAAATATAAGTACTTTAACTTTGCCTGCTTCTATCATGAAAATTTGTCATTTTCCAATGCATCAGAAATCATCAGAATAACTTCTTGTCCACAAACCGGTGTATGCATTTTTATGAATTTATCATATTTATTAACACAAAACGATGTAGATCTGATCTGCAAATTTATAACTCAGAAAATGTTATCATCACAGGATTCCAGTCCTGAAAATACCTGCCCAACCTGCCGAAATCTGGTATCAAGCGATTGCCTGCGATGAACCATCGCGTAACATTTGAAACCGGTACATGTCAAGGTCAAAGGATTGATTGAGTTTTTTCGATGTCCTCGCGTTTTATCACTATGGCTTCAAGTTGCAGAAAATGGATGTCATTCGGCGTCGCTTGTTGTGCGGTATCAGAAAGTTGATAATTCGGAATAATCTTGACGGGTCAAAATTCAAGCTGATTTCTTCGGTCGCCTCGCATTTTTTCTCCCAAGCCTACCCAGATCCACTACCAAGTGGTAGCCCATGGTGAGTCCTCGAGTAACATTTTGAAACCGGGATATGTCTAGGCCAAACCTCAATGTCAAAGGCTAGGTTGAATTTTTGGAGTCCTCGCGATTCGTCGCTATGGGTTCAATTTGCACCAAGTGGGTGTCATTCGACGTGGCTTGTGCCGTATTATAATGTTACAAATTGAACCAAGTTGAAAGGTCAAAGGTCAAACTAATTTCTGATATCAAGCAATACCCCGTGATGAACCTGGAGTAACATTTCAACCCGGGATATGTCAATGTCAGACCACAATATCGAAGGTTAGCTTGAATTGCTCGAAGTCCTCGCGCCTCGTCGCCATGTCTTCAATTTTCATCAAGTGGGTGTGATTCGACGTGTCATGAGGTACTCTAGTAAACTGTTCACAAATCACACTAATTTTCGAAGTCAAAGGTCGAACTCATTTCTTCGGTCGCGTTTCGTCGTTTTCTCCCAAAGCTACCTATGTTTGGCATCAAGAGATAGCCCGTGGGCAACCCTCGAGTAACATTTCAACCCGGGACATGTTAGGTGAAGCCTCAAGGTCAAAGGTTAGTTTTAATTTTGCAAAGTTCTCGCGTTTCGTCGCCATGGCTTCAAGTTGCATTATGTTGGTGTCATTCGACGTGGCTTCCCGTAGAGTATCAGAATGTTGGGATATCGAGATAATTCCGATGCGTGATGTAATTTATTTCGGATCCTCCCGAGCAGGGTTTTTCAGTTTCTGTTACAGAAGTGCACTAATGTGCAGAACAAACCATCATCACGAGCATACACGATAACAACGAGTGGCATCACAGTGCTGATGTAATCGATGTTCCAGAGGCCGGAAATTAGAGCCCGGACATGCGCAGCATGGCCGAAAGCCTCCGTCTGAAAATATTGTAGCCACCTGAGTTCCTCACATCTGAAGCAGGTTGTTCCACGTCCGGCAAGCTCTCGGTATGAAGGAGCGGCGCGCGAATTCTGTGCGGCATCGTGGTACCTGGAGCTCACCGTTAGCCGTGGCCCTGGTGCTCCGTTGCGACACAGTTGAGCGACAGTTTAGCTGACCGCGAATGAGTTCTGAGCCAGTGAACTCGTTCATAATTTTGGAAACTGAGTGTGCATCTGCCTCGGATATGAAGTCCTCGAATTTGAGCCATCCTAGTTCTATCAACGTTGGCGACACATGATCCCGGTAGTGCAAGCCGGCGACAATCCTTGCACCAAAGTTGATGCATTTTTGAAAGCGTCGTTTCTGGGCTCTGCTACAGCTTCCCCAGGCAGACACATAGTATCCTATGTGGGGGAATACGAGTGCCTCAATTAACACCCGTCTCGTAATGTGAGAAAACTTATGATCCAGTCTAGCGAGTCCAATGAGTATGCGGTTACACAGACGCACAACAGTAGATACATGCACATCCCAGGACAGGTGTGAGTCAATTTTCACGCCAAGTAATTTCACAGACTTCGTGGGTACTACTTCCAACTGGCCCAGACGAACAGATAATTCCACAGGCGTATGCTGTCTAGAAAATTGGAGAACATCCATCTAATTTTTGGAGGGATTTACTTTTAGTCCATTCTGAATGAACCAGTTAAAGGCGACTGACAGTGATTTATTCAATCGTTGGCTAATGGCTGTGATTTCGTTTCGCTTCCCGGAGTCGAGGAACTAGACATTATCGGCACAAATAACAATCTTGCCGTGTGGGATATGTTGCGGGAGGTCATTGGATAATATTAGGAACATGACCGGGCCCAAGATCGAGCCCTGCACCACACCATGTGCTACCGACAGAGGGCTATAATCCTTCACCGTTTGCGAACGGCCCTCAAGCCATGCTCGGAACCATTCGGAGTTGACGCTGTACCATCCGAGCTTGTCCATGAGGCGACTATGCTCCACGCTGTCGAACGCCTTTGAGGTGTCAGCTGCAACCAGTGGAGTGATCTCGCCTTGGTCGATTTTGAGGGTAGCGTGGATGGCCATGTCTAGCAGAGCCATCTCGGTAGACAGGCCGGGCCGGAAGCGGTACTGTTATGGGCACAGTAGATGATGACTAGTCAGATGGTCTATCAGTTGTGTACACATGACCTGCTCGCAAAGTTTTTCGACCACTGGCAATATCGATATTGGCCTGTAGTTGTGTGGGTCGTTTACGTTACCACTTTCGTGCCTGGGTGTTACCATCGCCGTTTTCCATAACGGTGGCAGTTCACAGCTTGTGATGCATGAGTTGATAATGTTTAACAGGTGCGGACCCACCACGCTAAACGTCATCTTAACCATCTGGATGGTGATGCCATCAGCTCCGGACGCTCGTGAGCCACCCATGCGCGATTTTTAGTGGCCTTGGTGCGATTATTGGGTCCCAGTGTCATTTTCAGGGGGCCCTGCGCGACTTTTGGGGGCCCTCAATGCGATTGTATGAGCCCGGTGCGACTTTTGTGGCCATCAGCGTCATTTTATGACGCTGCGCGACTTTTTGGGCCCCCAATGTGATTTTTAGCGGCTACGGTGCGATTTTGTAGGCCTAAGCGGGATTTTTATGGAGCCTGGTGCAATTTTTCCTAACCCTAGCGCGATTCTTGGGGCCCCCAATCCCTCAGCGTGGAGCAACTGTTCCTAATGCCCCCCACCTTTGGTACCCCACTGTTGTATGTCCATATTTACTGCAACAAAACCATCGTCCAATATTTTATCTTCTCTTGCTACAAGAGAGCAACGTTTAACGTGATTACAGCATTGCTCTATGGTGATTGTGAAATCGGGCCCAGCGCATACGACATATAGCTAGGCAGTGATAAGGAGTGAACCTTGCTAATTTTGGAGCAACATTTTGTCCTGCAAAATATCATTTTTCAATGGTAAGTCTGAAAACCAGACCTTGTAAACGAAGTGGTTGAAATCCGAGGATTTTGTTTTAGGGGGGGGAAGGCGTCTTACCTTCCATCTTGCCCAAACATACCGCGTCCCTGGTTTGCTCCCCCCCCCACCCAATTTCAAAACCGTAGCTACACCCATGCTCCTTTGTCACCTAGCATGTGCCAATTATCAGCATTTTGTGTCCGTCAATTCTGCCCACTAGGTATTGTCGCATAATTGGAAGTGAGCGAGTTGTCGAGGGTGGCGGAGTCCCAGGCCTTACATATAAATATTTGCAAGAAGTATGTATCAAAGCTGCGCCATCTCGGAGCTTTCAATAGTTGTCTTCGGAAGGATTTTTTTCCCACAGTGACGTTTTACTGAAAAAATAACGTATGTTCACGCCATTTTTGTAGGGGGGTGGTCTGCGAGCTCCGGCTGGGATTTCCCCGCAGTCCAACTGACAGTTTGACAGCCAAATTCGGCGGCGATGCCCACACCCTATCAGAGGTGTCAGTGACTAACCTATGACTCACAACTGGCCAGGGGTGTTATTTTGTATACTTTTGGAGGGACATGTGCCTCCTCAATGTTCAATTTTGCCCTTCAAATAGTGAAAATGCCCCCCCCAATATGAAGTGGAAATGGGCATGCAGCAAAAAGCATAACACCGCGGGCTGCATTGGAGCGGAAGCGCCGATGGCCCCGCAGATGGTCCCGCCGATGGCCCCACCGATGGCTCTGGAACTAGTGACGTCCGTCCGTTCACTCTGGTGACCTGTCACCCAGGACGGTTTCCAGGCGACTGACCGCCACCGTTGACGTCGCGGCTATACCATGTAGTGTGGCCAGCGTACTGGTGTCCGGAGACACTGCGCCGAATGGCACCGTCTGCGCTGCTGAGCATCCTGCCACCATTGCTGACATCAGGCCTGAAGCAGAGGCTTCCAAGAATCTTTCAGCTGCGGTAGTCAGTTGGTCCAGAGGAGCTTCCTGTGACGGCAGCGATAATGCGGCCCAAGCCTGTGGCAGCCGTTGAAGAAATGGTCTTTAGCGTCTCATGGACGTGTACAGCATCTCGTGTTGTACCCAGTTCAGAGTGCATCCAAAGGAGCAGTTGGAACGGCTTCTGGTCTCCGAGCTGCTGACGGTGCAATAGGGCTTCCAGGAGGGCCGCTCGCGATTGCACCAACCTACGCCTTAGGGCGTCAATGAGGGTTACGAAACTGGGCGTCTTGGACGTGATAACACCCGCACCTGCGTGGTGATCGACACAGAAAGGCTTGCCACCAGCAGGTTGAACTTGGTGCTGTTTTCTTGAATTCCAGCCACCCGAAACGCACAGTTCGTCTGCGTCGGCTAGAGGTCAGTCTTCTCCAGATAAATGAAGAAAAAAAACTGTGATAGCCTGAACCTGGCCATCTGCTGGCTTGCAGATGCAGGAGCCAGGGAAAGATACAGGAAGGGGGGGGGGAACTGGGGACACGCGCCTCCCTCCCATGGAAGGTGGCCGCTCCTCCGGCCGGGAAAAGGCGCTCATCCGGGAAGGCTCGAGTTAACCCCTATATTTTTTTCGTCAGAAGCACACCTCAGGGATAAAAAAAGACGCCTCTTCAGTGTGCTCGAATGGACTCCGCTCTAATTTTTCAGCCAGAGGCTCCCCTTCGGAAGGAAAAGACACCCCACCAGGCAGGAGCGAGTTCAGAAATTGCCACGAGGGGAAATTAGTCTCTGGAGGGACGCCTCTAGCTGAAAATTTTCAAGGATGGGGTTCACTCGGGCCTTCCCGGAGGGGTACCTTTACCTTCCAAGGTGCGCATCTGGCTGAACAATTTGGGGGGTTGACTCAAACACATTGCATTGGGGTCTTTTCCCTCCAAGGAGCGCCTCTGGCTGAATAATTCGATGGGAATGCACTCGAGCACACTGAAAGGGCACCTTTTCCTCTGAGAGGGACGAGTCTTGCTGGAAAATTCGATGGGGATGTATTCGAGCTTTTCCGGAGTGGAGCATTTTCCCGGCCGAAAGGGCTCCAATTTCCATGTCGGCACATATGCCTTCAGTGCCACCCATGTATCCACCCCTGCCTCAAAGTACTTTTGTAGTGGCGTCCCTCCAAAGAAATGGCACCCGTTCAGACAAGTGCCCCCATGAAAATTCCTGAACTCGCCCCTGGCAGGAGTCCCTGGCGCGGACAGGGCGGCCGCGCCGCGGACGTCAAAATGTTGGGTTTCGACAATTCCTTTTTTGCGCATCCTCGTCATTTTCCCGGGGCTACAACATGGTGTATGACCCAGCACCCGATGCCCAAACTTCAGTGAATCAGACAGCCAGAGAGTGGTACACATTTCATGCCTTGTACTGCACTTACTTGCTGTTATTCCGGCCTTCGCGTTCGCAGACAACACGCTTGTTCGCATGTGGCCAGGTTTTGTTCCCAGCATTGCTTTCCCCTGGCCATGTGCACCGGCTCTTTTCCTAGATAGTTGTGCAGTCTCACACCCTCAACACGACCTCAACATTGATAGTCCGCGTAGCAAGTGTGCGTCTGTGATAATACGGGCAGCAAGTGTACATTTGCAAGGTTTTCGTTTGACGTTGGTGACGACGGACCCAATTCAATATCGACATTTGTTCTGCTACTTGAGTTTAGAAACGCTACAAGACATGCATCAAGCTCCCTTTTACATCGCTCACGACTGGTGCTTCATTCTACCACACGTATTCCCTTATTAGTAGGGTACTGGTACTGGTAACGGTACAGGGGGTGTAATATGATCGGTTTCAGGGGTGTGATATGCATATCACACCCATATGTGTGACCATGGTCACACATATGCATTTGTACATCTTGGTGTTGTAGTCTGGCAGTTGGTGAGACACCGCGGCAAATGGCAAATGACGGTGTCGTTCCTAAATACTTCTGAGGTGTGTGTTATGTGCCCTCATATTATTAAAAGCGTGAAGGCATTGTATTATTTTCTTCATCAGGGAATTTTGCAACAGCCATCACATCTTTATATTTTCATGACAAGTCACTAGAATTTGAAGACCAGGATTTGCCTAATTTGATTTAGATTGCCAGATATAGCCATACTTGGCATGTATTCGTCCACAGACGTTTCCTAAGCAGCGTTCACCTTACGGGTTTACACTGGCTGTTCAGACAGAGTGAGCGAGCTTTCCGGGCGAACGCAGTGATACAAATGCTAAAACCCACTTAGTCTTGCTGGCTTGGATTTTGAAGACATCTTGAACTCGACCTCTTTCCATGTGATATTGGTATGAGATAAACTGGCGTGAAGCCGGTGCGTTAGTTAGATTTAACTTGCAACTGTACTTTATAAGGATTAAATATTTCCATTCTTCACCATCAAGAAAGAACACATCAATATGACCTCGAATCGATTAAAAAGTTACATATAAGAACTCCACATTATATATTGAATGTCCGAACGCGGCCGCTCCACTGTCTCCGTCTGTGTAATGCGTGATGTTATGACCGGAGCCATGATTCCCTACCTGGGAGTATTTCTGTGTGTCTTGCCCACAAATATTAATATTAATAATATATTAATTGTTCGCCATCCCGCATGTGTGTTGGTTGGCTCGTATATTATTTGTTGATATATGAGCAACGACGGAAACGTGGTTAGGGAACTCTTGCACACTGATAGAACGGAACGTTTCGAAAATTGCATTCGCTGTTCTTTTGTCGGGCTTTCAATTGAGTGGGACAATTTTATACCCCTTAAGTGATAACCTGGTCTTTTAGACGTGTAGTTGTATTTTTATCTTGATCTTCAGTATCACATCAATTGCAATTTTATCCTATCAGCAGACTAAATGGCCTAAATCTAGCATCCAAACATAATTCAGGACAGGGTCGATTAACACGAGCGCCGAAGGGCCTCTCACATAACACGCACAGGATGGGGGGGGGGTGATTCGGCCCCTGCCCCAAAGATTCGTGGAAACTACTGACACAATTTGGAGGGTAGATTGTGGATGTAGTGATCTCCCTTCAGTACAAATTTCATGACCCCAGGCTTTCAAGGTGAAATGATGTGATCGGCTGCCTCACCACACTGCTGCTCCACCGTACCGACGAAGTCTTTGTGACCTTGAACGCTCGCCGGCCGCCGCCTGGTCGGCCGATTTGGCACCCCCGCAATTCCTATATTTACTGACGGATTTCGATTTTGTGGTGCATAGGATGCGCTTATCGATTTTTTTAGCTCGCAAAGTCACAACATTACATAACAATATCGCCGCCCGTTTATGAGGTAATGTTAAAAAAAAAAACAAGCGGGCGGATTGCGCCCGCCCCCCCCCTCCACTCCTTCGGTGCTCATGTGAAACAGCCACATCTTATGCCTGCATCAATCCTGCGGCACTTTGCCCCCTCAATAATTTTCATACAACACCTATGCAACCAGCTATGCCTCCCTCTCCCTCCCCCCCCCTCCCCCCCATGTCCCGGTATGTCGCACTGACCTGACTGGCACTGACTATGAACATCAGCGGATCGAAATTTGGCAAGGCCACCCCAAGCAATTGCTTTAGCACAGTGCCGGGGAGGGAAATTGGACTTCATTGTTTTATTTCGCAAGGAAAGGGCAAACTAGTGGACACTCATGGCCAAACTTTACTTCTAGCCATTTCAAACTAGGGATATCTTGGAACATGGTACTTCTATCATTACGGTTACTGTACCGAAATAGTAACTATTTATATTTCCACCCAGGAATATTAGCGTGTCCCAGCGGCGTCATCACGGGGATGACGTCATCATCACGGGATGACATCATTACTGGGAATCCATCACACACTTATCGTGGCCTGTGGCCTCCCGGGACGCTGAGATTTTGATGGAAATCAAATGGGGGTCGGGTAAATAGTCCTTCTGACAGTAGATACAGGCTCCCGCAGCAGGTCGCAGATCCCCCGACGAAAACTCCTGGTCACGGCGATAGCGTGTGTCTTGACATCATGTTGCCAGTTCGTGTATGGGATAATGTGCGATGAAATTAGTTGAACCCATTATTTAACTGATTGAACTACTCCGATGCGGTACAATTTTCTACCCATCGCAGTGCTAGGGGGTCAAACGTTCCCTCCTATTAGCATTTGTTCTAACCAAGACAGAGAGGTGCGACGAACGGCATGGTGCAGCTACGTGCGTGCACGTTGGATGTACTCGAATCATTGTTCTCTATCTCCTTTGGCATGACCGTCCAAGTAAGGTCAAGTAGGTCCAATTTCGGGGTGCAGTCAGTCGCTCGACTTCGCGTAGTTCTCAAACCCTGGTCGTAAGAAAGCGACTTCCTGCTTCAATATTGATGATATGCAAGCTGAAGCTTAGCCTAACACAGGTCATACGTGCAAAGGTGAAGGTCACCGATCTTGCTAGGGTCAAATACCTGGAAATATGTAATGAACAGCTAAAGAACACATTTTTTAAGCGATGACCCTCAAGAAAAGGCAATGAGTGCCACCAAACGAAGACCATGTGCTTTCCACTCACGAACTTTCGAGAAAAATCACATATTTTCCCTCTTTTTAATGTTCTCCAAAATCGGGGAGCAGTCCAACATTTTATAAACAAATTTATTAACGCAGATGGCAACAGAAACGACTCGGCGTGCAACATTACGCTGATTTAGCCATTGTTCCTTCACAATAAGTCTTAGTTTTGCCTCTAGAGCGCCTCGAATACATATGCATTCGAAACGTTCCAGGTCATACCTCAGTGAGCTGATCAAGTATTGACTTGAAACTTGGCACGCTTTTTCATAGGACACAAATTGCTACCACATAGTTCCAGGTTGCTAAAAACATTGCTTAGCACACCGCTATGCGCAGCTATTTCCTCTAGTCTAGTGTTTGTGTAGATCTTACTCGGCTCTATCGCCCCACGAAAGTGTCGCACGAAACTATATCCTTTTGAAACCCGATGTATTACAATGTCATCGACAAGTCTACGGTAAGTGTCGTGACCACATCAACTTGGTCAAGTTGTGGGGTAGGATATGTTCAATCACCAATTCATATTCATTTATTCGAATTACTGCTGTACTCTTCTTGACAAATGAGCCATGACAACGTGAAGTTTATACATCTGGCATCCTAAAATATTCCTTTCACTCTTAGTTTCTGGAGACGTACCAAGCTAACACGCTGATAAAATGGTTTATAGCTGCGACTATGGACATCAGTCGGAGAGCCCAGCCGTACCGGTACCAATCATCACCACGCCCGCGGGAGTGGTGCACAACACACAGTAGCTGAAATCAACCAACACGTGATGTGATGCCACATGGCATCCCATACACAGAAGAGCGTACACACATTTAAGCTGGTGTAGCGTCGCGCTGGATCCTGGATTTCAGTGTTGCTCGGCAGGCTTTCAGTCCAGATTACGCGGTGTGGTTCAAGCTATTCAACCTATGTACGGACAGTTCTTGATGCATTTCAAGTTCAGGCATTCGCATGTGTCGTTCCATGGAATCCAGCAGCAGTTCGGCCGTTCTTCTGGGCAGTTGTGGAGCGGAACGCAGTTATGTGGTGAATCTGTGAGTCAAAGAAGAGACTACGGTGATGGACGGGTCAATTCATGGGAGCGAGAATGACGTGGCTCGTCAAACACCCAGGTAGGGGGAGGCGGTGTATGTCTGTCTCTTTAACGGAGTTGCTGTCCCTTTTGGCCCAAAAGAATGCGGATGCTCTGAAAGCTCCATAGGAATAACATGGGGATCCTGGATGCCTTGTTATGCCTGACCCAATATCGATAAATTATCTAAAAAAACTAGTATGATCCCACATAATTTTCACCGGGTTCTATGGATGTTCGAAACGTTCGGTCTGACCCACCTACTTTTCGCAAATTTAAGCTCCAAACTTGGAAGCAAAGGTGACCTTAATAACTGGTCGATCGCTGGCATAAACATGATGGTAATAAAAGAAGTAGCATATGCAGTGCATATGAAGAGCAGCGCCTTAATGACGGGTGAGCAGGGCATGGTGTGTTTTGACCGGGGATTGGGATCTGATAATTGTGATGACGTCCTTTGAAACTGCACTATAATCGCAGTTGCAGGAAACCTGCAGGATGTTATCTCACACATTGTGGGAAATTATTCATAAACATACGATAGGTACGTATCAGTACATCTACCCAGTTGGCATAGCTCTCGTTGGTGGCCGGAATAGAAATGTGAAGTATCGGCTAAATGCGATAAGTGAAATCAAATGAGGAAAACTGAGATGGAGTGATGCAACAATGTAAACCCATGTCGCGCTATCAATTAATTGCCATTTCACTTGTTTTTCATTTCGAAGATTATCCGTGTTTTGGTTAATATCAATTGAAGAACACCCTGGGCTGCTTTCAGACACCAGCTGATAGGCAGCTCAAGTAAAGAAGCTGCCTGACGGATGAATGGCACGTGAGACCCTAGATGCCTAAAATTCAAGCGCCCTGTTCACAAATAGAAGCGTACTTCAGGCCCAAACCTAGAAACTTCGAGAAAAGTAAAAGAGAGGAGGAAGGCTTGGTTTCCAGGTCGATTACTTCCAGGCAATGTCATAGGAGTAATTTTACATTTATCTGAAAGATAAATATAAGATAAAGATAAAGAAAGATAAAGATGGTATAGGGCAGTGCCTCAGATGATATAGGGTCTCGTCGTCGTGGATGGTGGTCACGCGTTCGCCAATGGACACGACCCCTAGTCAAAAGTCCTTAGGAGAGCCCCTGGCGAGGAGTTCAGAATGTGTGCTCCCCATTGGCCTCCCATCGGCTCTGAACATGGATTATATTTCTCTTTTATGGTGCCTGAACACCACCAGTAACAGCCGCCCCTACCCACTGGTGGATCTAGACAAATGTTAGCCGCTGAAATCTGATCAGTTTTTCGAATTTGGAAATTGTTTCTCTTTAATTTCTCCGCCAAGAAAACGTTAAAGCCTGTCTTCTGTATCCGTCCATGTCCTACCCCTGCCCCTAATAAGTAAAAATGTCTTCTTAACCCCCCACCCCATTCAAGATTTCTGGATCCGAACCTGCTTACCTTTATGTGAAGCCCTCCACAACACAATAATATGATCAGGAAGCATGCTGAGATCCCGCTAATCCTAAACCTCTCTTCTTTCGCTTGCATCACCTTTTTTGTACGAGAAACGCAAACTTCCTCTTCTAGTAACGGCTTGTTTTGTTGGCGATTTAAAATAGGTAAACACCCTTTCAGGAAGGCCTTGTTTAATTCCGGAAATATTCCTCTGGAATTTCTACATGGCTGCATGATTTGATTTTCCCACAATCGTATTCTTCACCACGAAATTGTGTCGCAAAAAGAGACATAAAATGTTCCATGTTAAGTCAATGGAGTTCTTCGTCGCACGCCCGTTTCGTTAGTCCATCGATACTTGGTCTGACGGACTTTCACTACGGAGACAGGAGGACGAATCTAATCTGCAATAATTTTGGCAAATATCAAAATGCAATGCTATTTTCGAAAGCAAGCTGACGGAGAAATGAATGGGACATATCTCTTGTCTTAACTAACTGACACGCCTTTAAATAAGGTCATTATGGTTAGGGTGTTCTGTAAAGGTCGGAGAGGCAGGAGGTGCATCACCAGGCCTGGTGCCAAGGTCAAGGACTTGGTACCAGTGGTGGCACAGGCTACCAGTGAGCACCAGTTTAATGCAGTTGTAGTGCAGGTAGGAGTAAATAACATAGGTCCTGCTAGGAGTGAGGAGCTGCTGCAGGACTACAGGGCCCTTCTGGACACCCTGAAGCATAGCAATAGCAGAGTCATTGTGATTGCTATTCTGCCTAGGGCTGGAGTCTCCCTGAGTGGAGCTCTAGGGCACTGGCAGCCAATGCCAGGGTAGGTAGGCTCTGTCATGAGTTAGGTTTGACCTTTGTTGACGAGTGGTGCAGGTTTTATGGCTCATGGGGCCTCTATCAGAGGGATGGCCTGCACTTCTCCGAGAAGGGGGTACATGTGTTAAGCAAAGTATATGAGCATGTCCTTCAGGGAAACTAGACAATGGGGTGGGGAGGGGATGAAGTGGCATTGCCATCTTAGGGATATGCCAATAGTGACAGCCTAGGCAATATAACCTCACAGCCAGCAAATAGGAATAGCAGTAGTTCAAGGGGACAGAGTGGTAGCTCATCCAGAGATGAAAGAGCTACTCAACATGAAAAAAGCCAAAGCTGGTCATGGAACATATGTTAAGTGTATGATGCTTAATGCCCAGAGTATTCGATCCAAATTTGATGAGTTAAAGTATTATGTTGCTGAGGAGGAACCAGATTTTGTTTGCATTACTGAGACATGGGACAGTGAGGGGTATTTTGGGGATAACTTGCAGGACTATGAGATCCAGGGATACAATATGTTTTCGTGTAATAGGGGTCCGGCAGTGAAAGGGGATGGTTTAATGCTCTATGTGAATAGCTTATTCAGTTATCAAAAAGTAGCAGATGGGGTAAAAAATGTGTCTGTGGAGTCTATTTGGCTCGATGTCGCTGTGGGAAAAGGCAACAGCAGTAAGCTGAGGATAGGAGCTTTGTACCGATCTGGAACCTTGCCACATTCTCAGCAACTGGAGCTCGATAAGGTGATTTGCGAGGAAATCAGTAGAAACTTTCGTAGGAAATGCCTTATAATTGGTGACTTTAATCTAAAAGGATATGAAAATGTTGGTGTTGGCTCTCCATCCTGTAAAATGTTTAGGAAATGCCTTGAAGAGGACCTGTTCTTACACCAGTTTGTAACGGAACCAACTTGGCAGGGCTCATTCCTGGACCTTGTTTTCCCATATTTAAGTAATTTAGTTCAAGACTTGACTGTAGGAGAAACTCTCGGTAGAAGTGACCATAGCATAGTGAGATTCAAGGCACAAGTAACGGGCACAATCAAGGATAATTTGGCAAAAGTTCCTAATTTTAACAGGGCTGACTTTGACTGCATGAGAGCGGCTTTAAGTGCCATAGAATGGGAACAGGAATTCTCCAATTTAAATGCCTGTGAAATGTGGGAAAAGTTCAAATCTTACTTGAGGGTTATTCAGATTAGACATGTCCCTCAAAAGCAAAGGCGCAAAGGAAGGGTAGGAAAGCCAGCATGGCTTACGCCAGATTTGATAAAAGCAATTAAGGCTAAGAAAGATGCACTTCGAGTGTTTAAGGAAGCTTCAAATATCGTAAATCGTAGGTCGTATAAAAAAAGCTAGAGACGCTGTGAAGCAGAAAACCAGAGCAGCAAAGCGAGCAAAATAATTGGATTTGGCTAGGAACTGTAATGGGGACAGCAAAAAGTTCTTTAGTTTTTACAAGCTGAGTAAAGTTTCTAGCACAATTGGTCCACTGGAAGTAAATGGGACCATATTGAGTGAGGATGGTGAGATGGGTGAGGAGCTGAGCAGGCAGTTTAAATCAGTGTTTACATTGGAAGATATGACTAATCTGCCAACCGTACACCACAGTTCAGTGACAGGTGATCGTATAAACGATGTTGATTTCATTGATAGTGATGTTGTGTTCAATCATATCAGGAAATAAAACCAAACAAGGCAGCAGGACCTGATGAAATTTATGCCAGGGTATTGCGGGAAGCTGAAAAGGAACTGGCAATTCCACTTAGTATAATATTTTGTAGATCAGTTTCACAAAATGAAATTCCAACAGATTTGAAAAAGGCAAATGTGGCTCCTATTTTCAAGAAAGGAGAAAGAGGGAAAGTTGAAAACTATAGGCCAGTAAGCCTCACATCCCTAGTCTGCAAGGTACTCGAATCAATTATCAAGGATAGAATAGTTAGTTTTCTGGAAGGAAACAGATTGATTCAATATATTTAACATGGGTTTAGAAAAGGGCGATCGTGTCTCACAAATCTCTTGGACTTTCTGAATTTCGCTACAGAACATTTTTATCATGGAAATCAGGTTGATGTAGAACATCTTGACTTTAGTACGGCCTTTGACAAGGTACCCCATAAACGGTTAATGATGCAGCTTCATGTTCAGCTTCATGTGGTTAGTGGTATAAGCAACCTGGCATATGAGGAAAGATTGAAGAAATTGAATATGTTTTCACTTAGATATAGAAGGCTGAGAGGAGATCTCATTGAGGTCTTTAAATTTGTTCATGGTCAGGAACAGGGATATCTCAGGGAAATGTTGAATTTAACAGAAATGATGCAATTAGAGGTCATCAATTCAAAATTAAAGTTAATCACAACAGGACAAGTTAAAGACAGTCTTTCTTCACCAACAGGGTAGTAGAACATTGGAACCAGCTGCCAGAAACCATTGTCAGTAGCGGCACACTGAACATCTTTAAAAACAGCATAGACAATCATTATAAGAGTAGAGGGCTTGCTTTTCGGTATTCAAGGGAGGGCTGATCGACGGACTTGGTGGGCAACTGGTTCAGTATCCAGAGTGCAATCAAGAAGGGCCCTTGTGGCTCATAGTTGTACTGCTCTTTTATGTCTTATGTGTTAGTGAGGGCTATGCGATGAAATAACCACTGAATAATCTTTAGCTTCTCACTTTTGCCGGACGAATCCTACATTTCGTGTTCCAATGTACTCACATCCAATGTCCGAAGTAGGATTTTGTAGTAAGTACGAGACTTCCTGCGACGGATCACTGGGTGGTGAACAACGAGGTGCTACTCACCGCGCCATCACTGCTCTCTCCGCCATGACGTGATGTCCGACCCTGTGCCTGCTGCACGAGAGCCCTGTACCCTGCCTCTTATCCTTCCTCGTCCACCGACCCTTATGATGCTTTATGCCGCACGGGAACCCTGCACCCTGCCTCTTACCCTTCCTACTTCACCGCCCCTGATAGTGCCTCGTGTTACACGGGAGCCCTGTATCGTGCCTCTTACCACTCCTCGTCCATCGCCCCTGGTGACGCCTTATGCCGGCTTAGTACAAGTGCGTCACCACCATCAGTTTCTATGTGGGGTGCGATCCTCGGTGCGGAGGAATTGCTTTCTAGTTAGCTGGGTAAGACAGTAACCGTCTACGTGTGACTTGCCTTTACACCACTAACGAATGCTGAACACACTGAACATAGTTGTTGCCGCGGTCCTCAATTCCGTACCCAAAACTTATCACCAGTATATACCAACAATTAACACCAGTATATACTAACAATTAATACCAGTATATACCAACCTGCCATCGTCGTTCCGACGATAGCCAGCAGCAGAAAGACAGCCAGAAGCCTCATCGTGTAAGGTGCCAGGTCACCCCCACACTGACTGCTGTCCAACTTACACATGCGGCACCACTGCAGCTGCGCCCAGTGACCTTTGGCGGCTCGCTACGACGAACTTTCACACGTGTTAGCGTGACAGGCGACGTGTTCCATCAGGGCTCAGCGCGCAATAACAATTCGGAGAACAGAGCTAAGCAAAGAGCTTAGCATAGTTGTAGTTTGTAATCACTTCTAAAAAGCTTCCACACCTCCAAAGCACTCGAACATATGAAATCATGAAATCATCGACCGTTAATTTCTCGTGTAGCCATAGGTAGACTTCTCATAGCTTTTCTTCGGTTTCCTACTTTATCCCTCTGGTAGCTTGATTCGCTGTAATTGTATCTGCGTTGTTTGAAGACCTAATGCAGATATCTTCGTCGTGAGATGAACAATTAAAGAGGAATTATCTTTGAACATACTTATTAAAGTATGTCAGTTCATCATATTACATCATTTAGCATAGCGTAGCAGTATGATATAACACAATATACTGGCACACACACACACACACACACACACACGCACACACACACACACACACACACACACACACACACACACACACACACACACACACACACACACACACACACACATATATATATATATATATATATATATATATATATATATATGCAGTCTTCTCATAAAAATGGCAATGATGGGCAAAGAAGCATGCCAGTAAAAGCCAACACCAGGCACATAGATTATAAAGACATATTTTCCTCCTCCTTTAACTCCGAGTATCGCTCTTCGCTTAGTTCATCGAATTTCAGAGAAAAAAACACACCAGCTTCGGCAATTAACAAAAAAGTCTTTCATTTAAGGGTCACCACAGTAGCGACGGGAGCTCATCATATGCAAGGGCAGTGGCGCAGAAACTGTTCCAAAGTTCGGGGGAGGCCGGTGGGGCAGAGCCATATTGAAGTCGATTCCTTCCATGACGGGTTTGGCATTGACGCTCATAGCGTCAATGCCAAACCCGTCACGTGAGTGAGCCTGGCCGCAGTCACCGCGGACGTACGTGGCTTCAGGGTCATTCAGGGTCATCCGCCAATAATCCCATGATATCTGGTGCTCATTCGGTGCTCACACGGATGAAGCCGATCATGTGTACCATCGGGCTTCGCGGTATCAACAAAAGGTAGTCATGAGAAACGGCTTTTCTCTCCCCAGAGCATAGCTGCATCTTTCAACTGTGGAAGATGATGAAAACGTTGCTTTGTCTCTTATCGTCAGTCCCTCTTACAGTTACTATTTCTTACCGTTTACATTCTAAGTCAGGTTCATCAGTTCAATATCTTGCCTTTCACCTTCTAGTCAGGTCCAACAGGTCAAGGTCTGGACTTCGCGGTCGACCGGCCGTTTTTGACAATCCAAAGCTAGCTAAAGCTGTGCGAAGCGCATCCTACTGAGGCTGTTCCACTAAAGACGTCCTGCTGCACAGAGCTTCCTCAAACTGCTGTTGTAACTGCAGGAAACAATAGTAGGCAAGATACCAAGTGCCAGCCGAACAGCGGTGAGGTCAACTGATCATAATTGGCGATGCAGCATCACACACTATCAGAGGCCCTTTTGGAATTTGGACGTTTAGGAGGCAACGAACAACGTTGAATCGGGCTGAGCGCCAAATGCTACATCATAAATAAATTTAATGCAAGAAAGATCGACTTCGGTGACCCTTAGTCCCCTAGCCCATTGGCCTAGAATGACCTTGGAAAGTTGCAAACATTTCATGGCTTGTGAGCAATCCAAGAATATCATGTAATGCCCCATTTTTCCTCAAAATGACGCTCAGTGTTCAAGCAGCAATTCGTCATTTCTGCCCGTACGAAAGAGAGCGACCAGCACACATACCATGGCATAGCTCCGAGACTTGGCGATATCGACTGCAAATATCATACTCCCATGGAGGACATTGTGCTCCATGATATATATTTGAGCTTGATGTCAACTTAGTTACGCTTGGAATTCTAAACAGGAAAACAAAGCCCAGTTTTGACCTTGACCTGCCGTTGTGACCAAATATGATGTCATTTGAAAAACAATCGGCAAATATGATCTAAAGGCGGCTGAAGTGCCCCAAAGCCCAAATAAGCACACACATGAGGTCATCTGAATTTACTTTGTGGATAAAAAATAGCACGTACATACAATTATTTGACGTATCTATAAGCCGGCTTTGTGATGGACCTTGCCACATTACCACCAAAGCCAAACATTTCTGAGACGATGACCTGACTTTGACATTCGTCTCTGAGCTCGGCGATTCCGAATCACCCGAGAAACTTCATTTCCAAAAAAGCCACTATTCAATTGCCAGAGGGTATGCAATGGTTTTGATGGAATACCTCCAAGGTTAGGTAGTTAGTTAGTCATTTGGACTTTAGAGGGCTTCGACCAGTCTTAATCATTCGTGCCCAAAACTTGTATTCTAGTGATTCACTGCTGATAAGAACTATTACCTGAGTTCGTACGTACTTTGAATTTCAATCGTTGGCAGATAACGGAACAAGTTCCCAGAATGTACAAGCTTTGCACTGTTCCCCAGAATGTCTTCATATGTCAAACAGCCACGTTTCCTCGACAAAGCAATCTGCGCTCTCGTGCAAAGTGCTGGCGCGTCAAAGGTAGGTAGCGCACCGCCACGGTTTTCAGACAGCGGGGACACTGCGGTCTTTCCTCCCCACAAAGGAGATAGCATGGGTAACGTAGTTGTGCCTGATGCGCATCCTATAAATTGCAACCTCCTCTGGTCTGGACCTACGCAGGTACGACGCGCAATGTCTTAGATGTGGTTTGATTGCATTCAGCTTATTGCTAGTTTCTCTATCCCAGCCATCTGTCACTTAGCACGTATGTAGCCTAACTCTAGATAAGTGATTACTCGCAGGAAGTGGGCAAATGCATGGGCGGTGATTCTGTGCTGCCCACTTCGCCGCAGAGTCCTTATCTCGCTGCCGCACACTCCGATGTGGCTTGGGATCCAGCACAAGCGGACAGTTTGTCCGTCTCGTTCCAACGTAGTAAGACGCATGAGTACGTCAAGTAGTAGAGGGTCTGGGGGATAAAATGCACCCTGTGCCAAAAGTCTGCTATGGGAGCCAAATAAAACCACATTGGTTTTATTTGGTTCAAATGGTTCAAATGGTTGGTTCAAACCTGGGTAGTGCAAACCAGACGTTGGCTTGACGATCGCATTTAGCTCAGAGCTATAAATCGAGACGTTTACATGATAACTAAACGAACGTACAGTGGTACCGCACACAAAGACACACCCTGCTTCTTTGGTGCTCTTGAAACCATGAGTAAAAATCATGTGTCCTCGGTAGGAGTCAAGGTGATCTATCGTTCTCGACCGACACAATTCCGACTGAGTGTCTCCTTTGTTCATGGCTGACAAGTATGCGTATATTGGAGGTGAAGTAAAGTCCCATGGTGGCATCTGTAGTGTTTATACTGGCATCACTCGGTGCACTCTTATTCTGCTTTTCTTAAAAGGCGTTTTGATCCGCTTACAGAATGGCAATGTTCTCTGACTCCGCCCATCGGAAAAAAGTGCCCAAGTTCGGCAGAAGAAAACTGCTCGTAATTCGGGTGCATGGGAAACGCCGCAGCTTACACGCATATCGCAAGTCCAACATTTCATGACTCAGCGGCGGTTCATTGGCCTCTGCCATGAGGCTAGCAGCCGGTGAGGTTCTGAAGGCACCAGCAATAATAAGCAGTGTCATATGGTCCACTGCATCCAAAATGCGCTTATTGCTAGTGCAAGCACCATCGTGTAGCGCGCATGGTCTAGTTTGGATCTGATTAGTGGATTATAAAATATAAGGGTTTTACCGTCAGCGCCGTAAGATGTTCGAGCAATACATTCCACTTTCAGACATTTGAAACTCTCTTCTCTAAGTGTCTTGATGTGATGTTTGTATGTCAGGCGACTATCAAGTTGCACCCGAAGATACTTCACGGCTCGTTTAACTGGGATATACTCGCCGTACAGTTCAACGTTCATTTTATGGATATACCGTTGATGGCAGAAATGGATTGCAACCATCTTGTCGGTGGAAAACCGAAAACCACTTTTGATGCTCAATCTCTGGAACTTGTTCACTGCATGCTGCAATTGTCATGTCGGTGCTGATGTATTGGAGGCAGAGAACCAGATTGTGAAATTATCGACAAATAACGATCGTCCGATGTTTTGCCGCAGATCATCGTCAATGTCATTTATGCCATGGCGAACAACGGAACACTGAGGACACTACCCTGTGGGACTCCACTGGTTTGTTGGAACCGTTCAGATAGCTTGTGTCCCAACCGGACACGGCAGTATCGTCAAAACGTTCCGGAGGAGAGTGCTCAGATGGCCACGACTTCCATACTTTCGAGCTTTCATCAAAACACCAGGTGGTATCATATGCGCCTTCAATATAAAAAAGGTTCCAGTGTGCCGTTTCTGCTTGAAGGCTACACGTATAATGATGTCAGGTAATGCGAGAGGTCCGTTGTTCCACGATGTTTTGTAAGACCGCACTGAGCGCTGGTGAATAGATCGTGCGTTTCTTGAAAACATGTAAGCCGTACATTGACAATTTGTTTCTAGTAATTTACACAAACACTAGGTCAGGGAGATTGGCCGGTAGTGCAGCACATCGAATCCACCTTACCTGACTTTAAAAGAGGGACTACTGTGACTTTCGGCCATTTGACGATGAATCAAACTTCCTCCGATAGCATGCTCAAAGTTGCTCGTAATGCCTTCAATACTCGTGAAGGAAGATTCTTTAGCATCGTTACAAATTTGTGACTTTCGGATGATCGATAATAATGGTTTATTGGTATTTAAATTAAATACATTTCAGTATATATCTTACATTTCGTCTTTTGCCTTCGTCGATGAAGGGAATAGCCGAAACATGGGAATTACACTGAAAAGTTATTCATTTAAATACCAATTGACGACTCATTGTCATCGATCCATGCTTTAGCATCTCATTCAGGATACGATCGGGACTCTCCACACTCTGTAAGCTCCTTATCGCCGACAGTAGTTCTGCTGCAGTGAATCGCTCGTAATACGAGAAGTGCTCGGAGGTGGAATGTACCGCTTGGCTTTCTAAGCGAGCTTTCCGACGAAGAAACTCAGGGTGGAGGCGTCCTGCTTGGCCGCGTGCCAGTATTGCTCGACTGATTGCGTTTGCAACATCGGAGGGGTGGTTGACCTCTGCACCAGCTTCTCGGAGCACTGGGAGAGGGACCGAATTAAATTTACCAGCTATGCGTTTCACCCGAGACCACACTTGTGCCACTGGAGTGGATCGGTTTAGTGTGGCCAGGTACTTCATCCAGGATATGAACCTGAATTATCTAATTGTTCGTCGTACGAAAGCTCTCGTCCTTTGGGAGCTATTAAGCTGGCCGAAGAGCTATTTCATTTCAAATTTCCTTAAAGCTCGTTCGCGTTCGCGTATGGCGTCCCGACATACCACAGACCACCATCGAACTGGGGTGTGGCGGGGAGCTCCGGAGGTCCGCGGGATGCAGGCATTGGCCGACTGTAAGAGGAAGGATGATATATGTTCCATCGACAAAGTCGTGTCATCGTGGACTCTCCAAAAGAAGCTTTCTCATCTGCCTGAAAATTATCTCCGTTAGCTTTAAAAGAAAATTCGTCCCTAAGGTCTCAAGCCAAGACAGACCGATCCTTATACCCGATAAGTACCGGAAAATGGTCGCTGCCAAGAAAATCGTTATGTGCTGTCCAGGTAAAACATTACAACAAACGTAAACTGGCAAGGCTAAGATCGATCGAAGATGAAGCACCATAAGGGAGTGTAAATTGAGTAGCAGCACAGGTATTTGAAAAGCAGAGGGATTAGTCGTAAATAAAACTCTCCATAGAACGACCTAGAGGGTTGGTGGCGTCGCATCTCCAAGCTACACGGTGTGTGTTGAAGTCGCCAATAAGTGGAGGAGGAGGAGGTAGCTCCAGCATCAGCCGTCTTAGCTCGACGGAAGGAAACGAAATACCCAGCGGCAGATAGAATGACACGGATTCTGGCAGCAACGGTTTGGATAGACGTGCTGAGAACGACTTCTTGGTATGGGGCGTTATGGCTGATTGCTGGGGGAACTCCTCCATGTGTGTAGGGAAGTTCCTCTAGGCCAGTGAAAAGTCCGTAGAACCAACGCGTCGCGAAAACCTTAGTCTCAAAGTTCAGCACCAAACTTGTTCTTTATTTGAGCAAGTCGAAACGGGCGTAATTACTCGAACAGCTCGTGCATACGTACGGATACAAGGCAACCATATAGCCGAAAGTTTATAAGTACTGGCAGTTAATTTAGACGCAACTGCCAGCACCACAGACAACAGTCAAGCGTTCGAGAGAGCTCAATCTCCTCTCCTCTCTAGCCTCGATCCCGTAACTGACTGTCACTCTCGACTATATATGCAATGGTCGGCCACTACCCGCTCCCGGTCTGGTGGCTCCGCCCACGGCGATCGCCATAGGTCCAGACGGGGGGGGGGGGGGCGTAAACTGGAATGTCGGCCTTATCTACTCCGGATACAGGGCACCGTTTGGTCAGCGGCCGTCGGCTCGGGTACCAGCATAACCCATAACATTGATAAGCATTTCTTGCCTGCAGTTGACAGTGGCATTCATAACCTATCTAGTCCAGATGCAGAGTCAGCGCTGTACGGCTCCGATCGCCAACATTACCGATAACATTGATGTCGGCATTCCTCGCGTTCGTCGTCGGTGGCTCAGGTATCGGCCGTAAATCATAACATGCATTAAGACGCGTCCGGCCGGCCGTCAACAGTGGTGGAATGATTCACGCGACACGCGACGTAATATACTACTGCGTATTCTAACGATGAGGACCGAACGGTATAATTATATCTAACATTGTTACATGTGCGACTGTGTCTGATGACATGTGGTTCATGAGCACAGAGTAGCCTTTGAAACGAAATGATTACTGCAGCGGTCGCTTAGTCTCTTGTGACTCTGTTCAACCCTCAGTATTCTTCTCAGGCCTCAAGATCATCACAGTCCAGTGTGCTTTAACTGCCAGTGGCCCTTCCCAGTCTTCGACAGCGTTTCGAGCTATCAAGGACATCTTAGCTCTGAAACTGGCCGTCATAATTCCTTAGAACTATCGGTAGCCTTTAGGGATTCTTTGGATCTCCCGGAGCCCTGTTCTTCTCATTGGGACCCCTTTCAAGACTCTTGGGGACCACAGTTCAGTCCAGTCCTCTCTAGCGCTCAGTGACCCTTTTTGATCGCCAGGAGCCCTCTCCAGCTGCTAGGAGCCTTTCCCAGTCTGTGACAGTCATTCCAGCTTCAAGGGCGCTCACGCTCTGAGGCGGGCCCTCAGTATTCCTCACAACCATCGTTATCTTCACGGACTCTCCTTACCTCTCAGAGGGCTCTGTTGGCCATCAAGGGCCCGCTCAAGCTGCTATGGGCCCTTCCCAGTTATCGACACATTCTATGCTCTGAGGCTGGCCCTCAGTATCCCTCACAGTAGTCGCCAGCGCACAGGGAATATGTGTGCCTCTCAGAGGCCTTGTTCATTAATTAGCGGTCGCTCTCGAACTCGGGAGAATCCCAGTTCAGTCTTCTCTGATTCTCAGAGACCCTCGTAATCTTTCAAGGCCCTCTCCTGATTTTGTGGATCGATCACAGTCCTCAGTAGCCCAGACTAGTTCCCATATCTGGGGCACGTCAGGTCTGATATGGCCCCCACTAATTCTCGTCATCTCTTAGGAGTCCTGTTCATCCCTAAGGGGCCCTTTAAACCCCAAGAGCATGCCAGCCATCTGTGGTCCTTCAGGCGCCCTGTTTATTCCTCAGAGCCCCCAGAGTCGTGTTTATTCCTCAGCTGTTAAAGGCCCTTTCCAGCCGAGAGTCCCCTTTACAGCTGGCATGGGCATTTCAGCTCTCGGACGAGCCCTCTCTTGTCTTCACGGCGCTTGCGAGCCTTCAGGGTGGACGTTTTCAGGTTTCAAGAGCCCACACAGATTGCTAGATACGCTTGAATTTTGTCTCGGTTATCTGTCCATCCCTACGCCTTGAGGTGACCTTGGGGTCCTCTAAAGGCGGTGGCCTGCAGGCCCCTTCGAACTCTCTTTTCTCTTCATTCTTTCATTTTCGTTTTCCCTTCATTCTTTGGATACGCTGCTGCTTTTGTACAGCCTGGGGCCCCTACATGTGCTTAGAGGCCCTTTACGTAGCACCGGAAATCCTCCCCTTTGGCCCAGACCGCTTCCGTAGCTTGGGGGCGTTTTCATCAGCGTTAGGTCCGCTGTCAGCTCTGAGCCCCTCTCCATCAGCGTGAGCCAAAGCCGATCGAGTGATCGGCACGTTCGGCCCTGGACCCCCTCCGTCAGTTCAGAGGCCTCCTTTCAACAGCTTGGGCCTTCTCGATCACGCCATGGGCCCAGTGCGGCCTCGGCCTCCTCCGTCGGCCTCGGCACCCTCCGTCGGCCCAGGGCCCCTAAGCACTGGTTCTCGGCCGTCTTCAACGGTGCAAGGTTCTGCAGTGGCTAGGGGTCCTTTTGGTCGGGACAGGGACCATACGTAGCTATTCAGGGCCTCCTATGTCGGGCCGGATGCCCTCTTTCAACAGGTTGGACCCCTCCATCAGGCCAGTGGCCCTTGTATGCTTGGACCCCATCTTTCGGTGGAAAGGCCCTTTCTAGCGGCCTGAAGTCCTTTCTGGCAAATAGTGCCCAAATCCGTCATCTCTGGGGCCCTCTTTGACAACCCAGGGCTTTTTCTGGCAGGCCGAGAGCCATTTTCGAAAGTTTGGGCCCTCTCCATGAGGTTATGGGCCCTTTCTTTGGCTTGGATCCCGTCGTCAGCTCGGGGGCTCTTCACATTAGCTCGGGCACTCTCCGTCAGCCTAGGGGTCCTTTGAACGATCCGGAACCCTCTCCGTCGACTCGGAAGTCCTTTACGTTGTCCCAGCTCGGGGCCCTCAACATTTTCCAGAGCGCACTCTCCGTTGGCTCGGGTCCCTCTTCATCGACCCAGGACCATTTCCGTCAGCCCGGAGCCCCTTTCGCCGGTCCAGGGGCCCTTCACGTCGGCCCAGAGGACCCTTGCGGGGTCCTCAAGGCCGTCGCCTGAAATGTCTCCTCGGACCCTCCAGGGGAGGGTTGCCCCTTCGCCCCATCCTCCTTGGCTACACCACTGGTTGTGTGGTGCCATTGAGATCGGCATCATAGCCTCGCGCCTCCCACCATCTTCTCTTACGGAATACCTAAACTCACGAACTCCGAGTGCCCTCTTGGTGTCCTCAGCGCTACGAGATTATTCAACCTCCACACCTCCGCCATGCAGTTTTTCACAGCGGACCGTTTTCCCAAGACGGTCACAGCCACGTTTGCGCTCGAAAGATGAGATTAATGAGATATATCTATCTGGATCTTGATACTTCATGATTAGTATTCATGCCTTGTTTTAGGTGCCTTGTTTTAGGTGGGCTCGCACTATGAGGAACATTGGGGATGTTTGCATTGTGAGATCCACTCTCGGTGGCAATATTATGAGACTGAGTAGACCCACAATACGCCTCAGCAGGGGTTGGATTCGTGGTATAATTGCCACCCGATGGTATGGTGGTTTGGACCTCATGGGAAGGTCCGGGAAGAGTCGTTGTGTTTGGTGTGGCTATGGAAGTGTGTTGGTTTCGTCTCCGTGAGATGTTCCACCGCAAATGGCCCTACAGGCGGACTCCTACTGCCGTGACAGCGGGACGCCAAACATCCGCGAAAATATACCATGCAGGCGGCGCCTTCGCAACGGCCGGGAGAAAAAGACTCACCACCATTACCGCACTACAGCGTCGCCCACCCCTTGACCCCGGTCGGCCGGTATGGCAAGTACAAGACCCCCGGACCGAGGCGACCTGCCACTTGACCCGCATGGGGCCCCAGGGGACCGCCCGCCCCGCCGGGATATTAGGATCAAAGAGAAGTGTTGGTCCCCGACCACAACTGGCACCGTCCGAATGGATACCTCAACCACCAGGACTCCGTCAACCCCGTGTGACGGGCTGAGAGGGCGAGACTACCACGATAAAACTGAGCGGACGGGTAGACCGGGGGAAGCTGACCTAACTGTTCGTGACCAGGGGCATTGTAGGGTTGGATGAAGGACACAACCAGGATTGTTGACACTAAACGAGCAGTGGGGTGAGAAGGGAAAGGATGGATAACTATGATCCTGTGCTTGCCATGCACATCACCAACCAAGACTGGAGCTCTTGCTGGGCCAGGGTCCACGTGCTCTCCAAGCACGTCACCAACCGAAGCTGGCGCCATTGCGGGAAATACCGCTAGGGGCTCGGGTCAGTTGTAGGGTTAGATAAATAGCTTCCCAAAGTCAACTTCACAAACCCGTCGTTCAGGGACAGCGTCCAATGATTCAGTCCCATTGCCCATTTAAAAAGTGTTTGTGTGAAACTTACCCGACTCTATCGACCGACGACGGCGGAGCACGGAATCGCAGGCTATGGAAGCCCGATGTAGTACAATGTCATCCACAAGTCTACGGTAAGTGGCGTGACCATATCATCTTGATCAAGTCGTGGGACAGAATAGGTTCAACCATCAATCCATACGCAATTTCTGCGAAATACAAATGACAAAATAGCCATGGCGATCTCCAGTTTGTTTTTCGGTATCCCAAAGCATCATGTTACTCCTGGCTTTGGCACAATTTCCGAACGAAATCCGCTAATACATGGTTTATGTCTGTTACCAAAACCTTTATAATAGAAGAACCCAGCCGGACCAGCACAAATCAGCACCATGTTCGCGGGAGTGGTGCAAGCCATACGGAAACTGAAATCAACCAACACATGGAGTGTTGTCACACAGCATCCCATATACTGAAGAGCGTACACTCATTTCAAACTTGTGTGGCGTCGCACTGGATCCTGGATTTCATCGTTGCTCGGCAGGCATTCGGCCCAGATTACGCGGTGTGGTTGAAGCTTTTCAGCCTTTGTACGGGCAGTTCTTGACGCATTTCACCCTCCAGCATTCGCATATCTTCTTCCATGGAGTCCAGCAGCAATGCGGAAAGTATTGTGGGCACTTGTTGAACGGACTACAGGCATATGATGAACCTGTGAGACAAATCAGAGACTGGTGATGGACGAGCCAATTCACGCGGAACGAGGAGGATGTGGCCCGGCAAATGTCAGAGAGGAGGACGGGGGATGTAGATATACATTTGCCTCCAGAGAGGAGTTTCTGTCGCCTTGGACCCAAAACTGCACATTCTACGAAACCTCTATAGTAATAATATGGGAATCATTTCTTTATGTCAGAGGATACCTGTGCAAATGATCGCTAAAAGTATAATCCTACGACCCCACCTGATTTTGTCTGTGGCTTTTTCGATGCCAGAATCTTTGGCCCTATATTGGTATCTACTTTCCGAGAATTTCAGCTGTAAAACTTGGAAGTAAAAGTCACCTTGATTACTGGTCAATCACTAATATTAACCTGATGATATTGGAAGAAGCACACCGCATTGGTGGCGGATGGGAACTTTCCGACTTCGGTCGGATAATTTTGTTAGAAGATCAAAGTTGGCCCGGTAAGCAAGTTAGCACTGAAGTTGGTGGGAATTCGGCAATGATTTGCCTTGAAACTGGCCTGCATTTGCAGGTACCAGTTAGGCAGTAGGTTCGGTTAGGTTAAGTTAGGTTTGGTCAGGTAAGGTTATGTTAGGTTATGACCTTGAGCAGGAATCCACCACCCTTGATGACGCCTTATGCCAGCGGAGTACAAGCGCGTCACCAACTTCAGCTATCATGTGGGGTGCAACCCCCGGTGCGCAGGATTTATTTTCTATTTAAATGGATAAGCCAGTGGCCGTCTAATTCTGATCTGTCCTCTCGCCACTAGCGAATGCTGAAAACACTGAACAGAAATTATTATCGCGGTCCTCAATTCCGTGTCCAAATGTTGACACGAATATATACCAACCTGCCATCGCCGCTCCGACGACAGCCAGCAACAGAAAGACAGACAGAAGCCTCATCGTGTCAGGTGCCAGGTCACTACCACACTGACTGCTGTCCAACTTATACATGCGACACCACTGCAGCTTCGCCAAGTGACCTTTGGCGGCTCGTTTCGGCGAACGTCACACGTGTCAACGTGAAAGCCGACATGTTCAACTGTGAATTATCGTATAGGGATGGGGAGTCTTGTTACAACATTTCTTCAGTTCCTTAATTTATCCATTGGTGGCTGTATGCGCTGTATTTGCACCTGCGCCATTTGGGGATATCAGGAAGACAGCTGTGTCGTGAGACGGCGCAATCGCACGGTGGTTTTCAAACATACGTATTAGCCTGGTACCGCATGTGGTCTTTACTCCACGGACCGCCTGGGGTGGTGCCGATGTGGCCATACCCTCGTATCTCTGGGTACCGCCTGTGGTCTTTCACTTCACGCGACCGCCGGGGGTGGGGACGATGTGGTCACACCCTAAAGAGTGTCTCTGGAACTAATAGTCTGATCAGAAAAGTAAAAAACACAAAAAACAATCGATATCGCTGGTCTTTCTTGTCCTGAAAGAGCCGAATTTACCCTGAGCCTGAATCACCTGAAAAGTGATACGAAACGAGGAATACATTTGTTGTACTCTAGTGCATCAAATGATCAAGCGACAGCTTTGAAACGGGTATCAAACGAAAGACCTTGATCTGGAACATTTCAATAAATGTAAACTTTATTTGAAGGAAACCATTCTGGTGACGTCTGATACATTATTTTTGATATCTTCGGCAGCGAGGTGGTTTTGTTTTCGCGAGGTAACTGCATACAACTTGTGGTATAAATAGGTAAGGTGATAATAGCCAAAACAAGCCATCGAACAGCCATCGAAGCCATCGAACAGGAAAAGCCATCGAACAGGTGAAATGCTTCAAGTTCTTAGGAGTACATTTAGACGAAAAACTCAGTTACAACACCCACATCACCTCCATCTCGAAGCGATGCGCGAAGCGCGTCAACATACTACGTGCACATGCAGGCACAGACTGGGGCGGAGACAGGAAAACACTACTGCGACTGTACACATCAATCATACGACCCATCCTAGAATACAACAGCATCATTTTGCCACCATTTCAGAAAGCCAGAGCCGAAATTTAGAAATCATCCAAAACAGCTGCATCAGAGCAGCCACAGGTGCGCTCAGCACCACACCGAAAGCCAGTCTTCTAGTGGACTCAAACACGCCCCCACTCCACGTCCGGAGGACACAACAGTTGTGCCGCTACCACATCAAAATCAAATCCATTAAAAATAATCCAGCACAGCGGTGCTTTACGCCTGACAGATACGACAAGAGCCGATTTGCGCGCAAACTTCCACCATATAGCATTCAAATTTCCACGGCTCTCTTCTTCGCATCTTAACTCGCAATGCCATCCACTGCAACTCGACCGCCCATCAGGCCATTATGGACTTTCAGTTAACCAAAGGTCGAGTACTTGCTCTCGGAGAAGAAATCCACTATCACATCGGCGGAAATTCTTGGCCTCTTCCACAAGTTCGCCGATGACAACAAACACAAATCACTCGTATTCACGGATGGGTCGAAACACGAGGCAAATGTAGGCATCGGCATCACTGGACCAGGTCTCAGACTTTCCAAGCGTCTACCGGATAACTTCTCCATCTACCCCGCTGAAGCAATGGCCATTCTGGCCGCTATCACCATTCTCATGAGACGTAAAGCTAGAAACGTAGCAATTTGCTCAGACTCCAAATCTGTCCTCCAGTCAATTAGCAACACCCACGACTGTCCACATCACTTCATTGATAGAATCCAACAACTCGTGACCCATAACGTAAACATGAACTTTTCCTTCCTCTGGATTCCGGGCCACGCCAACATCCCAGCTAACGAAGAAGCAGACCGGCTCGCAAAGCAAGCCTTATCATTGAACACTTACCCCAGCGTGGAATATTCGGTAGACGATTGCAAAGCACTCCTACAACGCCACATTCGCCAACATCAACAGAACACATGGACACAACACAACTCAACACAACACAAATCCAACCACACCCACGCAATCAAGCCAACAATAAGTATATGGAACACATCAAATCAATCTCACCGACAAAAAGAGGTCATACTCACTAGACTTAGAACTGGTTGCACAAAACTAACACAGCCTCAATTACAGGGTGACCAATATACAACACCGCACTGCGGCACCTGCAACACCACGTTAAGCATAGGCCACATCCTGCTAGACTGTAGTAGCTTTAGCTCTCAAACACAACCACTTAAGGCATTCTGCCAAAAAGAGGGCGTCACCTTATCGCTTCCATCGCTTCTCGGGGACAAGCACCCAGAACTCCTTCAATTGCTATTTGAATATTTGTATGCCACAAAACTAGCAGGAGCACTGTAGGCACCATACCACCAACACTAACATCAGCTCGCAAGGCATGACCGCGAAACACTCGTAGGAAATACGTAAATAGCCATCCCCGCATGGCGTCGGACGTACATGAGCCGATTTGCTTCTCCATTAGAATTAAATGGCTACCTAGCGGCGCCGTCGGAAGCAGATCAGCCGACTTGCTTTAGGAAAACATACACAAAATAAAAATAAAAATTAGCATAACGTAAAACGACTACCCAGAGGAACCATCGGACGTAGATGAGTCGATTTGCCTAGCAACTCATAACCTAAACGGCTACCCAGAGGTACAGCGGACGTAGAAGAGCCAAATTGTAAAACACCGTACTAACCCAACTGACAACCCTGCATGGCATGCGTAGACTAACCCGCTACTAACGACTAACACGCGGTGGCCAGCGTGATAGGCGGTGTGAACAATTACCTCCTTGTTCGCACGGTAAAGATCCCTCGGTGCTCTTCGATAAGAGTAGGCTAAAGCCGGCACCCTGGCAAAATCAACTTCTCGCCACTTTCAAAACACCCCCACCCCCACCCAAACTACGTATTATTTTGTGGAGGAGTAAAGTAAAACTAAACCATTTAGACATCAGGGAGCTGTCCCCAACCCAGACCCTCGCCTTCAGCACCTAAAATATCACGCAAACTAACGTAACATTTCTTAACGTAAATGTGCACTTGCCTGCACCTTGATCACAAACGCTCGCTTTATAGACAGACATGTAACGTACTCGCTTTAAAGGCGGCGCAAATGACCTTTATGGTCCGGCACGCCTAAAAAATCACTCTCCCCCCAATAGCCAAAACATACCTACCAACAACTTCAGTTACCAATTGAAAACCCAGGTCACCCGTTAGTGGATATGCATATTGGTATTTTGTTTTAGTATTGTTATTTTATCTTCTGATGTCATAGGTCACCCAAAGTGCCACAAAGTAAGTAAAGTTGCTTGACGAGTCCGAGAGAGGTGTCAGACGCCCAGGATATGGTGTGAAGATGGGCACCCTGGCAAGTGCCGACTGACACAACTGTTCTAGAAGCGATCTCGTGTGCTCTTTTTTAAAGCAGCAGCCCATGTTGTCATAACTGGAATAACTAAATCGTAATTGACCATAAAATCTATTCATTTTAATCAATGGAAATTTGTGTTAACATTAGGCTATGCAATTGGTCGATCTTTTTCTCTTATTACCAATTTACTGTACGATGTCCAAAAAACACATGAAAGTATCCAAAAAAGCAGAAACCAATCCTGGACTTGCAAATAGTTATCTTGCTAACACGATTGCAAAATGGACCCAGAAATAGCGCCTCTCCCCCACTACCGGACCAAATATGAAATCGCCGCTATTGGCCAGCACACCCAGCCCCTCCCCTTCCTGAGCGCCTCCGTGCGGATGGCACCGCCATCAACTTTTGTCGGACAGCAACGGTTAAGCTCGTCGCACGCTTCTAATTCAGATAATTGAAACATGCGCTCGGTGGCCAGCTGCAAATAGCCCCAAGCGAAGCGCACTTACACCACTCATTCAGCGGGTACTAGGTACGGGTGACAAAAACGGTGGGACATTTCCTCCTCCTACGCCAGCCACACGGATCAGTTTTGGAACCAGTATGGCCGCCAAGCAAAGCCTGTTCCCGCACCCGTAACCGTTCACGCCTCTCTAATCTCGTTGCAAAAGCTAAACTGCAAGCTTAACGGACAATAGTCTCCAGTGCGGCGTGGTTTGAAGGCCACAGTCTGGGAACCTGGCCCAGCCAACAGGGCAGCTCAGCGAGCCGCCCGCTGGCCTTTTGTGGCCGTCAACAGCTGTCACGACTCGCTGTCGTCTCAGCGCGCTCTCAAATCCGGTGGCGGACTCGGGACGGCAGCGTCCAGGTTTAAATTTAACAAACACGTAGGGTGTTATGCAGTGAACCGCCATGAACATTTTTCTAGTTATAGTAATCTTGAATTACAAAAAAGTAGAAAATTACACGTGGTTCCACCAGCATACCGGAAACCGAAGTGTGCTGCCTGTACAACACTGGTCTACGCGTACCAATTTGTACACCAGGGACCAATCGTTGACGTCCCAAGGCGGGCCAAGCGCTATCTTTCTCCGAAATCGTACGTGGCAAGTTCAGCCCGACCGTGGGCTATATTTACCATGATATAGCATCGAACCAGGTACTGGATTATAGCTGCGGATCGTATCAATGTTTTGACACCGCAGCTGGGCTCATCACGTACATAGTTCACGGACTAAGGAAGGATACCCCCCTGTACTTGACCCAATGATCAGTGATTCGTGAAATTGGGTTGAATATCATCACATCCTGAACACTGAATGGACATTCTTCCCCAAAAAAACTATCGACTTCGTGCTTCTTGTTGCGTGCTTGCAGCCTTCGTGCATCGATTCTAACAGTTGTTGCTTATTTATTTTTATTTATTTATTTGTCAAATCACCAACAGGACAAGCGTTCCACTTATAGGGGAAGTCACAATAATATAAAGCGTACGTACAACTAAAAAGTAAAAGTTCAAGTGCAGGAAAGCTATAGATAAACATGAAAAACAAGCATTTAAAATCACTGGGTGCTACTGGTTTGCTGTTTGCCAAACATATTTCCTAACATGTTTCCTAAATACCCGCATAGACTCATACAAAATACTTTTCCCGAGATCAGAAGCTAAAATGAATTGGCCGCCTTTACTAAACGACATAACCAATAGCTCACAGTATTAATGCGCGCACGAGGAACATAGAGTAGATTACGTATGCGAGCCGGTCAAGCCGAAACATGTAGGGAGAAGAAGTCATTAGATGTGGTGAAACAATCTTGCCCGAGATGCTGCGTCTGAACAAAAATCGTGCTGGATTCTGCGTGCAGATAGAGCTGTACTACTGAAGTGCCGGTGAAGAGCATCACAAGATAGAGAAGTGGGAGAGCCGATGTTGTGATTTAAAGCAAGAATATAAATTTGTGTTCCATATCATCCACCTGCATCATGTGGGTTTTGGCCTCACCCGCCTAGATAACACTGCGTTATTCTAGAATTGATCGTACATTTGCGCAGTAGGCTGCAATTAGAGCCCCGTGTATTAATGAAACGCTTCAACGCACGACTAGAAGGACCTAATCAGCATGCCAAGTATTCTGCTTGCGCGCTTCATTGTGTGTTGCACATGAGAAACAAAAGTGGCTTTCGAATCAATAATAACACCTATGTCCTTGATCTGAGAACTGATTCCAGCTCTTCATTGTCTTTGCAATATTTTGCTTGGACGGTTGCGCGTCTGAGGGTTATCGTGATTGATTTGCACTTTGACGGATTTAATGTTAAATCCGAACTGACAGAGCAGGATCTCAGCGCTGTGAGCAGACATGCGGCTGTCCGCTCAAGCCGTCAGTGCCCACGGACCGGACAAGTGTTGGGAGTCGGCGGGCGGTGACAAGATGGTGACCGATGAATCGCCAGGTATGCAGTCGGCGTAGTCGGCACTGCTCGGGGACGTGTCCCGTTGGCCACGGTTGAGTGTGGCCCGTGCGCCGGCTTCCGAATGGGCGCCCATGAACTAGGTTAGGCTTGTCGTCACCGAGACGATTCCGGTCGTCCTGAAGCTTTAGCTGGTCAGTGGGACACTGAATCTGGCGGACAATTTTGACATCGTCAGCACATAGAAGGCAGGTGGAAGTTATCTCATTTACAAGATAGCTGATATATATATATATATATATATATATCGAAAATAATAAAAGCGCCAGGAATGGTACTTCTGGAATGCCAGACTTCACCAATTTCCAATCATGATTATTTTCCTCGTCACGACAACCCTTTGGCGTATATCGGACCGACACGACGCGATCCATTTTAGCGCGGATTCATGCAGGTAATACAATATTTTTGGGCTGTGAACAATGAGCTTATGATTAACGCTCTGAAATGCGGCCGAATACTCCGCATGTATTCTGTCCGTCTGATATCCGTCCGATATAGCTTTCCACAATGATCATAAATTAACACCTAAATTCGACACACATGGCCGCTTCGGGATAAATGCGTGCTTCTCAAAGCATAGCACGGGCGCGACATGTTGCGATTGGACATCATAAACGACCCACTCGAGAGCTTTAACAAAAAAGCAGTAGCGGTGAAACGGAGCGGTAGTTAAAGGCTCTTTTTGCCATTCTTTTTAAATATTGGAATGATGTTGGACTTCTCCCAGAGATCGTGGAAAATACCTGATCGCGGAGACTGATTGAATGCTTTTGTCAGCGGAATCGTGAGCTCGCTGGCACGTTCTCGATTGATGCGCGAACTGATGTTGTCTGGCACGTATGTTTTGTGTGTTGGTACCGCGGCTAGTGTCCTTTTCAATATGTCTACAGAAACGGTGACGGTGTGTAGGCTATTAATGTCATACACCGGAGCAGTGGGTAAATTTTGCACGTCAGGATCGGTGAACTTAGCAGATAACGGGTCTCAGGACTGTCGCACATTCCAAGTCGCCAGACACCAGCTCCCTCAACCACGAGCTTGGGCCCTTTCCATCAGGTCAGGGGCCCTTTCTTCGGCTTGGGCCCTTCCCCGCCATCAGCCCAGTAGCCTTTCATATTGGATCGGGGCCCTCCGTTAGTCTGGGGGCCGTTCCACCGAACCGAGGCCCCTCTGTCGACTTAGAAGCTCTTCAAATTCGTGCATCCCAGGGCCGTCATTATCTGCCACTGGCCCTCTTCCCAAATTGTTAAAAAGACTGAATACCTAACCTAACCTAACCAAACCTAACATGACATAGTTAGTAAGTTAGTTATTGTGGTTTACGGGCGCATCGACTGCACAGGTCATATAGCGCCCATAACTCAGTCATTTAAACATAAAAGCGAGTGAACGTTAGTTCAGGTAACGAGTTATAAGACGATGTCGAATCTGTTCATGATAAAACTGGTGCTAGCCATGTCTGCAGCAGCATGTGAATGACCGGTGTAAATCACGGAAAACCCAACTTCCAAGAGGGATTTATAAAGCTCTCCTGACTGAACAATGTCCGACTAATCCCCTAATACTTCCCGAAGCGAGACAGAGGTAGGTTCAAAGTGACATCTCCGTTCGTGGGCAAGCCGGGGACATGCTACTAAAATGTGTCGCACTGACATTGGTGCGGTGAACCTCGGGCACCGTGGCGTCTCGTCACCGCTGAGGAGATACCGGTGTGTCGCATAAGTATGTCCCAAACACAGGCGACACATGGACACCTCGTGGCCTCTGTTTCCGTGTGATGATGAAGCCCACTCACCAATATTGGGCTTTACAGTCTTCAACTTGTTGTTTGTTAGAGAGTTCCAGCTTGCCTACCACTTGCCCGAAATATAACCTTGGACAGCTGAGTAGAAGTCCCTGGCAGGAAGCGGGAGGGAACGTGTGCACGGAGCCCGTGCACCTCGCTTCGCTGCAGCATCCGCGGCCTCGTTCCCACAGATTCCCACATAGCTCGGAATCCAACATAGAATAACCATCTTTCCAGCGCAGGTCAGCAGTGTAAGCCTACGTAAAATATCTTGTGCAAATGGGATCGACGGATAAAACGCATTTATAGTCATGAGACTGCTAAGAGAATCGGTGTAAATTATATGCCGCGTGTCATCACATGTTTCAATGAAACTCAGTGCCTTGTCTAAGGCAACCAACTCAGATGTACAGACAGATGCATGTGGCGGAAGCGAAAACGTCCTGACGACTGTGCCCATTACAAACGCACACCAACACCAGACTCGGTCTTGGATCCACCTGTGTAGGTGTCTGTAAAATGACTGTAAGATGCCATTAACTCTAGTGCCCTTAGTCGAATTCCCCGGGAACGACCGCGCACTTTTTGAGATATGACAGCGAAATGTCAATATCTGGAGATGCCAGTGTCCAGGGTGGGATTTTCATCGTTCCGAAGCGCATCACTCCGCGTAATCTTATGTCGCTGTCCTCAAATAGTTTGAGAATCCTGACACAGAAGGGAACACAGCTCACAGGCCGTCGTCTTCTGAAGAGAGCCAGGACGCTTCGCGAAAACACGGAACGGTACGTTGGGTGACTTGGGAATTGTCGCAGCTTGCAGGCATACCGCATGCCGAGCAGTTCCCGACGCATAGAAAGCGCTGGCTCGTTGGACTCTACGAATATACTAGAAATCGGTGTGGTGCGAAAGGCGCCGGTGCAGATACGGAGTACTGAGTGGTGCACGGTGTCTAGTCTTCGTTTGGTGGTCAGAGCTGCGCCGTCGTAAACAAAGTATGCGTAGTCTAATTTTGACCGAATCAGGGAGCGATAAAGCTGCAGCAGGGTTGGTCTATCGGCCCCATACGACGTACGCGCAACCACTTTCAGAACGTTCATAGACTTAAAACACCTATCTCTGAGCATCCTAAAGTGATGCCTGTATGCAAGCCGGTTGTCTAGAAGGACGCCGAGGAATTTGACATTTGTCTCTGTTGGAATTTCCGAACCATATAGCCTGATTTTCGTATCCAGACAGTTTTTACGCCGGCAGAAATGCACGGCGACCGTTTTGTCGTCAAGAAACTGAAGCCATTCACCTTCGTCCAGCGCTCCAGCCTAGCGACAGCAAGCTGCAACTGCCGCTGCAATATTGGTGTCGATGTGCTGGATGACCAGATCGCAAAATCGTCCACGAATAGTGAACGGGATATTGACGGCGACAGGCATGATCCAATGTCGTTGATGATAATGGCGAACAGGGCCACACTGAGCACACTGCCTTGGGGAATTCCGTTGACCTGTTTGCACCATCGTGAGAGTCGCTCGCCAACACGAACCAGAAACCGACGGTTTGCTAAAACGTTTTGTAGAAAGACAGCCATACATCCTCGCAGGCCGTATCCACGTAGCTTCATCAGAATTCCATGTCGCCATGTGGTGTCGAAAGCAGCTTCGATGTAAAAAAAACACAGCTCCGACATGTCGATGTTGTGCGAAGCTGTTCGAATTGCAGTGTCAAGTGTGACTAGGTGACCCATCGTACTTCTGTTGTTTTCTAAAACCACACTGTTCATTTGATAAAACGTTCTTGTCCTCCAGATACCAACATAGCGAACATTCACCATTCGCTCCACAGCTTACACATCGATGACGTAAGATATATGGGGCGGTAGTGTAGTGGGTCGAGTCCACGCCTTCCAGGTTTCAGGACAGGTATAATTACGGCTTCCCGCCAGGCGTCCGGAAATTCGCCACTCTCCCACATAGAGTTAAAAGTAGTCAGTAAGATATCTTGTGCGCATGGTGGAAGGTGTTCAATCATTTGATTGTGAACCAGGTCTGGACCCTCAGACACGTTCCTGAGAGAACGGATTGCTGAGGTCAACTCGGCCTTGATGAATCGTTCGTTGTATGGAAGCTGTTCTGAGGTGGAAAAATCCACCATGTTTTTCTCGCTGCGGACGCGATGCCGCAAGAAATCGGGGTCGCAATTTCAGCCTTTACTGCGTTCTGAGAGGGCTTTTCCGATTTCGTTGGCGACTTCAGAAGGGTTCATGATGGCTTCACCACGTATTTCAATACCGGCTGGGGAGTTGTGGAGTAGCGCCCAGATATTCGCTTTATGCGCGTCCAGACGTCCGTTAGAGGAATATAATGGTTTAGCCGACCAACGTAGTCCAGCCAGTAGGCGCGCTTCGCGTCACGAATAGCACGCCGTGTCAGAGCCCTGAATTTTCTAAACGCTATCAGGTTTACCATCGTGCTGTTTCGGCTGAAAGCCCTAAATGCACACCTACGGGCGCGAATAGCCTCCAGGCACTTTTGGGTCCACCATGGCACTAGAGTGCGCCGAGGTGCCCCTGAGGTTCTCGGGACGCACTCCGTGGCTGTCTCGATTATCGCTGAAGTAAATGTAGCAATCGAGAATGGACGGCTGTCGTGGGAAACGGTGAATTTACTTACTAGTCTGGCCTCATACTCGTTCCAATTGGCTTTGGTAAGGTGCCACCTCTGAGGCAGCGTGCCGAGAACAGTTTCACTCTGGTACTCCAGCCAGATCGGAAAATGATCGCTTCCTAGCGGATCGTTGTCAGCAGACCAAGTAAAATGCTCCGCCAGTTGCGGAGAGCAGAGGCTTAGGTCTAAAACCGATGTGCTCCCAGAAGGTGAAGTAAAATGGGTGGGCGAGCCAGTATTTAAAAGAAACAAGGACTCGGCATGGATACAATGCCCCAGGAGACTTCCCCGAACATTAGTGGAGGAACAGCCCCAGGCTGTGTGGTGACAGTTAAAGTCCCTTAACAGTAAAACCGGCGAAGGTAGTTTTAACATTAAAAGTCTAAGCTCCGCCGAGGGGAGAGGAAGCTCAGGTGGCAAATACAGTGAACACAACGTTAGTAGCCGATCACTGAAACTTATACGGGCAGCAACTGCCTGGAGTGAGGTACACAGCGCCACCTGCTGCGCAGGTACGCTTCGATGCACCGCCAACATGGATCCACCATGTGCCATGGTTTGAGCCACTACGTCCTTGCGGAAGACGGAGTAACTATTTAAGGAGCAATAGGCTGCGGGTGACAGCTTGGTCTCCTGCAGGCAAACAGCTACGGGGTTTCGTTGATATAAAATTGCCTGAAGGCCAGTAAAATTAGCTCGAAACCCACGCATGTTCCATTGTAAAACTAAACAGGGCATCTCGGTGCTTGACTACGAGTGACTAGTCTTGTGTGTGTGAAAGTGTGTAGTTGCAAAAGCCAAGTTCAGTGATTGCCGGACGAGCGTGGTTTTGAGCCATAACCGAGAGAGGGCGCCACTGATAGTCCAGATGGTGCACCTCGACTCGGTCAAAGGGACTGAGTCCGGGGTCGAGAGCGTGGTGACCCATCCCCAGGTGGAGAGCTCGACAGAGGAAAACCTCTTTTATGGGGCCCCAGTCGGGGCGGGGGCGGAGGAGGGCCCATCTCGTTGATAGCCTGACACGGACCCTCCACCCTCCGACGCGGCAACGGGGTGGCCGGTCTTGAAGTTGGAGCCTTGTCAGCTCCTTGACGGTCCTTCGCCCGGGCTTTCTCCATCTGTGCGAGCCGTGCTCGCTTGGCTTCGCGGGCGCGCCTTTCGGCTTCTTGGGAGTGCAATCTCTCATTAGAGATTTGAATAGGTCGATTGGAGCTATTGGACGGCGATGGAGGTGCGGAAGTAGAGGTCGAGGGTATGGGGGAGGCTTGGCTCACGGGAAGGGGAGAGGATTCAAGAAGGGATGAGGTGGATAGGAGGGATTTGGGGATGGTGCTGGTGCGTGTGGAAAGCGAGGGGAGGGGGCTGGAGAACGGACGCGAAGTTGAAGGCGGAGAATTCAAGGTAGGTGATGTGGTAGATGGAGAGGGACTGGACTTGGCTGGAGAGGGCCGAGCAGGCCTCTTTGACCTCTGGACCTGAGTCCACCCCCCCCCTCCCCCCACCCACCTTCAGTGGTTGATCGGGAGGAGACCTCTGACGGCTCATCTGCGCATGCACTGGTAGTGGGTGGCACTTCGGCCGCGTCGGAGTCCTTTCGGGTTGGCCACCCCTCCCCGCCGGCGACGACGGGGGCCATGCGACACCAAATGATCGGAGGAGAGCTACCAGACGACTTATCAACACAGTAGCACTACTCTGCTCGTGCTGCTGTGGGTGGGAGTGTGTGTTACCCGTTAGGGGTAATGCTGCTGCCTTTGCAGCGTAAGAAATTATTGTATGTGTGCCACAGAACATCTCTCGTGCTTCACGGAACGAAATGTTGTGGGTGAATTTCAGGGACAATATCTCTTTTTCCTTGCTGTACGAAGGGCAAGAACGGTCATACGAGGTGTGTGGGGATTGACCTTGCCCACAATTTACACACCAGCGCTCCTGGGCGCTGCAGCTTTCCGTTGTGTGAGCAGTGGCAGCGCAGTTTGCGCATGCCAATGCCAAATTTTAGTCCAATGTGATTTTTGGGGCCCCGACGTCATTTTCTTGGATCCCTAGCGCGAGCTATAGCGGCCTCGACACTTTTTGGGGTTCCAATGCGTTTTGGGGGCTTTTGGCGTCATTGTTGGGCCCTCAGAGTGATTATCCATGTCCGGATTGTTTTTCGTTGCTCCGGCTTCATTTGTTTTGGTCCCAATGAGACTGTTGGGGCACGGTACGACCTGTCGTGCCCCTGGCATGATTATCGTGGTCCGGGCGTGCATTTTTGGTACCCCCAGGCTCAGCGTAATTTGCGGGGGCCCCGGCCGGATCTTTTGGGGCCCATATCGTGATTTTCAAGAATCAAGTACCCCGACACGACTCCTACTATTCCTTAGGGGCTTCTTCTTGCAAACTATAGGCCTCCTGTCGCGTCTTAAGGGTCTCGTCTCATTTCCTAGAGCCTTTTTACGGGTTTTCGACGTCCCTTTGTGTGTCCTACCCTCCTTCATATTCAATGGTCCTCCTCTCCCGTCTTGGAGGGCCTCCTCTTGCATCCCGGGGCCCCTTTAACATGGCATGGGGCTTCTTCTCATCTTCGAGGGGCATTCTCTGCCAAATTAGCGGCCTCCTCCCACGCCTCGTGGGCCTCATCCTTTATCCTGGCAAAGCCTTATCCGTCTTGAGGGAATCTTCAATTTTGGAAACCTCACCTCCTTCCATACCTGCTACCACTCCCATCTTAAGGGCCTCCTATCATTTCCTGGGAACTCTTTCCGGTCTTCGGGACCTCATTTGGTCCTGGAGACCTACTCCTTCTTGAAGGACTCCTCTCGAGTCCGACAGGGGCCTCATTTCTCTTCTAGAGGCCTTCTTTTTCAAATCAGGGGCCTCCTCTCACGTCTTGGGGGCCTCCTGCTCTGCGTGTGGATTTGATCTTTACCCATCTTAACACGCGCACTGGAGGGGGGGGAAATCCGCCCACCCCTCCGGTTCTTCGTACAGAACTGCAGATTTTACCGGTCGATATACGCGATTTTCTGCGTACCTGCTTAGAAATGACCGGCGCGTCGTTTAAAGCAAGAAAAATGGAAATCGGTCGAAGATTTTTCAAGTTAGGGGCCGTTAAATTAAAGAAAAATTTCCTAGCGCCAGACCACAAAAATCGACGCTGATGCGCTTCCCGTATATTCGCAAAAGGGAAGTGTTCTTGGCAACACTAGCGACTTGTTTGATGTATATTGATATCCTATATAGTTTCAAGGTCATGTTAGGTCACCGAGGTCAAGTCAGGTCAAGTTGATAACAGGTTAATGGAACCAAACTTGATCAACTGGAATGTTGTCATAAATGCCCTACTGTTTGTCATTTGTACTGATTGTCATTGCGTTCCCATACTTTATTCATGTACTTCACTCCTTTCTTCACGAAGCCGATTGCGCCGAGATGCCCGACGGAACAGTCGGGCGGGTGGTCCGGTTCCGGCAACTGGAACAGGTAACTGACCTGATAAAGTGCTGCTATATAGGTGACCTGAGGTCAAATGTTGGGTCTAGCATTTGCATTGCATCATTAGTAATGTCCAAAACATCATTGATGCCCATTTTGGAGCATTTAAACACAATCACAGCGATCCATAACAATGACAAGCCAAGCCACGCAAAAGAAGAAATTTTTGACAAATGTGACCTCATTTGACCTTGAAGATATTGACCTAAGGTCATTAAATTTTCACACAATAGAGTTCACTACAGTACCCATCCACCCTGCGAATTTCGTTTTTCCAGCTTTAATAGGAGGCGAGATCTTAGGGGGGGGGGGGGCGGAATCCGCCCCCCTCCAGTGCGCGTAATTTTTAGAGCCCTTCAGGGCGCGTGTTAAGGGTGGTCTCTTATCTCCTGGTGGACTCATCTTCTCTCCCAGGCGCCTCCTCTGCCAAATTACTGGCAACCTTTCCTATCTCAGTGGCCTTGTTATTTCCCGGGGACCTTCTAAGCCGTCTTGGAGACTTCTTTTCCGCCTGGGAGCCATCTCTCTTATCCAATGGCCTTTCTCTCCTATTTTAGGGGCCTCCTCGTTCATCATGGGGTTTCATTTCCAATCTTGTGTCGTTCTCTTCCGAATTAGGTGCCTCGTGCCACGTCTCTGGATCACCCTTTTCTATCTCGGTGGAACCTCACCCGTATGGGGCCTGCTTTTGCGTTTCCGAAACCTCATCTCATATCCACTGGCTTTCTTTTCCGTATTAGGGCCTCCTCTCATATTCTGGAGCCTCCCTTCCGGTATTGGGGCCTCCTTTGCAATCCTGGTTGCCTCCGTGCCATTTTGACACTCTCTTGATTTCTGGGGACTCCTACCCTCTCCTAGGTGACTCCTTTGTCAAATTAGGGGCCTCCTCTCACGTCATGGGGGCCTCCTCATCTGTGTTTGGAGCCTCATTATCCTCTTAGCAGGGTGCTTTTGCGTGCTAGTCCTAGATCTTCTCTTCTAGGATCCTACTCTTCCAAAATATGGGCCTCATCTGGCTGGTCTCGGTGGCCTTCTCTCATTCCTGCGGAAACCTTCTTACCCGTCTTGGGGCCCCTCTTGCGTCCGGATAAATCTCCCCTATCATGTCTTAATTTTATATTGCACGGGCATCCTCTTCCGTATTGGGGGCCTCGTTTTCCAAATTTAGAATATCCTGCCACCCATCGGAAGCCTTTTCGTCTAACCTGGGTGGCTTCTTGCCCGTCCCGGTGGCATCCTTTCCGTCCTGAGGGCATCCTTTTGGTCCTGGGGGCCTCCTTTTCATCCTGGAGCCTCCTTTTCGTCCTGGGGGCCACCTCCCAATCTCTGTTCTACGTCTCAGGGGCATCCTTTCCATCCTGGGGGCCTCCTTTTCGTCCTGGGGGCCTCTTTTTCGTCCTGGGGGCCTCTTTTTGTCCTGGGGGCCTCCTTTTCGTCCTGGGGGCCTCCTTTTCGTCCTGGGGGCTCCTTTTCGTCCTGGGGCCTCCTTTTCGTCTTGGGGGCCTCCTCCCAATCTCTGTTCTCCGTCTTGGGGGCCTCCTTTTCGTCCTTGGGGTCTCCTTTTCGTCCTGGGGGCCTCCTTTCGTCCTGGGGCCTCCTTTTCGTCCTGGGGGGCTTCTCCCTATCTCTGTTCCACGTCTTGGGGGCCTCCTTTGCGTCCTGGGGGCATCCTTTTCGTCCCGGGGGCCTCCTTTTCGTCCTGGGGGCCACGTCCCAATCTCTGTTCTACGTCTTAGGGGCCTCCTATCCGTCCTGGAGGCCTCCTTTTCGTCCTGGGGGCCTCCTGTTCGTCTTGGGGGCTCCTCCCTATCTCTGTTCTACGTATTGGGGGCCTCCTTTGCGTCCTGGGGGCATCCTTCTCGTCCTGGGGGCCTCCTTTTCGTCATGGGGACCTCATCCCAATCTCTGTTCTACGTCTTATGGGCCTGCTTTTCGTCCTTGGGTGCATCCTTTTCGTCCTGGGGGTCTCCTCCCAATCTCTGTTCTACGTTTTGGGGCCTCCTTTTCGTCACGGGGGCCTCCTCTTCGTCATGGGGCCTCCTTTTCGTCCTGGGGGCCTTCTCCCAATCTCTGTTCTACATCTCTTATAGAGACATGATTATATTTACTGGGGGCCTCGTCAGTCTTGGGGTCTCGTTGACAGCATGATCTTCCGTCCCGTCGGCCTCCTTGTTCACCTTTTTTGCTGTGCATTTCCGGATAGGGGCCTCCTCAAATTTCAGGGGGGTGCCCCCAGTCTCACGGGGTATTCTTCAAGTATTACCCCTCAGACTTCCTTTATCTCAACAATGTATCCAAGCCGTCGTCAGCTGACTGCCAGTCAGCTGTTGGTGACGTCACTCAAACGTACCGAGACACCTCGGTTGGGTGCACTGAATGACCCAAGGGCGTCACCAGGAATATTGATAAGGGTTAGGTTGGGTTAGGTTATTGTTAGGTTAGGTTAGGTTATTGTTAGGTTAGGTTACGTTTTCACCATCGTGAAATAGAATCTGCACAACTTCCCCCTAGCAGGAAATTCCTTGTGCTGTATCTAGAGTGCCATCTCAACCACCACCCATTAAAGGAAAATGTCCTGTGAAACTCTGAATATATACCTCCAGAACTGCTTCGTAGACATAAATTTGTTCCTGACGCCCATGTATTAAGTCCACATCGACCCCTTATAAATATTCCTGGTGACGCCCTGGGATCATTCAGCAAGTGTTGTTTCTGTACGTTTGAGTGACGTCACTAACAGCTGACTGGCAGTCAGCTGACGGTGACTCTGATGCATTGTTGATATAAACAAAGCGTGAGGGGTAATACTTGAAGATTACCGTCTCACGGCAGAGGGGGGGGAATTTCCCCCGCTGCCCCACGGTGGCGACGGCCCTGACTAACATACATGGAACACGACACCTACCTATCATACATGGGCACAGGTGGGATTCGAGGAATGATAAACCATTACACCGAATGACATTTTGGTCCGCCACCAGTACGGGTATTCCGTATTGCCTGCATCGTTGCACTTTCGGGCGGTATGCCAGCAGCTTCAACTGGTTGTTCGCCGTAACTGCTGTGATTCACCACGGATGATAAATCGTTGATTGCTACCATCAGAGGAATCATATCACTATCAGTTGAGAAATCGTTATCTCACAGCACATCGTGAGATTACCGGCGGATGGAGTGGCCTGGAAACCACGAAAATCCACAGTCGCGCACTTTTAGCGCAGTAACTCACGGAGTCAAAAGCCAAGCCACAGCGGTGTGCCAAGTTTCGTCGGGAAGCGTTCACATCTTACAATGTTAGTAACTTCCAATTCGGAGGTTAGCTTCCAAATGGAAAGTTAGCTTCCAGATTGGAAGTTCGCTTCCACAGTCAGCTTCCAGAATTGTAAGGTTAGGGTAGGTTAGGTTTCTATCCGGGCTGTTTTCTAAGTTCACTTCAAATTTGTGTATGTCATCATGCAATTTGGAAGTTATGAACGTTGGAAGATATTAATTTTGAAAGATATACCACCGGTTTCCGCGGTCGCGTCATATGCTGCTGAGTAATTGGTAGAATTGCCTGACAGCACGGATGTTGATTTCTGAAAATTATTTGGAGACGGGGGGGGGGATAAAATACACCGAAGGCAGTGGGCAGGCCTAAATGGATTGGAGGGGACACACTCCATGGGGTTCCATGTTAAGTTAAATTTCTTTTGGGAAAAAGCCAACATTGACGGGGCACTTGCCTCCTCAAAAGCATACAAAACAACACCCCTGCCCGACAGTCGGAGTGGGCAGGTGAACGGCGGGTTCTTGGGAAGCGGTCGCTGGTATGGTGCAGCCGGCCCAGCCGTGGGGTCGTGGCTTCCGGGTTAGGCGCTGCATATAGATACTGTGCGACGGATTCGTATTCGCATTTAGCTTCGTAGCTTAATGAAAAGTCACTTGTCCCATGCTACTTGCGCCCAGACTCCCATTGCATCCCATGGCAAATCATTGAGCTTGCCCATGCACACTGCCTATACTGACTGTAGATGTCACTTCCTCTAAACGCACAAGTGTTGTCCACTTCCTGTAGTGGTGTTTATATTTTGCAGTGAACTATAGGGAAGAAATTTCACTGTGGAAACGATACACGTTTTTGGTCGTCTTTGGACAATTTTCGCCGGCTCGAATCGTTAAAAGTGGTAGCTACCGCAATGGCAAAACACAATAGTTTTGGCCGGCTTTCGTCAATCCTAAGACGTGCAGTCGAAGCAGAAAGATGGCGCCACAATGTGTGTTAAACAAGTCAACAAATATAACAGCCAATAAACAAGGAACACACAGCAACGCCAAAGGTGCGTCGCAGCTGTATATAGTGCTGTAGCTGAGATACCCACAATAACGCATGCTCAGGTGATCTCATATATCTGCGACCTACCATGGCCTCGGCTTACTAAATTGTTCATAAATCACGCAGGAACGACTCTCATTAAATTATTAATAAATCACTTATAAACGACTATCTCACAAAGTAGCATTATGCCGGAAAATCATGTGTCGTTCTTGAGTGGCTGTGCGTGAAAGAAAGCTTAAGGCCACCCACCCACTGGTATGGGAGGCTCGCTTCACGCCTGAACCCATTCTACGAGGGGAGAGGGCTGGCTCACCTTGAGCAGAGAGCAAAACCCAAACATCACGACAGACACGACTAATGTATTCACCGGTCACCATGCTGTCACACTCGAGCCGGCGTGACTGCCTCACACGCTCACCATACCCGGGCGCCGCGCGTCACACCGCGCCACCCATCGTCACCGCCTCACTTAGTCCGCAACATTTTGGCCTCGCGCGCGGCGGCCAGCTCCTCGTCCTGGATCCGCACCTCCTCGCGACGCCGCTCCAGGAACTCGCCGTACTCCTTGGCGTCCAGATGCCGCACCACCTGGCGAGACGAGACGAGCAGTGCGTCAAATCGCTGGCCGAAACTCGCGAAACGGGATAGAAGGCGCCTGAACTTCTCCGTTCCACACAGCTTTAACGTCACGACTGATATTTGTTTCCGTTGGATTTCGCAATAGGCAAAACATATATACTCAACATCAATGTGCTCAGTGTTCATAGTCATGGACGACTACCTGAGGAGACGGCGGCCTGCCCCCATATTTCCAAGTTGGGAAAAAGGGCTGCGCATCCGCACCATTCTAACTATTCCTCAAAGCAGATACATTAAGCAATCGTGTTATCACGAATAAGTTCTGACTGACGGTCTCCGCTTTTATTGCGCTTGTAAAAGGGCAAGCAAATGCATGCACACCAGTGTTTTTACCAACTCGCCTTCATACGTTCAAAATTTAAACTAGACTGCGAATATTTTCCTACATGGCAGTTCTCCTTCATCGAATTGGTGCCAATTGTTCTTCGTGATGCTCACTTCTTCGGAATACCGTTACCCAACCACCCATTTATGCGCTGTGTGCCGTAGTATCATGGTCGGTCTTGCAGGTTATCATCATGTTATTCCGTCAGTGATTCTGTCAGGATATAGCATAATAGCTGTCCCATTCTGTTCAGATTTGAATAATCTATTGAAGTGAATAACCTGCACTGCTGGTTCACCACACTGGAGCATTTCATTTGGTATGTCTATCCTTCTCTGCGATAGTTAAGTTTTGCGACGAATGGGGACATTTCTGTGACTTTCTCGGCAATCCGTCAGAAACAGGAAAAACAAATTCAGAGGCTGTCAGCAATGGAGTTAATACCGCAGAAGTGGTAAAAAAGATCAGGATATCTGATTGTACACAGACACGTAGAGGCACACAACTACCGGATACAAACAGGCTTACCAAGAAACCCCATGCAATGCTGCAGCTGATGAAAGCCACTACGTCCCAGTTAGATGTTATACTTCACAAAAGCGACACTGGTTGCAACTGGTTAGGCCGAATGGGAACATGGTAGCATTAAGAAGATGACCTGCTTGACAGCTTGACCTACGTCCTCTAATGACTTATTTGAACTACACGTTTTATTAGGCATATCAAAGACAACCGCATAATTAATCATCTTACCGAACACAAGATCATATTGCATGACCAGGGGCGAACTTAGTATTTTGTAGGGTGAGTGTTCCAAAGATCCAAAGCAAAGCAATTGAAGTTTGCGAGCGACGAATACATTTTTTTCCTAGCTAGAAGGAAGTGGGATGGAAGTGCTTCTTTTCCGAAGACGTAGAGGAAAGCGAGCATATTCTAGATAATATCATGGGCAAACGTGTCTTTCGCTGAGAGGGCGGGCGAACCCTACGTTAGGTGTGCGTCTGCACATGCAGTACCTGTGTCAAGTGCACGTGGTTGTCCGAAACGGTGCCGCATGGAGGAAGTCCAGCCGCTGGGCTTGGGTTTATATTTCGGGACCCTGGATTTTCATAGGAAAACTTTGGTCATTCAAACTCTGAAAGGATAATTTTGTTTCATTTCCAACATCACCAACATCCTTTTGTACTTCTGGGTCTTGGGTTCACTTTTTTTGCGAGTGATGGAATTTTAAATATGACGTGGATAAAAATATATCCAGAAATAATGATAAGGCCCCTAGCTTTTTTTCAAACTACACAACGTATTCTTTTTGCATTGAAGCCCGATGATAGGAAGCCACAGGAGTGCGAATTTTAACTTAGGTGCACACGTTCGCATCACTTCGCTGTCAAAATAGTCCACCTTCCAGCGTGAAAAGTGCATAACTTTCTGGGGCACAAAGCCCAGCACCAGCCTAATTGTTTCACCACTGGTTGAGTACTACCATAGCTGGAATAATATGCATCCACGTACCTGTATGCCACAACTTCGAGCCGTTCGGATCACCAACTGGCAAATCTCCCGCAGGTCAACTTCTTGCAGTGGAGGGTCCGTGGACTTTATTTTTGCTATTTCATATATGTGTTTCAACGTCACTTTGCCGGCGACGTCGTGCCCTGAGGAAGGTAGTCATCAGATCGGCTCACAGCTGCTACACCTGGGTCATGGTGTGGTGGTCATTGTGCCCTGAGGGAGATAGTCATCAGGTTAGCTCACAGCTGCTACACCTGGGTCATGGTGTGATGGTCATCGTGCCCTGAGGGAGATAGTCATCAGGTTAGCTCACAGCTGCTACACCTGGGTCGGGAACCCGCTCCGTGGTCGGGGGTGGCCGGCGCCAGCCACAACTGTCCTCCGCCAGTGGAAGCAGTCGTGACACCTGGCCTCCATCAGGGGAAATAATGCCTCCACAATGGTAAGTGCTGGTTATACTTGGCCTGCAACAGGGGAAGGGATGGATATGCCCAGCCTCCAGCAGAAGGGAGGATTGAATCTGGCCTTGGGCAGGAGGAAGGGAAAAGTGACCTAGGCTGGTGCCACACTGTAAATCTCTTCTGCTTTATCACCGAATGTGCAAACATATTCCTCTCGCGTCTTTGGGCTTTTCGAGAGTCGCACTGCGAACGTCATTACAATCAACAGCATATAAAGTTCAGGACAGACGTTCAGATAACGGTGTTTTACGTGACAGAGGCGTTAAGACGACAGGCAGCGTTTGAATAAGAAAGGGTTCGTAAACAATGGCTTGTCAGGAAAGGTTCCGTTGCATAATATTCGTAGAGTATTAAGGCCATAACCTTTGCAAAGCTAAGATTCGTACTGTAATATCTTTGTGATGGCAGAGGCTCATAACCACAGGGATTGTAGACAAGGATTAGTATTGCGTACAGGTTATAAATATAGGGTTCGATTAGCTGAAGTATTGCAAGCCATTCGTAACATAAAACGGGTACAAAGCCTTCGCAACATAAAGCTCATAAACCCAAGGACAGCGACCCATAAACTATCCGAGGAACTGGATTGCACGAAGGAATCAGAAGTTTTCTGTCCTAAATACACGACGTACACGGATCCTCCTTTTACAACCGATGGGTGAGTAATGCACAAAACTGAAGAGGTCGTGAAATTGTACGAATGCATGGGAAAATTTATGAATTTCAAACATCCTGGGTCATCTAAGCCCTGCTACTATAGCTTCGTGTTCACATGAACACCGAAATGCAATTACCATACAATCAGCTTCGGTTTCTCAATGATCCCTGCAAAAAGAAGAAGAACCTTGGGTTCCTTTACGACGCATTCAACCGCTAGGTCATATAGCGTCGCCAACCTCTCATGCCAATTGGTCGCGGGTGGACTCGGTAATGCGGCCAGTTGTGAGATTCGAACCCACAATCTTGCGATCAAGAGTCCGACACTCTACCAACTGAGCTACCGCGGCCCCATGAACCCAGCATTATTCAAGCCCTATGTGAACTACAATTGGCATCAGCGCTATCTGAATATAATGGTACATGGTCCCTGCTACATCGCTTCATTCATATGTATCTTCACGGGCGCAAAATTACGCACAAAGGGCGTAATTTTGAATACTCAGAATACTCATACGCCATGGCAGGCGTATGAGTGGAACTGTGAATATGAACACGGTGCATTTCAATTGCATATCCAATGATTTTTGGACTCTAACAAGGAACATGCGATCCAAAATGTGAGTTGAACAGACAAAACATGATCAGCGAAAACATTTCGTTCCTCCAGCGATCAGGACTTCGCACATTAAGTGATGGATGCGAATAAACCCGCATCAATACAAATCATGACACGACGAACATGACCACTACCAGTACGTGATAAATAGCAATAATACCATTAACAAGTAACAAATAGTAACATGACACGAACATGACGAAGCACTTCAACATTTATTCCAATCTATGGGAAATCCTCATGGGACCTGACGATACAGTAAGCAGGGTTTAAGCAATGCTGCACACAAGGGATCATTGGCTAATGTCGTCAAAGGTAAGTGGCATAACATCGATGCGGTGTACTTAATCTCAATGCCTGAGCAGTGGCAGCGCATAAGTTTTCATCACCGTAGATAAATCCAGTTAACCACAGGCAGGCCGGGTGGCATACATTAAAGCACCTGCTGTTGATGTGTATGTATGCATATACAATATATATATATATATATATATATATATATATATATATATATATATATATATTTATATATACATTGCAACTTTTTACATCTTGTAATACGGCTAGGATAAATCCTACGTACACTGTATTATTAGGTCGGATTGACAATGCAATAAGTCTCCCACGGCTCACGTTCCCTATTGCGTCGATGATCCACATATCCACTGCAGCATGCTCCTTGCCACGGTATTTCACACCCAGCCACCATCATGCCCTGCACAATACAGCCTCCACCGCCTGTATCCCGCTGTTCGCTTCGACGGGACAGCTTTCCGTGACCCACACATCCACCGATGCGTCACTCTGTGTCGCTCGACTTCACTGTGTCGTTCTGTGTCGCTCGGCGTGCGCTGCCGCCCGTGGCGTCATCCTGCTCCCGGCGCCGCCGACCACGCTGCTCCCCGTGCCGCTGCCAGGCAGGCGATGCTTGTCATCACGTCACACCACTCCCGGTCTAGGTCTAGGTCATATAGCGTCGTCAACCTCTCACGCCGATTGGTCGCGGGTGGACTCGGTAAATGCCGTGGGTTGTGAGATTCGAACCCACAATCTTGCGATCAAGAGTCCGACGCTCTACCAACTGAGCTACCACCACCTGTTCAGGCCGCCGATGGGCCTGAACAAGTGGTGGTGGACTGCGGTGCTGTCCAGGATGGGGCGCGCGTGCTCGTCGTGCTGCCGCTGCTTTTCGCTGCTATGATACAGATCCTCACTGGCGCGAGGTGTTCACGACTTCGCCGTGACCGCGTCCGTCTGCACGAAGGCACTCGCTCCCATTTCCAGTGACGCTTGCAGGTGCGCCGACACTGACATCTGTCGGCGGAGCTTGGCAACAATACTCCGCCGAGAGCACGCCTGCCGCCACTGCCGCTACTGTCGACACGAGTGAGGGCACGGATGAGGCCACGACTACGGCAGCTGGTTACGGATGAGGGTACCAATGAGGCTACGGACAGCGAGAAACGTGGTGACAGTCGCCGCCTCTCCAGGGGCCGTCCGTGGAGCGCTTCATCGCTTGCGCGGACCGGCGACTCTCCAGGAGTCGTGATGGAGTTAACAGAACACAGGCGCGTTAGCAACAAAGCACAGGCGTGTTATCAACAGACTACAGGCGTGTTAACAGAACGCATGCGCGTTAGCAACAGAACACAGGCGCGTTAGGAACAGAACACAAGCGTGTTAGCAACAGAACACAGGTGTGTTAACAACAGAACACGGGCGTGTCAACAACAAAACACATGCGTGTTAGCAACAGAGCACAGACGTATTAACAACAGAACACAGGCGCATCAACAACAGAACAAACGCGTGTTGACAACACGACACAGGCGCATTAACAACAGAAAGCAACGCACAGGAAACCGAATGGACCGCGCGGCACAAATACAAATTAGCTGCATCGAACCAGTACACTAACATGGCATACCATTCCTCAGCACACAGCAATAATGCACACCTACACCATTGCGGCGTGGACACACCCAACCAATCTTCGCATACCTATAGTCAAATATATGTTCCAAAATGCGCCAAATACAGTAAACAGGAAAAAAGACTGACGACCTAATGCTGTTTGCAAGGCATACATTATGACCTACATAGAAAAACCAGGGATAATGAAGAAACCAAGCAGTGCAACAAAGTATATGGTAACAGAACAAAACCAACAAAATTCGCTTCAACACAATGTTTACTGAATTGTTCGCTGATGTGCAATAGCTGACATATGTAATGAAGTGTGTGCAGGTATCATTGCAGGCCACCATGTCCCCAACGTACACAAACAACGTCTTACACAGATGGATCTAAACTCAGGTGTTATAATAACCGTAAATGACAAGGATGATAAAAATAGCGAAACGACCATCGGATGCATATCATTTTCGGAATACCCTCTGAACGCAACACAAATTTGTACAAGAGCAAGGCATTGCAATACTAGTTATACACCTGTTCTGAGTGTGTGTGTTGTTTGGCCAGACTGTCACCGTGTTGGTGATGTCGGCTGTTGCTGTGTGCGTGACTGTGTAAGGCCCAGAGGCAGAACAAGGTAGAGCAAGGAATATTGAGCTGAGGATAGTAGACGAGAAAGTAATAGAAGGATTGACATGAAGAGAGTCGACGGGAAACTTAGTTGAATGGTGTCTTGAAGACAGACGAGTAGAGATGAGCAGAGCTGAGTTGAGTTGCTGGTCTTGAGTTGTAGAGTTGTTCACAGGCCGCAGGTGATTTGGTAACGAAAATAACAACGTGGCACATGTGACATCACGATTTGCAATCCGGTGAAATCGTATACACGCAACGACATTGTTTGACAAGTGCACACTGAACTTGCCGGTACTTGTTACACAGGGATTTGAGGCACTAATAAACACTGATGTTTAAATTCACACCTAATGCCAGTATAGACTGTGTTCTAACCACTTCGTTACACCGAAGTCCTGTTTGAACTGTACATGCAGTGCTATAACTGCACTACTAGCGTGGGTTTTCCAACTGCCTAACCTAAAACAAACCATGCGAAGCGCTATGCGTCGTAGCAACGCAAGCATACGTTCGCGGTACGCTGGTCGAGCAGACAAAACAAACTGCCCTGCCGAGGCAGCCGAACGACACGCAGCGTTTCGAAGCCATCAAGATGTACCCAGCGCTCGATCGCTCCACTCCACACCCATCCCACTGGGCACCGACAGCTGATCTGGCGTCGGTGCCGAGCGAGGACACGCCGAGCGAGGACACGCCGAGCGAGCCCTGTCTGGCGACTGACCGGTGCGCAGTGCGCCGCGGGCGGCGCCGGCCGCCTGCTTCAGCAGGAACGTGGTGGGCGGCTGGTGGATGACCAGGTCGCAGCTGCGGTCTGGTCGGACGGATATCCGACACGGCAGTGGAACGCCCGACTTGATCTCTTTGGTGCGCTCGTTGAAGTCTTTGCAGAATGCAGCGATGTTGATTCCCCGCTGAGAAAAGAACAGATAATAACGGTGAAGTGGTTATTTCGGCCTGAGGGTGCGTCGGTTGCTATGGTCTTTTAGCATCCACTAAAAGCAGATAGCATCAGTTAAATCGATGTCCTGGTGCGAGTGGTACAGGACAGCCAGAGAAGCAGTGTCGATGACTGGGTAACAATACCGTGACACGATGACTGGGTAACACAACCGTGAGCATACTTTAACCATTGCTGCTCCACTCAGGTTCTCAAGTAAGCTGGGACAGTTGCGGATCCCTGCAACCTCACAACTAGAAGAGCAAACGAAATTTTCAGAGAAAATGTGATAATTTGAGAGGTTGGCAAGGTCATTTGTCAATGCTACCTAAGCCAATAGGTTGACACCAAAGTTACCAAAATCTGTAATTTTAACGGATGTTGACAGACAATCAGACTTGATCAATAATAATTTCAGCAGCCATAGCACCTCTGATAGCACGAGTCATGCGCCCAAAGAGTTCGGCATGAATATCACTGTAGCCAAAACAGCAGTACCACAATAACTATGATGTCGGTCCGATTCCAACAGTCGATCTTGACTTCGGAACCAAGAGTCCAGAAAAATTGCATGTACGACGATTCTAAAATCACTGCGTAAGACGACATGCAATTCAACTTTAACTAGCGACAGCCATTCAACGCTATCGTCTTTTGTCATCCCTCCTCCCCCATTGTGCAAGGACAAATCATAGGGCCATACCCACTGCACGTGTTCATGAGCCGAAGTATGAACGGCAGGTTTTGTGCTATGGCGACGTTGAGAAGAGACACGCGCTTGATAAAGCAGGTGAATTCAGTTAAAGATGGAGTTTGGTAAGATGTGCATTGGAAGCAATTACCAGTTCAGTATATTCAGTTATTCGAGCCAACGATATTGATTAGCCTACGTAAAACTAATGCAAGTACCACGATCAAGACTACAGAGACCAATTTTACAAGTAGTGGATTAAAGACACACACAGATCTGAAGCATTAAATAATTGTGCAAGAGGCAATGTGTGAAGCATTAACACTTCTCAATTTGCTAAATGGCAGCTTTATGACATGCATCGGGAGTAAGGATTTTGTAGAACTCTGGGGTATCCACAGTCAGCATATCAGCATACCAGCATATGAGTCTTATTGAATGTCAAAATTTATGTGGAAACTAACACCAAATACAAGTTCAATTTGACCTCCCCAAACAGAGTTTTGACTTCCATAATTGACGCTCATGAAATATGACTGCAATCAGCCACATTCAATTCATCCTCAATGAGCATTAGCATCAAAGCGCTTTGCTCACATATGCTATTTTTTCATTTCATCATTGTTTATGCACAACATTGTTGATTTATTCTGACATCACACCTGGTCGTCATGTCTTGCTCCAATAGGAGACACCGCGGAGATTCTGCCACCAGATGGCAGTCCAGGCAAGTGTGATGAGAATGTCAGCAAACTGCTGCCCGCTACCGTTGGAAGTGTGCGGTGGGGGGTTCTTGATGACGGCTTTTTAATAGTCCTGCGCGTAATATGCCAGTAACAATTTCACAAGATGGGTACTTCCAGTGTGCCTAAATGCAGTGGAGCAGGTGAGCATAAGCTTCCGGCCGAGTAATCCAGAAACAAGCATGGATAATGCAATTTTATTTTAGAGAAGCCTCCTTCAAGGGTACTAAACATTTCGGTGTAGGTAGCTGTTTGCGAAACATTTAAAGGAGTCTGACTATGTTGCTCAAATGTCGCATGACGAGTATTTCTGGACAAACGTGAAATATGCTAATGCTTGCTTATCGATTGCCAACGATCTTCCTCATGGTACTGTGTTCTAACGCTTTAAGGACGGGACAGTGTCTGTGGCTGGGTTGAGTTGGGGTTAAGACGTGCCGGATATTGACATAGATCCTAGACAATTACCAGGGGTGTTGTGCATACATTTAAGACATCTATCCCAGAGGTGGATACAGCACTGGGGGCATGCCCCCCATGGAAAGATGACGCCTCTCCGCCCTCCCCTCCGGGTGCCTCTCCGGGAAGGCTAGAGTGCAGCGAACGCCCTCGCTGAACCGATTTTTCAGCCAAAGGTGCTGTCGTGGGAGGGAATGCACCCTCTTTAGGGTAAAAGGTGCTCCTTTTCAGCACCCCCCCCCCCCCCACCCCCTGCGATGGATGTTCTGGTCAAGGCGCACCTCCAGGGACTTTCGCAGTGGCGCCCTCCGAGGAAATGCCGCCCCTCCAGACGAGTGTCCCGGATGAAAAGTTATGGATTCGCATCTTTCCTGCCCATGTGCACAATGCTGAGATCCTCTGGCCGAAGTTAAGTCTGGAAAGCTCGAGTGCATGCACAGTAAGGGTAGTTTCAAATTTAGAATTTCATGATTTGGTTGGGAAATTAGAATAAGGCAGGAACATTTTGGCAGGCAGTTATGCCTTACATTTGGACAATTAATATTCCTCTTCCACCGGTGTATCAACCCATGAAAAACGACCGGCGGTAAGGCAAAATATGCTGCATACATGATGGAATGAAAGAAGAAAGCAACAAGAAAATATTACCATGCATTATGCAAGAAACATTACACCAATCACTGCAATCAGGCACACAATTCAGATTGCATCACACAACAATATACAGGTCTCATCAGCAGTGGATCCAGGGGCCAAGGGGACCATGCCCACCCCCATGCAAAGGGTGGGGGTGGGGGAATACCACCTTCCATCTAAAGAAGCACCACGAGTGGCAAGGTTCGCCATCTGGGCTACGGTCAAAGCAGTATATTCTGCCGCGAAATGTGCTCTAGTGCTCCAGTTGAGGTGGCAGGGCACTGGAGGCAGATGCCCACACCCTAGTGAAAACGTCCTACAGGATTCTCAGAAAATCCCCACGATCCTACAGGATCCTGTACATTTCCGCAGCAGACACTCCTGCACAGACATGCGATCCTGCAGGACAACCCTGCAGGATTTGAGAAATATAGAAAGCTGTCCTACAGGATTGTAATGTCGTGCATGACTGTCCTGCAGGATTCCAATGACATGCATGACTGTCCTGCAGGATTTTACAGATATCTATTCAGGCCCATCTTAAAGGTTTGATGTGATGCAGTTATCAGTGACATATCTGGGGAGGAGAGCTGGGAGCATGTGCTCCCTCCCCATGGAAGCTAGCGTCCCTTCGGCCGGGAAGAGGCGCCCCTTCGAAAAGGTTTGAGTGCATGGCTACTGTACATGATCATGTGGTTTATTGTGCAGAATTCTGACAATAATCATGCAAGATCCTTCACAAAACCATGAAGGGTCATGTGCAATTCAGGTACAGGATGCTGTGTGATTCACATGCAGGATCCAGCAAAATTTATGTGCAGGATCCAGCAAAATTGATGTGCAGAACCCTGTAGGATTTATGTTCAGGAACGTGCAGGATTTATGTGCAGGACCCTATAGGATTTATATGCAGAACACCACAGGATCCTGTAGGCTCCCATTCAATTTATATGCAGGACCCTGCAGGATGGTCATGGATCCAACAGGATTAGTGCAAAGAATCCTGCAGGACAGCCCTGGATGAGACAGGATTTATGTGAAGGATCCTGCAGGATTTATGTGTAGGCTCATGCAGGACAGCCCTGGATCTGACAGGATTTATGTGAAGGGTTCTGCAGGATTTATGTGCATGATCCTGCAGGACAGGCCTGGATATACTGGATTTATGTGACAGATCATGCAGGATCCTACAGGACAGTTGTGGTGTAGTGGAGCGAGAGTGAGAGCACCAGCATGCTTGCCGGTCGACTGCTGTGCACGAGTGCTGCCATCTATTAGACGATGTGGTGTACTTAAGGTTCACCCTTAGATGTAAGATGACAGTGTCATTAATCGTGCTTAACCATGTCAATTATTGCTTGTTTCTCTGTTTATCTCTAATGCTCTGTGTCCAATAGCCATCTGCCATAATAGCCGTCTACTTCACTCAACTGACTGACCTGTACGCTTTCACAAATGCACGTACTTTTCGACATCTTCGTTCTTCAATGTAATGACTAGGTTTCAGGCTTCAACAGTTCGGTTACCTATTGTGCCGGCATGCCGCGTCCCATCTCGTGTCTCTGGGATCATTTATCTGGAGGTCGACCACGCTTAGGTGGAGGTGCCGATCAGATAGCACACTTAATAGGTGTCAATTGGCAACAGTGCCTCCCTGGCTTCAGACTAACCAGCATTACCTTTCCTCCGTTACCTGAACACTACCACGGTACCTCTCATCCATTACCTGCCATCACCATGGTACCTCTTCTCCCTGGTGGCTTTCCCAGATCCTACGCGTGCCCACGCACCTAGGCGCTGCAGTGGATCCAGCAGGATTTATGTGCAGGATCATGCAGGACAGTCCTGGATGTGACAGGATTTATGTGAAGGATTCTGCAGGATTTATGCACAAGATCCTGCAGGACAATATCCTACAGGATTTATGTGAAGGATCCTGCAGGACTTTTGTGAAGGATCCTGCATGATTTATGTGAAGGATCATGCAGAACAGTTCTAAATCCGACAGGATCCTGCAGTATTTATATGCAGGATCCTGCAAGATGTATGTGCAGGATCCTGTAGGATTTATGTGCAGGATCCTGTAGTATCCTTGTATCAATATCTCACACAGAATCCTGCAGGATCCTTCAAGACGCTGTCCTGCACAATTGTGCAGGACAATCCTGTAGGATTTTTCCACTAGGGCATGAACACACGGCTCACTTCTCACCAGGAAAACGCACTCAGCCTGGGAGGCCTGAGTGCACCCCTCCTCCCCTGCTCAACTGATTCGATTAGCCCATGGCGCCCATCCGAAAGGAAAAGGCGCCCTGTCGGGAGCAAGAAGCGCCCTCTCAGCACACTGGAGTGCACCCTCCCCCCATCTGCTCATGGTGCTCTCCAGTTGAAATTGTGCCTTTCTGGGTGAGTGCCAACTCTCCCCCTCCATGCAAACTCCTGGGTCCACTCCTGGTGTACTCTACCCAGATACTGAAATCACGTATCTGCAAAACCAGTAACTCAACTTGAAATGCATCATCAGCAAGTAATTAATTTCAGGAAAATGATTCCACTCCAACCACTTCCGCTCTTCAGAAACTAAATGCATGGACGCAGCTAATGCGGCAAGCAATTTATGTCCTACTCGTGGTGCGGAGTCTCCCACACCCTCCACTCTGTGAGAAATGAACTCCAGAATACTGCAAAACATAAACAAATAATGATGGCACTTCATGACAGCTCTATGCATATCAATTTGAATCGGTAGGTGACCTTAGTAAGCACAAGGTGTTGAGAAACCACATCCACGATATCCATATTCATGCATGCACATCCAATGCAACATGGTGTATCTGCAGTACCATTGGCAGTAGCATTTAAAAACAGCATCACTGACAAATTCATACCTACCTGACCCAACTGCGGTCCCAAGGGCGGACCTGCCACAGCACATTGAGCTTTGATGTTTGTCTTCAGAGTTGGACCATGAATAACCTTCTGAACAGTTTTCTTTATGTTCTTCAATCTGCTTGCTGCCTTGGACATATTGCTGTGACAAATGAGATTATAATTAAGGATGCATACAATTCTCTTCTGAGCAGCTATCTGATCCCTGAGCACCTGGATGCACAAGGCCTACTCCATTCTAGAATACAGAGGAGTATGCTACCATCTTCACTGGGCTGTGGGTCAGACACCTCCACCATACCTCAGGAGGTTACCAGGTGATTTTTGAATGGACAATGGGAAAACAACAGTCCATGACAAAATGATCCTCGAGCCATATGCTGAGGACAATTTGACTTGAACCCACCCTGTCTCATGGGGGGAGGGGGAGGGGGGGTCTTTTACACCCATCCCAACGGTTTTTCCACGATAGAGAAAAATTGTGGGGTGCAGTGCTGTGAAATTTTCAGTACCATTTGGCACAGATTCAGTGTTTATATATATTTTGCATCCAATGTAAAAGTTTCACCCTTAGGTCATCTAAGGCCATTGACCCAGCTCAAGTCAGAGAGGAACACATCAAAAAGTACTTCTGGATCGATGTCATCTAAATGAAAAGATAATGAAATTAAAGTTGCTACATGATTACAATTGGGCAGTGCCTTCAAAATGTATCTCTCAGATTTCTGTTTGAGGTTAGACTAATTACCTGAGGTCATAGCCAATTTTCCAACAATTGTACTATTTGTCTTACATGCATTTTCTTTTAACATCATTTTACCCCCTTGGTATGCATGGATAACTATGAGAAGTCAATACAATTTGATTGACCTCCATCAAGTGACCTGAGGCCAGGCCTAAACAAGGTGACATAAGTGGGCGAAGCCTGTCTAGACACTCATGTCTTTATGGTTTACTTCATGTTTGCATAGCCTAAATAGTGCCAAACTTGCATTGTACAACCTAAATTATCTGATGAAATCCAAACCATGAGTTATAATCAAGGAAAAGGTCATCCTAGATCATTGTCCTAGAAGTTTTTCATATTATTAAGGCTCATACACTTGAAAGCATAATGAAATAAGCTTACTACACAAATTGGCAGTGTTTACCATACATGCATCTTCAGTGATAAATTATTCGTGAAATAGGGTGGAATATACCACTTTCTGAGTGCTCAATCGACATCCTTCTCAAAGAAGTATCGACATCCTGTTTAGTGATACGTCCTCATGAAGTATTCTTGTCTCCTTTCTAACATTATCTCATTGATAAGTAGTAAGATAAGCTCATGCTCTCGATAAGGGATAGTGATACACAAAGATTTCGCAACTCAATTTCAGGTAAATGGATTACCTCTAATGTGATTTTGCATACAATGGTGGTTTATATCATAGGTTTTTTTCTCGCTATTCCGAATATAGCACTTGCTAAGTTATGAACCTCAAAACAAATGATAAAGGTACAGTCGTAAGTGCGCCAGTGGTTCAAAGTTGCATCTGAAAGATATCAAAAGCATTTTAAATGACACTAATTCCATAGCAAATTTCGACATCCTACTGTTGTCGTTTCGACATCTCACACCTAATGAAAAACCATTATTTCAATGCTGTGCATGTTTGATCTGTGTTTGATTTGATTTGATTTTTGATCAGGACAGTGGACTATGATAACTGTCAATTTTGCCCCATGATGGATAAATGTGACTATTTTGAAAATATGTGCTGGGTAATTAAGTATCAAATAGTGTGAGTTTTAGCTCAGTGTATTTACCAGAAATGAAGATATAAAATGCTTCTTTTTCTGTCAGTTTTTCTTTGAAAATCCACCTTTTCAGTTAGAACATAATTTGAAACTAAAAGTGAGGCAAATTCTAGCCATAATTGCTTAGGGCTTTCTGATGATATGTGTTTCATGTTCGTGCACCACTTAGTTTGGAAATTAGTATTTAACAACCCCCAACATGGGCTGCAAGGATCAGACCAGAGGCAGAGAGAAAGAACATGCTAAAGTGACTAGTAGTGACTTGTTAGCAGTCACTGACTGCTGACACGTAAGGTCAAACAAAAGTGGAAATTTTGCTGGTCCATGCTTATATATAATTTCAGCATTCCAGGAAAGGCAAACGTGAAAGTAAGACAACAATTACAGAAATGGTCAACATAACAAACATCACATGCTTCTGATATAAAATACTGGTTCAAATCAGAAAATAAGAAAGTAACCAAGCATATCTGCAACCAGAGGCCAATTTCACTAAAATCACAAGCTGTGTATTCACACCGAATTCGGTGTGAATACACAATTTGTGCTGTTATTTGTAAAGATGGCATTTCACTAACATCACAAGCTAACAAAACTACAAAATCCAAAGTACATTGTTTGTTAGTCACAAACTACACAGAAATGTGTGTTATTACATCGTCTGAATTTCACCAAGGTTGTCGGGTGTTCACAATCTTGGCAAATACACCGCTTGCGATAACACACATTCTAGGCTGTGAATTTTGGTGGAGAGCAGTGGCAGTAAAGGAAACATGGATGAATTTGATTTGTTTTTCGAGGAGGCTCCGCTGCAGCGAGCAACAAGGAGTTCAAGCCTCTTAGCAACCTACACTTTGAGAGTGAAAACTACTTCAGGTACCTATTTACCTAATCTTCATTGTCGGAAGAAGAGGGACAATACAGGCTATAACCAAACATCTGAATAGATGGCTATGTTTAGTTCTTCTCATAAATTCAGGGGGCCATGCCCCCCCCCCAAAGACAGGGGCGGATACAATGGGGACGCTTGGGGCATGTACCTCTGCCCCATGAAAAGTTGGCACCCCTCCGGCCGGTAAATGCGCCCCTCCAGGAAGACTAGAGTGCACCCTTCAAATTTTTCTGCCAAAGGCACCCATCTGAGGAAAAGCTGTCCCTTGGAAGAAAAGGCTGCCCTCTGGGAAGGCCCGAGTACACAAACCTAGGTAGGTAGGTAAATAGGGTAGCTACTACCTGCCTAGAGCCCAGGGATGTTTGTTGTTTTACACTGTTGAGGAGGCAAGTTCCCCTCAGTGTTGGCTTTGCCCCCCCCCCAACACTAATTTCAACTTTTAACATGGAACCCTGTGGAGTGTCCCCTCCAATCCATTTTGGCCTGCCTATTGCCTTCACGTATTTTGCCCCCACCCCACCCCCAAATAATTTCAAAAATCAACACCCGAGCTAGAGCCTCTAGGACCCCACTGGCATTAGTACATACCTTGCTTAAGTAGCATACCAGATTGAAGGTAGCTAAGGAGGCTTGTTCTTCATGCATGCAAACCTCCACTTGCATCAGTCATTCGGTAGGTCCTAGGTTGGCGCCTACCTACCCGCCACAGTCCACAACAAGCATAAACTGATCCACAAAACACGAAGGTCACTGTCATCTTGAATCACTCCATGCTGTCCTCAATTGCTTATGAAGCTGTGCTCACAAACACATACGCAAATCACTCACGCAAATTAAATTCAGCCACTTCACCCACCCCCATCATCACGGGCCAAGCATGGCGATACTACTGGTTTCCTGCTGTCTTTCCATTGTTGGCACATGCACAGCCTTGCATTTTTGCAATTTGGTCATGATGCAAATTCCTATTATTTGGGCTTGCCTGCCATCGGAACCCAGGGGTTGATCAATAAATTTTAATGATTGAGGAACTCAATTTAACTATCGATGTAGGGTAAGGCCTCAGATAACATGGTCAAAAATATGGGTACGGCCGGATACAGGGGCATTGGGGTGCATACCTCCAGTGCTCCCACATGGAAGGCTCCTACAGCCAGGCAGAGGAGCCACTCTGCAAAGGCCCGGATACCTCCCCCACCGAATTGTTCAGCCTTAGGCACCCCTCGGAGGCTCCCGGCGGAGGTACCCCTCCAGGTGCTTTAGCAGAGGAGCCCTCCAAAGAAATGACACATCCCTCCAGACAATTTCCTTATGGAAATTCCTGTATCTGCCCCTGATGGGGGGGGGATTGCCCAGGCAGTGGCAGAAGATGCCATCACTCCATGTCGGCAAACAAAATAATGAATGGGGGAATGGGGCAGCTAGGATGAAATCGTGGTCTGAATCCGGTGATGTTTTGGACAATCAGTGCGTTGTGATGGGATGGGTAGTGGGTTCGTCGCTGTGTAGGAGGAGCACACATTTCCATTGGGGCACATGCCCCCAGTGCCCTCTGTATCCACTCCTGTATTGAGGATAATGAAGCATATACATTAGCAGGCTGAGAATCCAGGGAGGGATTATCTGCCTGCTGGGAAGTCTGCTGATTTTCCTATCAAGGGTTTATTGCATTGAAGGAAACTGTTTATAATTAAATATCATATTTTCAATCCTTCGGTCTTATGGATCTTAATTCTTCATTACATTGTTAATTCGTCAGATTTTCTTCCCTTAATCATTATTGTAAATAAGTCATATTATGTTGTAATATCTGTGTTCTTTTTTTACTGAAAGGCATTGTAAAATCACACAGTTTGTAATACACTCGCAACATCCTGCCAGGATTACAATTTTTGGTATTATTCCAGAACTAGGTAAAATGCGATTTTTAGGAATTTTTTTTGAATACAGGGTATTTTAATGTAAAAATCATGATGCGACCACTCATTTTCTCCGCAAATAATTATTTTTCAGTTGGCAAACAAATACACGACCATAATCTTCACTCTGCAAACATAGCACATCGCGTATAATTATCCGTACCTGGTGTGTCAGACGTGATAAAGAAGACATTCAACACTTCAGGCACTCGATTTGATACTCTTTGACATCGAAAACCTTATGTTTCTGCCTTAATTCGACATTATCTCTGAGAATGCATATACTCGCAACACGCCGCGCCAGCCACCGTCGATAAGGGTGTCGTCGACATTCCTTGCGATGCTGTATTATTTAATTTAAATATATTTGATGACATCATGGCCGAAAAATTTGTTTCGGGTAATTCTGGTTTTCCGGTTAGGTTAGGTTAGGTTTGGTTAGATTATATTATGATATAATATATTTTATATATTATGCTACGTTATCTTAGTCTAGGTTAGGTTAGGTTAGGTTATTTTATTTTGTTGTATTATTTATATATTCATATTTAATTTTTGAACTCTTGACCGTAAGCAGAACACGGCAGTGTAATAATGGCTTCATTGTGCACCGGTTGCAGTCTAGTTCCTCACAAAATTATTAAACTTTCTTTTGAAGATAATCAGGCAAGCTTATAATTTTTCAGAAAACACTGTGTACTTCCAAACGAGGTAGTTTGTCCAAATTGTTTGAGGCCCTGCCATTTTCGCGCGAACAGGTGCAGGTGGGAGTGTTTTGTAACGTGGCGTGTCCCCAAGACCGTCGTCATCAACCGTCGCTGACTTAAAAGTAATCATTTGCGGAGAAAATGAGTGGTCGCATCATGATTTTTACGTTAAGATACCTGTATTCAAAAAAAAAATCCCAAAAATCGCATTTTACCTAGTTCTGGAAATTTACCCAATTTTTGTCATTACGGAGCAAGACATTTGTGAAACTTGATTTAACACAGTTTGTGACTTGCATCACACTGTTTGTTAGCAAACTGTGTGAGTACAAAACAATAGTGAAATTGGCCACAGATGGTCACACTTCACCTTGAATCATGGCATCATGACAAATTCCTGATTTTCAAAATGAGGACATAATGGCTTCTTCTAACATAAAACATAGCTATGATTTAGAAATTGTACACAAAATGGCAAGATATTAACGAACAAGTTTTTAAAAATCAGCTTCCATCTGTGTGCAGTATAGCACTACAAAAGTGGTACTTTTCAATGGTTGATAATTTTCAATTCAGAGAGGGAATTGTCACTTCCAAACGTAATCACTATATCACTGTTATCGGTAGTTATTGTTGGGGGACATTGCCCTCCGTTCCACAATCATTATATGACAATATGACTGGCTTTACCTAGCTGAGCAGGTATATAATACACGCCTTTCTGTCTTGCCGCAAGATCCAATGCACAAAACTACTGCAACTTCTTATGTCTTGTACGCAGCGAAATTGAAACATGTCTGATGCTACCAAATCCGGGCGTATCAGAGGAAAGAAACTATGACGTCATCAAGGCTTGAAGGCGAAGAATTTTAACCCTTGTCATCCCCATGCCTTCAACACATCCTCGAGAAGGTTTCGTAGGTATATTTACTAAGAGGGGAAGTGAGTTTAGTAGGAATGTTTACTAAACTTCCGGAACTTTAGTAGGTATAATTACTAAACTTGCCTACGGAGATACGTACAGTGTGACCGGAAATGAGGACGTGAAAGAGGTGGGTGTTATCCTCTCTCTCTTAGTATTTTCATAGCCGTGGCCGCCGTGGCTTTTCTTGCATAAGTAAATACGGCCGGCCGCGGGTACTCGCTGTCACGTTTCTCAATCCGCAGTTTTGTGGTTGTTCCAGACGGATTCGGTAGATGCAGGTGAGTAGGTTGGTGTAGCTCGCAGTTGTTCTCAGTTTGTGCTTTTTAGGTACCTACCTACCTATATAGGTAAATGTACCAATGTGAAACCAGATATCAAAGAACGCACCAACTTCGTACCGAGGAAGGTAGGTACCTAGGCACCTGGTTAGGTTCCTAGGCACCCGGGTAGGTTTCTAGGTAGCCGGGTTGGTTCCTAGGCACCCGGGTAGGTTCCTAGGCACCCGGGTAGGTTCCTAGTCATCCGGGTAGATTCCTAGCCATCCGGGTAGGTTCCTGGGCACCCGGGTATGTTCCTAGGTAGCCGGGTAAATTCCTAGGCACCCAGGTAGGTTCCTGGGCACCCAGGTAGGTCCCTAGGCACCCGAGTAGATCCTTAGGCACTATGGTATGTCCATAGGCACCCAGTGTAGGTACCTAGGCACATGGGTGGGTATCTAGGCACCCAGGTAGGTGCCGAGGCACCCAGGTAGGTACCTAGGCACCCAGGTAGGTACATAGGTACCTAGGCACCCGTGTAGGTACCTAGGCACCCAGGTAGGTACATAGGCACCCAGGTAGGTACCTAAGCACCCGGGTAGCTACCTAGGCATCCAGGTAGGTACATAGGCACCTGGGTAGGTACCTAGGCAACTGGGTACATACCTAGGCACACAGGTATGTACATAGGCACCCATGTATGTACCTAGGCACCCAGGTACATACCTGGGCACCCAGGTACGTACCTAGGCACCTGGGTAGGTATCTAGGCACCCAGGTACCTGGTACCTGGGTACCTAGATACCTACCTATCTAGGCACCTAGGTACCTGGGCACACATGAATTTGTTTTATAGGGTGTTTTTGCTTGTTTTTTTTATTTATCTTTGGATTGCCATGTTTATGAATATGATGATGATAGGATTTATTTTATGTGTGAATTAAAAAAAATTGAAACACTTCCCAATTAAAAAATTGTAAACCAGCCTAACCTAGCCAAACCTGACACATTTGTTTGCTTTATGGAGGAAATGTGTGTCAAAACTTTTCTTCCTACCACCTCATAGCACAATAATAACTGAAAGTTTACCAAAAATAATGAAAAAAACTCTAATTTTGACCACAGTAGCTTGGTTGGTGGAGTATCAGACTTTTGATCCCAAGATTGTTGGTTCAAATCTTGCCACCCACAGCATTACTGAATCCATAGGCAACCAATCAGTGAGAGGCTGGAGACGCTATATGACCTAGTGGTTGAATGTGTTGTCAAAGAATCCAGGGTTCTTTAAAAAGGATTTTTTTCTTTCAAACAGCTTGGGTTAAGCAAGGCTGAGTTTTTTTTTTTCATGTTGAGAATTACCAGAACATAACTTGCTTGGTATTTTAATTTTTTTAATTTTATTTCTTGTTCTCCAAAGTTTTGCTAGTTTGTTCTATGTTAGGTTATGTTCCATTTGTGTTTTATTTGTTTAACATTTCCTTTTATGCTATGTTACCTAACTCAACACTGCCTTTTTGGATTATTTTGCTAGCAAACTGAAAAGTAAGCATTCGCACAGAAATTAATTGGTCCCACCATTTTAGCCACATTCATAAACATGGTATACCAAATAAAAATTCCCAAAACTAAAAAATGATGCCTTATATTGCAAATTTACCTAGGCACCTAGGTAAGTAAGCCTAAATTGAAGTGTGCCTACCTACTGTAGCATGCAGACTTGTGCTCTACCCAATTTCTTTTAGTCGACTCACATGTGACTCATAGATCTTGATACCTGATTCAACTCATGATTCAGAGCAGGTAAAAATTATTTGATTGGCTCAATTGGCTTGCAACTTAAACAGACTAACATATATTTGTATATATGTTAGTCTGTTATATATATATATGCATAGTATATATATATATATATATGCAAAAAAATATACGCATATATATACATGTATGTATCTATACATCTATATATATTTATATATGCATACATATATAATGTATGCGTATGCATACACATACACACATATATATATATATATATATATATATATATATACCTAGGTGCCTAGATAGGTAGGTAAATATATGCATATATATATATATATATATATATATATATATATGCATAGTATATATATATATATATATGCAAAAAATATACGCATATATATACATGTATGTATCTATACATCTATATATATTTATATATGCATACATATATAATGTATGCGTATGCATACACATACACATATATATATATATATATATATATATATATATATATATATATATATATATATATATATATATATATATATATATATATATATATATATATATATATATATATATGTGTGTATGTGTATGCATACGCATACATTATATATGTATGCATATATAAATATATATAGATGTATAGATACATACATGTATATATATGCGTATATTTTTTTTTGTGATGCCGTACAACAAGCAACGTCGAATGACATCCATGTTCTATAAATTTAAGTCATAGGGAAGAAAGGTGAGGTCATCAAAGCACTCAATCAGACATTTGAACTTTACATGTCTTGACTTGAAATGCTACTTGAGTGTTCACCACAGGCTACCGCTTGATACCAGATTTGATGTTCATGATGTTAGGAACATCATGGCTATCAAGGATGCAGCACATCAAATTACATGGCCCTGAATGTTGCAGTTTGACCCCAGGTCACCAAGGTTGGTTTTACTACTAGAGCATGTCACTATAAGTATCTCAGATGATAAATTATGTATATATATATGAATATATATATATATGAATATATATATGAATATATATATGAATATATATATGAATATATATATGAATATATATATGAATATATATATGAATATATATAGGAATATATATAGGAATATATATATGAATATATATATGAATATATATATGAATATATATATGAATATATATATGAATATACATATGAATATACATATGAATATATATATGAATATATATATTAATATATATATGAATATATATATGAACATATATATGAACATATATATGAACATATATATGAACATGTATATGAACATATATATGAACATATATATGAACATATATATGAATATATATGAATATATATATGAATATATATATGACTATATATATGAATATATATATATATATATATATATATATATATATATATATATATATATATATATATATATATATACATATATACATATTAGCCTGGTCCAAAAAAGGAAAGTTGAAAAATTGTTAGCTCCACAAGTTTTATTTTGTTACACTGTTCATAAATAACATATAGACCAATTTTCAGGAATTATCGTTTAATTTTAGGGGTCGCGTAAAATGTGTCTTTTTTCCGACAGATGAGAAACTGAAGGATGCTAATTTTTGTTCTTCTCTCGCATAGCATAGCTCCTATTTTCTATGAAAACAAAATAACCTTAATAAATAATAATGCTTCATCGTGCCAACTTGAATGACTAAATGAGGTGGGACTTCAACCTGTCCCTCTACAATTCAGCATCTACCCTCTTTCATCAGTCTCCCCTTGGTCGGAGCAGGGAGGCGGCGCCGGTGATTAGCCACGAGGCAGAGTAGGTATTGTTTCTGCTCTTCATCCTTGGTCAGCGATGTGTTGAAGGTGTGGATGAGAGAAACAGCTCCTTCTGCTGCATCGTCAACGACGTTCAAAGAACCGCAGACTTCGGGTTGAGGTATTCCCGCATGAACTCTCCATGAACTTCCTCACACAGGAATCCAACCGCAGGGTAGGGATCCCTGCCCTCGTCCAGATGGCACAGCAGGCTTCACGGGTCTTCTTGAAGCTTTCCGGGAAAAGCAATTTCTGCTTCAGGTGAAAGAATTGTGACATGCGAAGTACGTCACCTCGCGTTGGAAGCCGTGCAGTTGAGAAAAACTCAAGGGGACTCCATAATAACCACCATTCTGGTCCACTTAGCGTACTCGGTGCTGAGGAGGCCATCTGCAAAAGAGAGAAACCAAAGATGAGATTTTGCGCGACCTTTAAATATGCATGACATCGTCCAAAATTTGGCACACAATACAGGCACATATAGTGGAATAAAAATAAACTTGTGAAGCGCACTTCCTTGAAACTTTTAAAATCACCATGTATGTTTGGACCAGGCTAATATATATATATATATATATATACATATATACTTATATTCATGTATGTATGTATGTATGTATATATATAATTCTCTGATTTCATTAGACACAGGTAAGTATCCTTTCACATCAATAATACTTACTTGTAGTTATTTTGATTGGTTTTTTGTAAATAACTTCAGTACCCCTCATTCTTTATTGACTGGCAGCTGATAATTTGACAATTGTAATGCTAAGCATGAATAATTATGCTGTGTTTTTACTCTCTACTTTGTGTCATGGCATAGTATACACGAAGTATCGGAAGTATATGTATCGGATACATGTTTAAATCATTTGTTCATAACTTGCATTTTAGTCATAAGACTCAAATGACTAAAGACTCAAATCACAAGACTAAAATGACATGCCTTGCAAATGTTTGCTTTTTTGTTTTGTATCTCAAAACAAACATGGGTGTAGCCACAGCACTCTGTTGGCTCAAATAATACTTTCCAGGGCATACACATTTTCTCATTGAAATTAATTCCATGCAGATTTTCAACATTCTATTGTGCTCATTTCAACATCTGACACCTGGAAGAAAAACCATTATTTTAACACCGATGGAGCTCCCTTGCCACTATTAGGTGGCGCGATTTTAAAGAACTGTCACTTCTGATGTGTGATTTTTCAAAGTAACACCAGAAGGAGAATTTGCTGTGTCTATTTTATTTTAAGTCATATGGCATTTCAAGAAATACTATTTTTCGGTTTGTATCGGATCCATTCTCAGAAACGGAAGTGGGGCACCTGTTTGTGACATATTGTGTCAGTATACTCCTGCTTCCTTGACTGTCCGCAGCGCGTCGCCTCAGCGCCAGAGAGGACGTCTCTCTTGGAGTAGCTAGACTGGCCACCATGCCGTGCAACCCTGTGCAGATTTGCCTCCTGTGGTGCAGCTGCGCCATATCCGTGCTGGTCCCAGTGCTGGTACCAGTACCAGTCGGCGTTTTGAATGTTCATGCTCTGTTGCAGGAGCCGCTGCCGACACGCCCGGCGGTCAAGCCCTCGTTGGTCAGCTGCCTGCAACGTCGCCTTCACGGCGCGATTGCACCGTTCTACTGTCCCAGATGCTCCCTGTTGGTAGCGTGGGGCCCGGATATGACTTACACCCACACTCTGCAGGTAATTTCTGAGAAAAAATGTATATGTTGTACGTGCCGTTGTCGAACAGCAATTCCCTGGGGTATACTTTGCGTGACGCCAAGACCTCGATAAATTCAATACACGCGTGACAGTTTGACTCCGAGCAAAATCCAGCGTCTACCTACTTGGGAGAAGTCGGATGCCAGGACCACGGCATATCGCTGAGCGTGGGCTGCATCCATAGGTCCAATAAAGTCCAGCCCTATCTTGTTCCAGGCTGCCGCTGGTAAAGGCACTGAATGCATTGGAGTATGTCGAAGTACCGCCGTCTCATCCATACACAGTGGCGCAGACTTCACAGCTCTTGCCTCCACCATCTCGATCAATGCCAGACCACCAATATAGCTCCTGCAGGCGCTGCTCGCATCTGACGATGCTCTGGTGCCACTGATGTGCCAGGCTGGGCAGTCTGAGCGAAGCAGACTTTCTGGAACGATTAGGCAATCGCCGCGCACATCCATACCTCTGCACAGTGAGTTGATCTCTGAGGTGGAAGAATAGCTGAAGGTCAGGCGAGCAGTCGCTCGGCCTACGAGACCACGGACGCGATACCTGATCACGCAACACGATCTTCACTTATAGCCGCCACCAACTCTTCATCCATTGCTGCCGGACGGTCTCTTACTGTAGCGATACATTTGTATTTGTCCTCCACCACTTCTGCCGATTCCGGCAGTCGTGACAACCCATCTGCAGGACGTACACCTCCCTTCACACGCTAAACTGTGAACGAGTACTCCATGAGCCAGTCTGACCACTTTGTTATCCTCATGGCAGCTTGGGCGACACCCGGTGACGTCAGCGGTGTCTGCAATGCCACATGATCAAGTCGCAGACAACTGCTGATTCCAGAGATACTTCCTCCATTTCGCCACTGTCCACACAACCGCCAGCGCCTCTCTGTCATACTGCAGCGCCTCTGGGCTTGGTTTAGCGTACGCAACGTGAATGCTACCACCCTCTCTTCCTCTGAGTTAGGCTGAGACAGCACCCCACCCAGGCCCACATCGCTTGCATCCAAAGTTATGACTGTGGAAGCTGAGGGTCGTAAATGGTGACTCCGCGACTGCCTGGTACAGCACGTCTCCCTTTCAGCACTGCCGCGAGCTCCTCTATCCACTTGAACAGCATCGCCTCCTTAAGCAGCATCCTCCTCGGTGGTTCCATGAGGGTGCTGTATCCAGGCACGAAACGAGAGCAGAACCCCAACAGCCCAGTAGTGACTGGAGCTCTTTCGTCCTGACGCCTAATGTCCTAACGCCCTAGCCCGCTCTGGGCTCACCGAGACTCCCGCTGAGGACACGGTAAACCCAAGGAAGTCCGCAGCCGTCTGTCTCAGCGTGTATTTTCCATGTTTAGTGTTACCCTGTGTTCCCGCAGACGAGTTAGAAAATCTTCCAATCGCTCCTAGTCACCGCACAGACGAGGACATTTCCCGGGTACCTGCACCTGCACTGCTTCAGAATTTCTTCCATCGCCTTCTGAATTGTCATCGGTAAGTCCTTGGTCCCATGCGGACAGCGACAACACGAAAACAGACCTTAGTGACATACAAACGTTGTTAATGGTTGTTACTCGGAGTGTTTGTGGAAGTCTTCATGCCTCGTTTCGAAGTATCCCGTCTATAGATATCATACTTTTGCCCATCGTAATGGGATCCGGCATCGTGATAACGAACATCCCGCATCGCAATTACAGGCGAATGGATTACCTATGATGTGCAATGTTATGTTTTACAATGCCAGTTTATAGAATAGCTGTTTGTATGGTTATCGTTGATATCGTTATCCCCAAATTAGATATCTTTCAAAACACGCAAAACGGGAAGTCATATGTACGCAATTATCTCAAAACTGAGGAGATCGTGATGGACCAAACCTGACACTTCAGATTGGAGGTTTGGTCACGCTGGGAACTACTTCAGCCTGGAGATTTCGTCAACCTGGCACTTGGGTGACTAAATATCCAGCTTCCATATCTCCTCAATTGGCTGCAATTGTGCGACGGACAAAACACGATCAGTCTGCAACAGGGTTCGATTTATACTTCGCAATCCTAGATGTGAAGAATGGGCGCTACATGGCCAATGAAGTTGATGCGCCCTAAAGCCCAAATAACTACAAACTAAACTTAGATGTGAAAAGGAAAATGATGTGCTCGTCTAATCGGATACTTGTTTTCAAAACTGGGACATGATCTCTCTGCACTTTCCAGGGAATCTTGAGAACTCTATCACAGAGCAGCTAATTGTCAAACAGCTCCATTTAACCTTTAAATGAGGAAGGTGGGAGGATAGTATTCTGAATAAGAAAAATGCTTCAACAGGCTATCATTCTAGCCCTGGTCTTCAGCGCTGCTGAGTGTCCAACACCCATTAATGAGCAAAGATTGTTTTTGTGTTTATGTCGGCACCTTGAACAGGTTCAATTTTAGGTAGGATAGGGTAGGATAGTTTGGGGAGGTGCAGGTTAGGTCAAGACGTCTACATGAAGTAAATTCATTAAATCAGGGATGATGTACAATCACTCCACTGATATTTGAGGGCCGCGTGGCATGGACAAAGTGGAATAGACGAGTGGTGCAGTTGCTAAGGTGCATCAATAATCTTAATGAAACTATGGGTTTTAATCCAACAGCCCACTCCGAGTAGAATGTCTTATTCTTCCTTTGCGTGTACACGTGTTTATCCTAACAAGATAATTGCAGCGCCCATACCATCGTCAGTCAAACAGTGAAATGCAAACAAAAGTCAGTCAGAATGACATGCCACGAAGTTCGGTACAAGTGTGATACCATACCGTCCTACGATTCTCATTTAAGTGGTATTGGTATATTTTTATTACGCATTATCCTTTGATATTTCTTTGTCATTTGTCTGCTGTATTAGTATTTACACGACCTATCATTAGCGGATGACTGTACGGCTGAATCCCCTCTCCGTTCAAGTTAGGTCGTGTGTTCCAGTGTTGGTACCAGGTAGATTATCCATCAATATAGCGAGATATCAAATCATATGCACTTTTTGGTGTCGGAGTCCACATATGCATCTTCTATTGCCGTCAAAATTCACAGTATCCAATGCCTCTTTGAATGTCGGGCGCTGTATGACCGACGCAGTCGATGCGCCCCTAAACTCCAATAACCAACCAACCAACGCTCTGAATGTGTTTTGAAAAGTTGTCCACCGCTGCAACAGTCTCTTTACGTATGTATTCGTTTCTCAGAGGCGGGACTACGGTTCCAACGAATTCGCGACCTTGGAAGCTTTGGCAACATCTCGTGCCAGTGATGCCACCGACAGGCAGCCACCGCCACAACTTCGGGATCATCAGATGACGATTTGGCCTCAGCTGACGGCGCCGACATCAACCAGCCAGGCGATGACGACTCGGCCTCTTCGTCAGCGACTGCCACCGATCCTGCTCCGGTCCCCACCTGCCCGCCAGCCTCTGTCGGCAACTCTCCTGTCTCACCAACAACCGCTGCCGCCATCCAGTCTGCCTCGTCAACCCATCTGGTAGCCGTTGGTGTCAGCCATGGAACTCTGGCCCCTACCTGCCCGCCAGCCTCTGTCGCCAACCCTCCTGCCGTATCATCAACCGCTGCCGCCATCCAACCTGTCCCACGATCAACCAATGACGTCAAGCGACTTGTCCTTCCATCAATGAATCATCCTTTGACCGTTTCCGTCGATCATGCGCCATCTGCACTCCTACCAGTCCGTGCTTACAGCAGTTTTTCCTCCTCCTTAACCGTCCACCACCCGCTGCTATAACCTACCCCGCTACTTCTTCAACCCACCCACCAACCGTCACGACAATCTACTCTGCCCGTCCGTTTGCCAAGCGCCCGAGAACCATATCATCTGTCCGTGCTTCACCGGTACCAGCCTGCCCGCCAGCCAATCCCCAACCACTCATCCTGTCTGCATCAGTTTCGCACTCTTTGCCATTCGTTCGTTCTACGCCGTCTGCGCACATACTGATGGCCCTGATGGCAGCCGTTTTGTCTTGTCCTCAACCCACTCATCAACAAAGCGTGAAGCCATCGAAGTTACATTTGGGTAGAATGGTGGTCCCGACCTTCATGTATGGTTATAAGTATCGTGTGTGGACATAAATGAAGTGAAAATATTATTGTAACGCATATTTTGATTAATGCCTGTGTAACGCAACTGTGTGCTATACAGTGCGTGTGCGCGCTTGTGCTCGTGCGTGCGCGCTTGCCCGTTTACGTGAATAATGTGCTTGTGAAACATTGATCATGTATGTACTAACCTCGAAAAGCTTTTGTGTACATTCATTGAGTTGTAAAGCATCTGAATCGCTCATTGTTGAGGAGCAAGCTGAGCTACTTGGCGGAAAATGAATGTCACATGTACCTCAATGTTCGTCTCAATGTTCGTCTGAGGCTTCCTATTTGCGTCAGATATTCAAGAGCGTGCGGTGACTCCTAACATATCAGCATGATAATACCGCGAAACGTCTATTGGATAAGCGCATCCGACTGAAGCGAAGAATGCGCTCGATCGCATATGACTGTTTTTTTGTATGTGCAATCTACCACGGCGAAAGATGCAACCGCGTTTAGCGTACGTGACTGTTTTTCATGTACCACACCATGGTGATCGAAAATGGAAGTGAAGTCCAGATATGCGTAATAAGTGGACGGCGAAACAGGCAACGAGTTGTTATAATTTGCATTAAAGGTAAACTAATTGTCAAGCCTAGGTCAAATTCAGTACTTCTGGACAACTTGTTTTCTTCCGATCGTTAAGTGAATCTTGACCGGTCGTGACGACTGTAGTGCGGCGGTTGGTTGATCGTAGGTCATGGACCTCTGAGCCGACGGAGCGGGTTCAGGATGTGCGTCACCCTTGGGTCGGCTTTGGCTCACGCTGATTGAGTGGTCCAGAGCAGCTGCCCTCGGGTCGATGAGGAGAGCCCGAGCCGAGCCAGGAGGCGGCCCTGACCGACGAGGAGGGTTTTTCGTGCAACATAAATGGTCCTTAAGCCCATGGTGTGGCCCCGGGCTGCCTCGTCATACATTGGATACACCGCCACCACCCTATCTAGACGCATCTTTGCACCACCAAGGATGGGCACGACGAAAGCACACCATGTCGATGCACAACACGAAACTTATCCGATCCATAATGATCAAGAATACCACCATATTGAACCGATGTCGCAGGGTACCAAAACTAAATTATCCTAGAGGCAGCTTTCATCCGTGAAATGGATCCGATAAATAAACGACAGCTCAGCATGAGAGATACGCCGTCTCATTACGATTGGCACCCCGCCACCCACGCATAGGACTGCTACTACGTACCCTCTGTACATACTTTGTGCACTGTATGTATTTACTGTTGCAGCTGATTCCGCAAATGAAATCGATCTTTCTTGACATTCATTGATACGTTACATACTACGATGCGACACACCCACACGACTAGACCCCACACGACTAGACCCCCACACGACGAGACCCCACACGACGAGACCCCACACGACGAGACCCCACACGACTAGACCCCATACTACACGACTAGACCCCACACGACGAGACCCCACACGACGAGACCCCACACGACTAGACCCCACACGACTAGACCCCACACGACTAGACCCCACACGACTAGACCCCACACGACTAGACCCCACACGACTAGACCCCACACGACTAGACCCCACACGACGAGACCCGACCCGACTGTCACTCTTTTCATTGCTTAATAACCTTTCATTGGGATGAGGCAGCAACTTTATTTATGCACCAGGCTAGCTTCACGGCATTCAAAGGCTGTTTTGTTTTGCTAGACGTTTATTGGTCAATTAATTAAGTAGTGCAGCTCAATGCTTTGTGGAGGCAATGTTTTCTTGGAGAGGTTTTAGGTGGTGTTAATGTATTCGGGTCCAGATAATTGCATTTCGTATGGCTGTTGAAGAACTGTGCATGCAGCGATATACAGTGGGCTTTTGGTGTAATATCTTGGTTTTACCTGTAAGCCAGCAAGCTCTTCACTTGAGCCTTCGCTTGACATCACAATGCAATCTGACTGTGTCTCTGGAAGACCAGCCTTGTCAGCTATCTGAATGTATCTCTAGAAGGACAGCCTTGCCAGCTATCTGACTGTGTCTCTAGAAGGCCAGCCTTGCCAGCTATCTGACTGTGTCTCTAGAAGGCCAGCCTTACCAGCTATCTGACTGTGTCTCTAGAAGCTGGAACCAAATAAAGGTAGCTGATGGCTCTTCTTCCTGGCCAGCACAAAACTGCTTTCTGTATACTACATACAATACACCAGCTTCTATTGCATGTATCCAGTTTATTTAACCTTGTTCGACTGCATTAAAAAGGTGGTAGAAGTTTCTGTATTATGCAACGTGTCATTTCCAACTTGACCGTTAATGTTTGTTCACATTTGACATCTGGTTCGGAGTTCTGCACGGAGGGAATAATTGATGCTTGCTATGTTTTAAATGCTTGTTCTTGACACGCAAAGCGCAAGGGCTCAGTGAGAAGTGTCCACACCTTGTGGACCTGAGACTGGCATCGCCCGTGCCCGGTCCCACGCCGCTCACCGTCCGTCGGCGCAGACCTCCTCAGCCTCTCGACGGCTTCACGAGGGCTCAGTGAGAAGTGTCCGCGCCTTGTGGACCTGAGACTGGCATCGCCCGTGCCCGGTCCCACGCCGCTCACCGTCCGTCGGCGCAGACCTCCTCAGCCTCTCGACGGCTTCACGGTGCCGCCCTGACATGGGCCGCCCGCCGACAGATCGTCTTCGCCCTGGTGGTGGTCTGCGCCACGGCCGCCTACATCCTGGACATGGACCGCTCGTACCCGATCAGGGACGAGTTCGACCGGCCCATCTATACAATGGGAGACAAGATGGCCTTTGACGTGCGCACCAAGACCATGCGTAACGCCTACAACATGCCCGTCGGCATCATTGGGGCGACTCCATTGGCCTACAACGTTCCTTTCGGAATGACGGGCGCCCTCATCTAGGCAACAGGTAGGCAACAGGTAGGCAACAGATAGGCAATAGGTAGGCAACATATAGACAACAGGTGGCAACAGGTAGGCAATAGATAGGCAACAGATAGGCAACAGGTAGGCAACAGGTAGGCATCAGGTAGGCAACAGGTAGGCAACATGTAGGAAACAGGTAGGCAACAGGTAGGCAACAGGTAGGCAACAGGTAGGCAACATGTAGGCAACAGGTTGGCAACATGTAGGCAACATGTAGGCAACAGGTAGGCAACAGATATGCAACAGATAGGCAACAGGTAGGCAGCAGGTAGGCAACATGTAGGCAACAGGTAGGCAACAGGTAGGCAACAGGTAGGCAACAGATAGGCAACATATAGACAACAGGTGGCAACAGATAGGCAACAGGTAGGCAACAGATAGGCAACAGGTAGGCAACAGGTAGTCAATAAGTGGGCACGACTTGTGCCATATCGCTCGTCGTGCCGTGCCACGTCGTGATACGACTGTCGTGACACGACTGTGATAGGTTAGCTGATGTATGGTGAAGTAAACCCGAGATGGCTTAGTTTTCAACATTTACGCCACATTCAACATCATTAGTATTTATAAATAATTGAAGGGGTTATCTTTATCGTGACATCAGCTGATGTTGCTAATGTTAAGCTGCAATATATACTTGGCTGCAACAACCATCATTATGTTGATCATGTGTAAGCCATTAAATATGAATAGTGACGGTTGGTAATAATCCAGCTGGATTTTATAGCTTTGTGCTATTTTTTCGTTCATGAAACGCTTTCGAAGACATATATCATCTGTCCTCTTTATCTAATCAACCAAAATAATTGTTGTGGGGGCACAACATGTCCAAAAGAACTGTAGGAAAAGTCACGAAGTTACAGAGCTCCATCCTGACGTCATAAGAAGCGGCGACAAGGAAACCTGAAGAGGGTTTCAGAAGTCCCCCGTAAATAATAGGCTTAAGAAGCAGGTTCCTGGCCCGAGGCGGTACAATTATGAGAAGACAGAGCCTAGTTTTTCTAGCCTGGCGACTTTTGCTTCAGTCTCCGAATGTTGTTTCAGTTGTCAGACATTTTGCTTCCAATGTTTGAAGCATTTGCACCGCCTCAATGTTTGACTCGCACACGAGCCATGCATGTGTGAAGACGTTTTTGTTGTTCAATCCGTGAATGTGTGCCCAATCAAATATTGGCACATAATTTGTGAGATGGATTGAACTTATCCAGCGCTATGCTGCCTGGAGATTTCATTGCAACCTCCTCATCTTCTCACGGACTGTGAATGAATCGCATCGAAATTGTATTTTCTTGTTTTGTTTTTTTGTAGCATCTCTTCCCAATGATAGGCAGGTCCAGCGCAGTTCCCTATTGTTACATGCTCTGTGCCTGTAGTAGATCAAGTTTCCGGGGAGTGAAGAGGAAAATTATTTTTAGCAAGACATGCTAGTTGTCACAACTGCCCGCTCTGATTGTTTCCGTTGCTAGACAGAACCCACCACGGTAAATAAGAATGAAGGTTGCCCTGGAATTCCCTTGAGATAAGTAGCAACTGTAATAACGTCTCAAGGCAGTCCAGGATTGACTATAATTAGCTATTCGTGAACCAAGCCATGCCATGAAAAGAACTAATGGGATAGCGGACTAATGAAATGAAAATAGAAACGTCACACGCCATTTGCATCATGTGTAAGGACAATGCAATGAATTAGAAGGAACGGTGTTTACTTATGAAGTGATATTTGAATGCAGAAGAAGGAAGCAATCCCAAAAAAAAAAATATATATATACATATATATATATATATATGCGTGTTTTATAAAGGTTAGCACCCGCACCGAAGGGCTTCTGACATAACGTAAACCGGAGACGGGTGCGGATTCCGCCCGCCCTCCTAAGATCCCGGAAACTACTGAAGCTAGGAACACCACAAAACTTCGGCGGAACATTGAAACTTTAGTTAACTCACTGCAGCACAAATTTGATGACCGCAGGTCAACACCTTCAAGGTCAAATGAGGTCGACCGATCGGTCGCGACGCGCCACTGCGCCGATGAAACCTTGGTGGCAGTCGTTCGGTGGCCGGTCGGTCGAATTTGCGCTCCTGTAATTCCCATATTTAACAACTTATTTCAAAATGTATCTTTGCGTATGGTACTCCTATCAATTTGCAAGAAATCTACGATATTGCATTGCAATACCACTGCTCGATTATAAGATATCATAGAATTATAACAGGACGGCAGCCGGATTCTGCCCCCCATCCCCTATCCTCCGGTGTGAGTGTTGATTTATACCATGGTGCGCATCTTCTATCTAATAAAATAATGTGCACAATCTTCGAAGGTTAAGTATAATGCAGGATAGCAAGAACGACAAATGCGATATGTGTCTGGAAATCATACCTGGAACTGCTATGCAGTTATACTGTTTCTATGTTCCTTAAGAATTAATTTGTTCATAGGTGTCGACGGCAAAGTTTTGTTTATCGTAGTATTGCATATATACACTGTAAATGACATATGTCTGGAAATTGAAGCATATTGTTTTCAGTAAGTAGTTCATTGGATGGATAGGCAAGCCGTCTGTTGGCAATTATTCGAACGCTTTACTTCTGAGAACTAATATTATTATCAAGCCTGATTGTATAATTACTTCACTAGACAACAGCACAACAGCACAAAAATGCTGCTTCATTCGCAAAAATATCCTGAGTCATGTCCTACTGAAACAGGACGTAGGTTCATTTTTCGAAAAACCAGTACCAAGATAATGATGTATGGCGCACTTGAAAAGTGGAGGCATCAACAAGCACATATAACCTGTGAGTTCGAGCACGTGCCACTCTCTACGCCCTTTGACCGCTAGCAGATCAATCGCGGTGAACTCCACGACCACACACACACTTACACAAGCGTTCGTATCGCATGCTTAAATAATCGGTAAAACTGGTTCTGAAGAGACGCGTTCCACACATCTCAGAGGTCAATAACCCATCGAACTAGGGTGCTGGCATAACTCCGAATACCATACGTGAAAATTCGATATGTGGTGTGATATCCTCATGGCCGATTAGCGCGGCGTAACGCTACCACACGTATTCACGTATTCACATCTGCATGTATTCACGTAATCACATCTTCATGTATTCACGTATTCACGTATTCACGAATTCACGTATTCACGTATTCACGCATTCACTTATTCACGTATCCACGTATCCACATATTTCCGTATATTATAGGCACCTAACCAGTGATGAGGAATCCAATGTCATTGTGACATAATTAAGTATTACAATGCAATAAGTGAGGGAAGCAAAATTTGTGGATGTATGCATATTGTACATATTCATCTTGCACTAGCACTTGTCTCAGCTGAGTAGTGATCATCCATTCTAACATAGCATATCCAGTACACGTTGTTCGATGATCGCTGTGTTAGCCGGACACGTATCTCCAGGTGGACAATTATATTACGTTTCACCTGTTCTATGGCTTCGTCGTCGATTTCCGCAAAGTAGTGGATGTGGGACATATACGAATATATTTCATTGAGACAGTCAAGACGGTCACTTTGTTGGAGGCTTGTTCTGGCGCACTTGTATCAAATGTATCCACTTGTATCCATGCACCGCATGTATCCAAATGTCGTACAACTTATTGAGGTAAATCTTAGTATCGCACCTATGGCGTCGCCTGACGAAAATAGATATGAAAACGCTCTCACTTTCCACTTTCCCAAACCCGTGGCGACGGCCCTGTCACTTAAAGTTTATACAGTAAGCTCCTAACCAACACTTTCGCTGTATCTCCCGCTACATTATCTTGCTAGCATGTAAAATATGAGGTAGCATTATGAAGCATGACAGAACATCGACATGCATGTAAATTGCTGCTTGGAGGGAAGCATATCATGCGGTATGCACCAGTGAAATGCATTGCATATCATTCTTGAGAAGCTAAAAGGTAAGTAAAAGCAGGGTGTAATACCTAACATGCATTCCATTATAATGATGTCATTGGAAAGAGAGGTAGGCGTGCGAAAATCAGCCACCATTATACCTACGATACGACATACAATCTCGCGATGGATGAATGACAGCCGATCGCGGTGTAACCTCGCCTTCGGTGCGGTATCACCTCGCCTTCGGTGCGCCTCTAAGCCTCACTATAAATCGCCGAACAAGGGCGTATCCTTGTGCCGTGAACTGTGAGACGGTTAAGATAAGCACATAGTCCATGCTGATGTCAGCGGTGCCCTCGTTTTCCAAGGTAGTAACTAGCGTTGGTGATACTTTGTTGTCAATTAGTCGAAGACTACAAATTTAGTTTTGTGGAAGAGTGGTTACCTGGAAATTGTGATGGCCAGTGGCGAAAGATGCAAAGGATTCTGAAATGGGTGGCGAGAGGGTTTCAAGTCGAGTTTTTCGCGAGAGGCGCGATGGTATGTACCATGAAATTTCCGAAATCCAACAACTTCCTTAGCAGGATGCCACATTATAGGTTCTGACAACATTTTTTCATGTGACGAACTTTGGCGCCTGATTTTTCGTGAGCGACAAGTCTCATCACGTGTTTAACTCTGCTCGATCGGCTGTCGACCTCCATCAGGTATTCATCTGCCCACAGGTGGGAAGCCGCGTCCACATCCTCGACGGCCCGTGATGCTGGACTGAGTGACGCTGTAGCAGCCCTGAAGAAACCCTGGCACACGCCGGGAAGTCACCGACGACGCGCACTGACGACAGTCATACCGTAGGGACACGTCGGGCTGGGTGTCTATGACGTGATTATGACGTCGTCCAGGCTCCACGGCATCGTGGCGCCGGCAAGTGTCAAACTGCACTAGAACCGGCCAACTAAAATAGCGTACACTATCACTGGTAATTCCGCTGGTAATGAAAATACATATTTTTCCATCATGTCGTGTTTTATTGTATAATTCAGCCGAACAACCAAACGTAGCTATGCACCTGATATGAATAACGCTTCCACATTGCGACTGGCCAAGGCATATATTATGCAAGGTAAATGGCTTGGAGTACATGATTCACTACTCGCTGGAATTCGAGGTTGCATTCGACCAACGAGAGCATGCCACATCCAGCAGTCATCAAACAGTTCCTCCTGGAACATCCAGCAGTCATCAAACAGTTCCCCTGGAGCATCCAGCAGTCATCAAACAGTTCCCCTGGAGCATCCAGCAGTCATCAAACAGTTCCCCCTGGAACATCCAGCAGTCATCAAACAGTTCCCCTGGAGCATCCAGCAGTCATCAAACAGTTCCCCCTGGAGCATCCAGCAGTCATCAAACAGTTCCCCCTGGAACATCCAGCAGTCGTCGAACAGTTCCCCCTGGAACATCCAGCAGTCATGAAACAGTTCCCCCTGGAACATCCAGTAGTCATCAAACAGTTCCCCCTGGAACATCCGGCAGTCATCAAACAGTTCCCCTGGAACATCCAGCAGTCATCAAACAGTTCCCCCTGGAACATCCAGCAGTCATCAAACAGTTCCCCTGGAACATCCAGCAGTCATCAAACAGTTCCCCCTGGAACATCCAGCAGTCATCAAACAGTTCCCCTGGAGCATCCAGCAGTCATCAAACAGTTCCCCCTGGAACATCCAGCAGTCATCAAACAGTTCCTCCTGGAACATCCAGCAGTCATCAAACAGTTCCCCTGGAGCATCCGGCAGTCATCAAACAGTTCCCCCTGGAACATCCAGCAGTCATCAAACAGTTCCCCCTGGAACATCCAGCAGTCATCAAACAGTTCCCCCTGGAGCATCCAGCAGTCATCAAACAGTTCCTCTGGAACACCGCTGCCACCGCCAGATGAGGTATCATCGTTCCGCTGCAGCATCAGCACTTCTCTGCCCGGCGCCAGGATGGAGGGGGGGGGGGGGATACGTACGGGCGGGGAGCTCCGGTCCTGTGCGCGATGTGCGAGGCGTCATATGGCGCCGCCAAGGCCGAGGGTGCCACCCGCAGGGCCCGTGTAGCCCGCGCGCGGGCGTTGTTTTCCAGTCGGTGCACGTGCTGCCTACCCACCAGAGAGCGGCCCGGGGAACTGTCAGACATTGTATTGTCACATGTGGTGGTGGACAGGTATTGAGCGCATGATGATGATGATGACAATGCCAGACACTCCATTGTCACCTGTGACAGGTAATGCTCACATAATAATGATGATGACAAAGCCAAATATTCCATTGTCACCTGTGATATTCCATTGTCACCTGTGTAGACAGGCAGTGAGCGTATTACGATGACGGAAATATCAGACATTCTATTGTCACCTGTGACAGTGGACAGGTAGTGAGCGCATGACGATGATGGCAATGTCAGACATTCTATTGTCACCTGTGACAGTGGACAGGCAGTGAGCGTATTACGATGACGGAAATGCCAGACATTCTGTTGTCACCTGTGACAGTGGACAGGCAGTGAGCGTATTACGATGATGGCAATGTCAGATATTCTGTTGTCACCTGTGACAGTGGACAGGTAGTGAGCGTATTACGATGATGGCAATGTCAGACATTCTATTGTCACCTGTGACAGTGGACAGGTAGTGAGCGTATTACGATGATGGCAATGTCAGACATTCTATTGTCACCTGTGACAGTGGACAGGTAGTGAGCGTATTACGATGATGGCAATGTCAGACATTCTATTGTCACCTGTGACAGTGGACAGGTAGTGAGCGCATGACGATGATGGCAATGTCAGACATTCTATTGTCACCTGTGACAGTGGACAGGTAGTGAGCGCATGACGATGATGGCAATGTCAGACATTCTATTGTCACCTGTGACAGTGGACAGGTAGTGAGCGCATGACGATGATGGCAATGTCAGACATTCTGTTGTCACCTGTGACAGTGGACAGGTAGTGAGCGTATTACGATGACGGCAATGTCAGACATTCTGTTGTCACCTGTGACAGTGGACAGGTAGTGAGCGTATTACGATGACGGCAATGTCAGACATTCTGTTGTCACCTGTGACAGTGGACAGGTAGTGAGCGTATTACGATGACGGAAATATCAGACATTCTATTGTCACCTGTGACAGTGGACAGGTAGTGAGCGCATGACGATGATGGCAATGTCAGACATTCTGTTGTCACCTGTGACAGTGGACAGGTAGTGAGCGTATTACGATGACGGCAATATCAGACATTCTATTGTCACCTGTGACAGTGGACAGGTAGTGAGCGCATGACGATGATGGCAATGTCAGACATTCTGTTGTCACCTGTGACAGTGGACAGGTAGTGAGCGTATTACGATGACGGAAATATCAGACATTCTATTGTCACCTGTGACAGTGGACAGGTAGTGAGCGCATGACGATGATGGCAATGTCAGACATTCTATTGTCACCTGTGACAGTGGACAGGTAGTGAGCGTATTACGATGACGGAAATATCAGACATTCTATTGTCACCTGTGACAGTGGACAGGTAGTGAGCGCATGACGATGACGGCAATGTCAGACATTCTATTGTCACCTGTGACAGTGGACAGGTAGTGAGCGCATGACGATGACGGCAATGTCAGACATTCTGTTGTCACCTGTGACAGTGGACAGGTAGTGAGCGTATTACGATGATGGCAATGTCAGACATTCTGTTGTCACCTGTGACAGTGGACAGGTAGTGAGCGTATTACGATGACGGCAATGTCAGACATTCTGTTGTCACCTGTGACAGTGGACAGGTAGTGAGCGTATTACGATGACGGCAATGTCAGACATTCTGTTGTCACCTGTGACAGTGGACAGGTAGTGAGCGTATTACGATGACGGAAATATCAGACATTCTATTGTCACCTGTGACAGTGGACAGGTAGTGAGCGTATTACGATGACGGCAATGTCAGACATTCTGTTGTCACCTGTGACAGTGGACAGGTAGTGAGCGTATTACGATGATAGCAATATCAGATGTGTTATTGTTACTTGTGATGTTGGACAGGCAATGAACACATGATGCTTATGACAATGTCAGACATCCCATTATATCCGACAGAACCATTATATCCCCAGCTGTGGATGTAATTTCGCTGAAGCTTTGTGCATCGTCTGCTATGAGAGGTATCAGACATCCCAAGCTATTTGTCGCAATTTCACGATTTCATGGGCAATTTTATCTGGTCCTGTATTTTTTCCCACCCTGGGTGGCATGACGAACTCCCGAGGAGCGCCCTCAACCTCTTGAACGGCCCGAGGACCGCCAAAAACATTAAGGGCGGCCCAAATCACAACCGTCAGAGGCTACGACTGCGGTAGAACAAGTACAAAGGACAAGATGACACGAGCGACAACACGAGCGACAACACGGGCGAACGAACAATCACATGCGCGCGCACGCCGAGGTGACCGCGGCGCACCTCCGAAGAACCATCGGCGTCTCAACCGATCGCTCGGAATTAAGTTTTATGTTTTGATGTTTTAATCAATGTTATGATTTATTAAAATATATCGCCATTCCATCCAGCTCTCTTCACTCCTCCACCAAGAGTCGACAAGCACCCAACATGTACAATGGACAGTCATTGCCAGTGCCGCGCCGGCTGGCCGCCGATGGCCATGGGCTTGTTGCCGGCGCGGCTTCCCGCCTCGTGGTGCCCCCAGCGGGAGTCATGGTCGCTGACTCGCTGGGATGGTCTTGCTGCCGAGTCAGCGACCTGCCATCACAAATGCCGACCATACCAGCGCCGTCCTCCTCCTGAAGGCGATCAAGGTCTCGCCTCTGGGAAATCACGAGGGATAAAAGCGGACGCTGGAAGGTCTAGCTCAGTACCAGGCCGCCGCTGCCAAAAACAATGGCCTCGGATGTCGCTTCCGTGACTTGATACTTAGCTTTAGCTGCTCGTAGACAGGCGTCCGTACCGTATTTGCGAATTTTATCTTTTCGGCGGCTGCGGCAGATAGATTGTCCAGGTCGGCGTAATAATCGTAGGGAATAGTGAAATCCACCAAGACCGCCGACCGCTGCCTTCCGTCACCAGAATGGTATCTGGGCGGATGGTTTCGCCACCTACTTCGAAAGTAACCTACTAGTTATTATTTGTGACCTTCAAACACTGATCAGTGATTAATGCAAATCATGCATGGATATCATTAGTTGGGGCATCTATATCTGTTCATTTCCCAAAACGCAGAAACTAGACGCATTGTTTTTGCCAGAAGAGTTCACATACACGACAGGTGTGTAGGATAAGTTGAATCTGGCCCGTCCAGGTAACGCTGTAATATTCTACAATAGAACGCACGTTGGTAGGATGGTCTGCTAGGAACGCACTACGACTGAACACATTCTTCCTTGGGCCAGTCTGGTGATTATTCTAAGCGCCATCTTGGCTCAATTGACATGGTCTGTTATGCGAGGGAAAAAGCTAGCTTGCTATCTAAAATGACACCTAATTATTTAATGTATTGCACTGTCTCTAGCTCTTCGTGATTTATGTGATGTTTTGCTCGAACGGGTGCACGCCTGAGGGTCATCGTGAACGATTTGCATTTTGTGACGCTTAATTTCAGACCTATCTAACAGACAACGCGTGCAAGCGATTGAGGTCCCGCTGCAAGAGCAGTCCGTCAGCTGGGGATATCATTTGGCGGAGGATTTGGGCATCGTCTACGTATAAAACACAAGGCATGTCTGAATTTCCAAACGAATGCCATCATTAAATAAAGAAACCTTAGCGGGGCCAGCAAAGATCCTTCCGGTACTCCCGATACAGCAGATATCTATTCCGATGATTTGTCGATCACAACGACCCTGTGACGCCCGTCGGACACGCTCGCCTACGAGACGAACTATCGTAGGGCGAAATCGAATAAATTATTAAAAATGTTGCTGTGTATGGATGATGAGCTTATGGTTAAAATTTTAAAAGGCGGCCAACTAATCAGTGCGCATTACGCCCGTTTGGCGGCCAATTTGGCGCCCCTTTGGCGGCCAGTTTGGCGCCCGTTTGGCAGCCCGTTTGGCGCCCGTTTGACAGCTGTCCGATGTGGCTTACCACGTTGCGCTTGACTGCACTTTTTATGTTAGTTGCCCATAATCTGCGTGGCATAAATCCGTGCCACTCCTGACACAGCATGGCTGATCCGTGCCGAACAAGCTGGTCATGCATGACATGTCCAATCCGTGCCGCTCCTGACACAGCATGGCTGATCCGTGCCGAACAAGCTGGTCATGCATGACATGTCCAATCCGTGCCGCTCCTGACACAGCATGGCTGATCCGTGCCGAACAAGCTGGTCATGCATGACCTGTCCAATGCGTGCCGCTCCTGACACAGCATGGCTGATCCGTGCCGAACAAGCTGGTCATGCATGACATGTCCAATCCGTGCTGCTCCTGACACAGCATGGCTGATCCGTGCCGAACAAGCTGGTCATGCATGACATGTCCAATCCGTGCCGCTCCTGACACAGCATGGTTGATCCGTGTCGGACAAGCTGGTCATGCATGACATGTCCAATCCGTGCCGCTCCTGACACAGCATGGCTGATCCGTGCCGAACAAGCTGGTCATGCATGACATGTCCAATCCGTGCCGCTCCTGACACAGCATGGCTGATCCGTGCCGAACAAGCTGGTCATGCATGACATGTCCAATCCGTGCTGCTCCTGACACAGCATGGCTGATCCATGCCGAACAAGCTGGTCATGCATGACATGTCCAATCCGTGCCGCTCCTGACACAGCATGGCTGATCCGTGCCGAACAAGCTGGTCATGCATGACATGTCCAGTCCGTGCTGCTCCTGACACAGCATGGCTGATCCGTGCCGAACAAGCTGGTCATGCATGACATGTCCAATCCGTGCCGCTCCTGACACAGCATGGCTGATCCGTGCCGAACAAGCTGGTCATGAATGACATGCCCAATCGCCTTTCTGAAGAGGGAAGCAGAGATACAGAACGACAGTCCGAAGGGCCCCTTTTTGTCTCTTTATATAGATACGTATAATGCTCGTCTGTCTCCATCTCTCCGGAAAGACGACAGTTTCCAGACATGAGCACCATTTTTGTCCGAGAGCTCGCCGAGTTTATCAGCGCATTCGATGATTATTTTCGCGCTGGTGGTGTCAGGCCCGCATGCCTTGTTGGGACTGATTAGCTTCCGACTGCCCCTCAGACACGTGGAATTGAGGTATGAAATCCAGTGCATACATCGGCGCATTGCGTACACTGTTAACGTTAGGGTTGGTGAATTTCGCAGTAAGAGCATCGGAAAGTGCGCAGCATCTTTCTCTGTCGTTGGAGACGAGAATCGGCTTTGGTCATATTATGCGCGTCCTGGGGTGGCTTTCTCCCCCTCCCCTAAGTTTTATGCAGGTAATGATAAAAACGGCGCGCGGCAGTGCGCTGAAATCGGGCATACCTTTTCCCACATCAATTTGACATATGTGAAAATTTTGAGGTCGGGTCATCACGGTCACCGAATTAGTGAAGATCAATTGAGGTCACCTCTAAAATAGTTCAACCAGTCGTCACGCTTTAACGGGCAAAGATATTTGAGTGAATCTTCCAGCGTTTACTTATCTTGAGGGACGCAAGATATTCCATGCACCAGAGGATTGTTCGAATCTTTGCGTTTTGCATGACTTATTTGTTTTGCATATTTGCCCATTAAGGCTACTGTCGAAACTTGGCAAAAAAGTAAGCAAATATTATGAGCTACATTTGCTTTAAGCAACGTTTCTTTTGGTGCTCTACCAGATAGAAACAGGAAAAAATGTATAATTGAAAACTAAAATGGAAAAAAATGGGGAAAAAATCATTCCATTTTTTGCTTTCATTTTGGTAAATAGTTTGGGACCATGGTCGATTTTGCCTTCCTTTTCTTATTCCAAATAACTTTTGTTTATGAAATCTTCCCCAAAATGAACCCTTCAGAGCCCAGAACATGACGTCAGTCGTGACCTCATAACCTAGTGACGCCACTTTTTGAGGGGGGAAATTTTGGTCGGGCCCTACTCGTTGAGCGTTTTCCAACGATAGCTCTCGTTTCCGTGCGACGCTTAGTTTAGCGATTATAGAGGGCATATAATGTCCCCCCACCCCGAGACGGGATGTGAGGATTTAACCGGAATGACGGAACGGGATTGCACCAATCCCATTCTGTGCAATATGGTACAGGTGCAATTAAAGACTTTTAGTCACACAATTTATCGGCGCGTTTATAATTAAACATTAACCGCCTCGTTACGAGATGAAGACACCAGAAATGACGCGTTAAACGTGCACTAGCCTCTTTGTGATCTAAACAGAGTAATTCGCCCTGACCATCAGCACTAGGTGGCGCGCTGCGCGATAACAGAGGTGCAAATATGTGCCAATCGGATACCCTCTCTTGCTACCAAAGGCCAGTTTTGCTACCTATTAAATGCCGCCCTACCTAGTGCATTTATCTCTTTAGGCGTACATTCCAGCGCACAGTACCGCCACTAAAGATGCAGATTACTACCTAGTTACTCTCGGGAGTGCAAACATCATCGTACTCCAGCGGAATAAAGTCACCGCCACCATCGTCCAACTGACCTCCGGCGGAGTAAAGTCCCCGCCGCCACCGTCCAACTGATCTCCGGCGGAGCAAAGTCCCCGCCGCCACCGTCCAACTGACCTCCGGCGGAGTAAAGTCCCCGCCGCCACCGTCCAACTGACCTTCGGCGGAGTAAAGTCCCCGCCGCCACCGTCCAACTGACCTCCGGCGGAGTAAAGTCCCCGCCGCCACCGTCCAACTGACCTCCGGCGGAGTAAAGTCCCCGCCGCCACCGTCCAACTGACCTCCGGCGGAGCAAAGTCCCCGCCGCCGCCGTCCACCTGATCTCCGGCGGAGTAAAGTCCCCGCCGCCACCGTTCAACAGATCTCCGGCAGAGTAAAGTCCCCCCCGCTGCCGTCAACCTGATCTCCGGCGGAGTAAAGTCCCCGCCGCCGCCGTCCACCTGATCCCCGGCAGAGTAAAGTCCCCCCCGCTGCCGTCCACCTGATCTCCGGCGGAGTAAAGTCCCCGCCGCCACCGTCCAACTGACCTCCGGCGGAGTAAAGTCCCCGCCGCCGCCGTCCAATTTGTGTCCAATTGAACACAAATTGACATATGAAACTGAACGAAAGAAGATATTTCATGTCTGTGAACGGAAAGCGAGAGATAATTAGTCGGTCATTAAAATGCTATGTCGTGGTTTTTACTTAAATGTTTCACTGAATTATCCCATTTTGTATACCTTTTTCCACATCAATTTGGCATGTTGTGTGACAATTTTGAGGTCAGGTCATCTACGGTCAACGGGTTATTCAAGGTCAAGTGAGGTCACCTCCAAAGGAGTTCAACCAGTCGTCACGCTGTATCGGATAAAGATATTTGAATGAAACTTTCAGCGTTTGCTTGTCTTTAGGGATGCAACGAAACGCACCAGAGGAATGTTGGATTTTGTGTTTCGTTTTTGTGAAGTATTAGTTTTGCATATTTGCCAATCAGGACTAAAATCGAAAATTCTGGCTAAAGAAAGTAGTATTATTAGAGAAAGTTGACTTAAAGCAACGTTTTGCGGTCCGCTCTACCTATTAGGAAAAATTAAAGAATATTGATAACTCAAAATTTTGAAAAGTTCAAGAAATTAAAGTGTTGATTTTGGGGTGGGCAGTAATTTTATGGCCATGGTCGACTTCGCCTTACTTTTCTGATTCCAAATAATTTTGTTTTTAAAATATCCTCCAAAATGACCTCCCCAGAGCCAAAAACATGATGTCAGTCGTGATCACCTAAACCCACCTAATGACGTCACTTTTCGGGATAAAATATTGGGGGGTGGTTTCGGACCTCCTCCTTGAGTCCTTTCCGATGACACCACTTTCGTTTTCGTGCAACGCTTGCGTTGAAAATTAGAGGGGACATACAAGAACCCTCCCCGAGACAGGGTGTGAGGATCTCACCGGAAAGACCGGAGGATATGGAGGATCTGACGGAAAAACCGGATGATCTGACCGGAAAGAAATGGCTGGTCAAGTGGAAAATGCTTGATAATTTCCTACCCTTAGATTCAAAAGTTCGAAAATGTAATAAAACAAACTGTCTAAATAATTACTATGAGCAAGAACCACCGTGAACAACAATAGCAACAATTTCAGAAATGGCACGCAGACACACAAGCCAACTGAGCCACCACGCTACCAGGCATCACACTGCACCACATCACAATCGGACTGCTCTCATGCAACAAACGTTCAACTCACAGATGTGAACACCACGGGATGGAACACACACCGCACTTCACACTATGCATCCGAATTACACACGCTGTGACACGAGCAACCATCGAACACGACCCCACGAACAAATCATGACACGATTGCGCGTATGAGACACAAAATTATCTTACTTTTATCTTACTTTAAATCGTGGGAAAACAACCACGACCTCTCTGCAATACTCACAGCACACAACATACTCATGCACTGTAAGATATGCATCCACACCGACGACCACTTGTTGCTTACCGTATCACAAACCACCTCACCGTCAACATCAAAATACTCCTCGACGACAAACATCCAAAGCGACACGAGCACATCTTCGACTTTTTATCGCCTCAACTGTGCTCTAAAGTATGATAAAGTGAACAAAGAGAATTCGATCAAAAAGAGACCAAAACAAAAACACCAATGAGAGATGTTGAAACAGAAAAAGAGAAAGGCACAAAACGCCAAATTATCATCTAATAACAAGCAAAGAATTGATCTGGAGAATAAAAGAAGAAGCGTTGTGGATTGCATATGCAATGGCGAAGAAATGAAAGGTTAAAAAAGGCGAAGAAACGGTGACGACCCTACCCCACACCCCTGCACTGCCCAGGTCACACTAATCCGTCATCGGATCAACTCGTCTTCAAGCTCTATCGATCTTCCTCTGCCAGCTTCAATCTGTTCCAGCTGCACCTTAACTCACAAACTCGCTTCAAGCACTGCTCATCAACTCAAGATCTGCCCTGCTCTCCACATCACCAGCAGCCTACAAATGCGGGAGCGACGGTAGCTGAGTGGTCGGCGGAACGTCTCGCATGCCGGAGGTGCGGGGTTCGATTCCCAGTGGTACCCGCCTTCCCAGCCAGGGTGAGAGCAGGCGTGCCATATGGCCTCAGCTGCTGAGTGCGTCGCAAAGTCACAAACACAGGCTTACAAATACATTCGCTAACCATATAGCAACTCTGCAGCCATCACCAATAAACTACTCATACACGCATGTTATACATTCAGAAAACAGCCGACATCACACCTGATGGCAGAACAGTCTGCCATGAGGGGAAGTATAAGGTTTTGTTAGTTGGCAACACCTCCCCTTCCTGGAAGGCTACAACAATGCATGTAAACTTCATTATAACAGTTTCTTCTATAGGCCTTTCACATAGCAGTTCCACTATGACATAAAAACTGGATACGATTTGAACATCACAATTTCACTTCGCAAGCTTCACACATGTTATTTCTAGTCGAATTGGCACAATTTGAAGTGGTAGCGCCTTGCGAGCCTGGACACTCATAAATATCACCAACCATGAATTATATGCATGTTCTCGTATCTATATATATATATATATATATATATATATATATATATATATATATATATATATATATATATATATATATATAAATATATAATATATATATATATATATATATATGTTAAAACACAGAACAATGGGAGCATAGCTTTATTCACAACGTTTCGGCTCACGCCTTTCTCAAGCTATGAACAATTTACAGGCATGGGAGTATTTGGCACTTGTCGTCTTTTCTTCTTTTTGTTTTCTTCTGTTTTCTTTCTCCTCTTCTTCTTTTTCCCTTTACTTTCTTCCCCTCTCTTCCTTCCCAATTCGAACACAGATGCATGAGACATCAATCATAAAGCACTTCGCATGTGTTGACGCTGAATGAACGAGACAGTGAAAACAATTACATTGGAAACGACCGAATAGTACGACAGTGATGTATAACCTATCCTTTTTCAATATGTTCCACTATCCAGTTCCGCTACAACACTTGCAATTTTAGCTACAGAAACACCATTGATATTCTCACGTGTGGCAATATGCGCGGATTCCACTGTCTTTCCGACACCTCTTCCCAAGCCCACCACTAAGAACAGATGCTTCTTTCCAATTTGGGGAGATGGTCTTCTTCATCAACATGCACCACCATAGCATTAGAAATTCTATGGTATCTGAGGTCTGAACGTGTTCCCTAATTCTAGCCCATATCCCCGTCCCGTTTCCCCATAAAAGTAGCAGCTTTTTCCCACATTCTCCCGCGCAAGGGATTTTGTAGACTACGCTTTTTCGTTCACGTTGCGGACCCCTTTCTTGACTATGTCTTTGATTTTGACCCCTGCTGAGAGACTGATGTTGATTTTGTCTTTTGGGAATCGGGAGATGGTGACTTCTCCCTGTGTTTCCGGTACTGATATGCACCTTTTCGTCAAAACTCGTTGCTTGGCCTTTGTCATGCACATCACTTTTTCGCTTTTTGGCTCAACTTCACTATCAGACCCTCTGGATATTTCAGCAACTTGGAAGACTCCTTGTTGAAAATCGAATTCTTCTGCGAGGCACTCAGGACTGCATATTCTATGAGCCCTTAAGAAAAAGCCCATTAGGATCCCCGTTTTTGTTTCATGGCTGTGACCCCTGAAGTAGTGCAAAATATCGTTTTTGTTAGTGGGCTTTCTGTACACTGAAAATGTGCATCTGCTGTCACAGCGTTTGATCAGTGTGTGTCCAAGAAGAATCTCAGCCTCATTATCTTTTTCTTTTTCCTTTTCCTAACGTGAATTGAATCGATGGGTGTACCGCGTTAATATTTGTGTTGACCGCATCAAGATCAGTGTCTTGATCAACAGTCACCAATATGTCATCTACGTATCTCAGCCAAAAGGGAGTTGGGGCCGAATCATAGATTTGAAATTGTCCGCCTCGAGGGTTTCCATAAACAAACATGCAGAACTGGACTCAATGGTGAGTTGAGGCCGTTGATTTGCCGATATTCTTCCCCCTGAAACTGTGGTGTCAATTCACACATGTACGCACGAGCTGTATGAAATGACTCTTTGGAACTGGATGCTCTAATTTATTTGACTTGTCTAAGGCCCTAGGGAAACCACTTCCATGGCTCCCCGATAGGGACATTCGTGAACAAGGATTTCACGTCAAGCTTGCCAGCTTTTTTTCTGGTGAAGTCTATATCTCGGATTCTACCTGGTAAGTCGCCTGAATTCCTTAGGTGGCTATCCCAGCTTATCTGCCCTAGCATTTCTGACAAAGGTTTTGCTAGTTTTTTCGCCAGCTTATGTGGAGCACTTCCTATACCTGAAACAATTGGACGCATGGGTACATCAGATTTGTGAGTGCGTACATGTGTGGAATTTGGAGCACTACAGTTTCCAGGGAAGAATATCGGCGATCTTAGGCCTCACCATGGAAAAATGCGAGTCGAGTTCTGGCATCGAGCAGTTTGTTTTTTCAAAGATTGGCTGCTCTGGCGAATACGTAGATTTTATTTTGCTAATTGACGATTTTTTTTTGTTTTTGATCGCGATCAAATTTTTAACGCGGTACGCCCATCATTCAATTCACGTTAGAAAAAGGAAAAAGAAAAGATAAAGGGGCTGAGCTGAACGCACTGATCGAAGCGCTGTTTTTACATTTTCAGTGTACAGAAAACTGGCAAAGGCGATATTTTTCA